>MU853404.1:985517-1020087 GCA_033297235.1 Trichocladium antarcticum
AGGTAGGTACCAACAAGTTGATGGTAGACAGTAGGTAGGACTGGCACCTGTGTATTAGGGATTACCCTAGATATACCCTGCCCTGCAACTACCTAGACTTCTAGACATATCAAGCAGGAGTTCAGATCTATCTTGGATTCTCATGCTTCACGATCATTTTGTTGCCTGCAGCCTGGAGGCAACCAACAGGCCATTGAAATCATGCATGCAGCTGGAGTTGTGGTGGCTGTGACGGTGTGACCCCGCATGGTGGCAATCCGTGGCATGAATGCATGATTAGGCCTCTACTCCCAACAAGCCAAACCTCGAGCCATCCGAGGTTCTGTTACCAATCTCCATTCTTCCGAACTCGGCCTGCTTGTCTGCGGTTTCGCACGCCCGGCTGTGCCTTGGGACAGAGATCATGGCTGATCCTCTCGGCGCCGCTGCCAGCGCCATTACGCTCCTCGACAGCTGTGCGAAGATTATCGCATACATTCGCGAGGTCAAGAATGGCTCGAGCGAACGAACACGACTTCTGATGGAGATCCTTTCCACCAAGGGAATCCTGGAATCCCTCAGCGCGACACTCCAAGACCTCGAGGCAACGCCCCAGGCATGGTCCAAGACGATCAAAATCATCCACCAAAAGGGCGGCCCTCTGCACGGTCTCAATGAAGTCCTGGCGGCGCTCCTGGATCGACTCGAGCAAGCGGCCCGTGCAAAGGGCGTTGTGAGGCTGACCAAGTCCCTCATCTGGCCATTCACCCGGACCGATGTCGAACAGCAACTCCAATCCATCGACAGACAAAAGCTGCTCCTCACCCTGGCGCTGGAGAACGACCATGTGGCCCTGTCGCGGGAGATCCAGAGCGATACCCAAGCCATCCGGCAGGATGTCGTCGTCCTCCGGAACCACGTTGCCGGAATACGTTCGGGCATTGCGCAACGACAGGAAAGCGAGCATCGCGCGGCCGTCCTCGACTGGCTGAGCAAGGTGGATTACGTCGCGCAGCAGAACGATTTCATCAGCTTGCGGCAGCCGCAAACCGGGGATTGGCTCCTTGAGTGCAACGAGTTCAAATCTTGGCTTGTCGCCAAGAAGAAGAGCCTCTTTTGTCCTGGCATGCCCGGAGCCGGCAAGACAATTCTCACATCGGTTGTGATCGACTACTTTGTCACCAACACCACCAACGTCTGTGGCCAGCGGGGGGATGTCGGGATTGCATATGTGTATTGCAACTTTCGACGCCAGGTTGAGCAGACGGCCGTCATCCTCCTTTCCACTTTGCTCCGACAGTTGGTTGCTGGAGTCTCGGGCCCGTCATTTCCGCCACAGAGCGTCCAGGCTCTCTACGAGAAGCACACAGCCAGGCAAACGCAACCGTCGATGGAGGAGATTTTGAACACGCTTGGTTTGGTGATCGCCCTGTTTCCGAAAGTCTTCATCTTGGTCGATGCCCTCGATGAATGCCAAGCTCCTGAGCGTAACCGCTTTCTCTCCAAAATCTTGGAGCTTCAGGCCAACCACAACGTCAACATCTTCGCCACCTCAAGAAACGTGCCAGACATCGTGAGCAGGTTCCGAGGGGCAGCGTCGGTGGAAATACGCGCCACCCCCGGGGACGTCGGGAGATATGTGGAGGGCAACATGTCGCATCTACCGGCTTTTGTTCGGAACAATGCGAAACTTCAAATGGAGGTCAGAGATCGGATCGTCGTGGCGGTGGACGGAATGTATGGGACCCCGCCCTTCCCCTTCCCCCTCCTTTCTTTCCCCTGTGTTGTTGGTTCTGACACCCAGCCTCGGCAGGTTTCTGTTGGCTCAACTCTATCTCAATTCCCTGATGGGAAAGCGATCCCCCAAGGCCCTCCGCGTTTCCCTCGCAAATCTCCCTTCCGGCGCCGAGTCTTATGCCTACGATCGTGCGTACGACGAGGCGATGGAGCGGATTCGGGGCCAGCTCCCCGACCAGGAAGAGCTAGCCCGACAGGTCCTCTTGTGGATTACCTGTGCGCGGCGGCCGCTGGGCGTCGAGGAACTCCGGCACGCGCTCGCCATCGAACCCGACACATCGAGTCTCTACGAGGACAACCTCCCGCAGATCGAAGACATGGTCTCTGTGTGTGCCGGCCTGGTCACTGTTGATCAAGAGAGCGACATCGTGCGGCTGGTGCATTACACGACCCAAAGTTACTTTGAGCGGACGCAGGCTCGCTGGTTCCCCAAGGCCGAGGAAGAGATTGCGGCAACCTGTGCCACCCACATGTTTTTTGACGATTTCCGCACCGGACAGTGCCAGAACTTCGACGAATACGAGGCGCGGCTGAAGAAACACAGGCTGTACGCTTACGCGACGGGGTATTGGGCACAACATGTTCGACACAACTCAACCATCCCTCAGCAGGTGCTGGACTTTTCGCAATGCGAGAAAGCGGTTTCGGCTTCGTTCCAAGCGTATGCCGCGGGGGAGAAAAACATCTGCATGTCACCCTATGGATCTCCGGACATCGTACCTAGATATCAACTGACGGGCCTGCATCTGGCAGCGTTCTTCAACCTTGAGGGGTTGACGCGATCCCTGCTGCTGGCAGACGCCGATTTGAACGCAGTGGACACCGACAGTACTACTGTCGTGAGGTAGGGCTTAGCGCCTTGGTATAGTGGAACCTGGTACCTCTGGTACAAGGCTCACGTGCACTTTTCTCTTATGTATATAGGTACCATAAGGCGCCACCCTACTCTGGGAAAACGTTCTTGGGTATGGTCTTGGCCAATCTGTCGAACCCAAAATATAGGATCGGAATCTGATTGGTCTGAACAGACGGAGGAATCAACAGTGATAATGGCTTCAATTGTGTCAATCTATATAACTGTGAAAAAGCTGTATGTGGCTCTAAAAGCCTATTTCCTCGGGGGAGCCAACGGATACCTAATGCTATACTAAGACTAATCTGCCCCTAAACCCCTAAGTAGGTTCATCCAATATCGCTACTATAGTCCTACTTTGCTAAAGTAGGTTCAACACAACCCCTTAGAGTAACTGCTAGGCAGCCGCTCTAAAGTACTCCTATAAGTAAGGTTATTCCTAAGATCTAAATTCCCTAGTAATCTAGCTCCCTAGTATCCGTTCCGTTCTAAAGCTATCTAGCCTTAGGCTCCCTCTAGTCTCTATCTCTTGTTTTCTAGTAGGGAGAGTCAGGAGACTCCTTAGCTCCTACCCCCTTATATAGACTATAGGTATCCCGCTATAAGCGCTATACTCTCTTCCGTTAAAGTCTTACTTACTCTCTAGCGAATAAGGCTCTTAATAGGTACTATATTAATTATTATAACGAATTCTTAGTGTTTATCTGCCGTTAGGGCCTTTGTAAACCTATCGGCTATTATCTTCGCGGTAGGTACGTATTCCACCTTGATCTTACTAGCTTCGCGCTCCTGCCTTAGCTAGTAGTTATAGATATCTACGTGCTTAAGCTTAGTCTATAGAGTAGCGATCTTAGCGTTAACGAGTTAGATAGTCTGCGAGTTATCGCACTAGATTGTAATCCAATCGTTATTAAGATCGACTAACAGTTTAGAGATTAATCCGCTTACAAATATACCTTCTTTAGCCGCTTATAAGAGAGCTAATAACTTAGCTTTAGTCATTAAGGTTGTAACTATATCTTGCTTGCTTATACACTACGCGATTAGACCGCTAAATAGTTAGATAGCGAAGCCTTATAAGCTTTTCTAATTAATAAGGTTATTAGCGAATAAAGAGTTACTTGCTACAATTAGCTAGTCGCCTCCTCCTAATTAGAGGGCGAAGAAGCGTATTTAGTAGAGGTATCTTAGTACTTGGTTAGCCGCTACGTAGTAATCTAGGCCTAGGTTATAATTAAACTAGGAAAGTCTTAAAGCTACAAAAGCAATGTCAGGTCGTAATGTAATAGTAGCATAGAGTATCGAGCTAACCTTCTTCTAGTAGAATCGCGTTACGCCTAGATCTACGATGTTATCGTATAGAAGTAATTCTATCGTCGTTATAGGTATTCTAGGTATAGCTTCCAAATCTATAAGCTTCGCGATCTTTTCGATATATAATATCTAGCTAAGCTAAACGAGCTTCTTAGTTCTTTTTCGGTAGATCTCGATACCTAGGAACTACTATAGCTCGTCGCCGCTAGTAAGTTTGTATTTCTTACGTAGGCTACTAACGATCTTATTAACCTTCTCTTACTAGTTCTTACAGTACGTAATTACAATATTGTCGACGTAAAAGAAGATAATAACGTCCCCGTTTATTATTACGTATAGCTTACGTAGTATCTTAACGAATCCTAGACTTCTTAAAGTATTAGTTAGCTCGCGTTGCTATAGGAGAGGGGATTTTCTTAGCCTATATAGAGCTTTGTTTAGCTTTAGTATATTCCTATATCTACGGTAGCCCTCGGGTATCCATATATATACAAGCTTGTCGAGGAAGGCGTTTACGAAGGCGTTAACCGCGTTGAACTAGATTAATTCGAGATCGAATCTTACTACAATAGCAAGTACTATTCGGAGTAACTAGATCGCGAGAGTAGTAGCGTAATTCTCTTCTACTAATCCCTTCTACTATTAATTACTATGAACTATAAGCCGCGCTTTATACTTATTAAGGAACCTATCTTAGCTAAACTTATAGATATAAACCTATATATAGTCTAGAATCTATTATATACCTGCTTGTTAGCGGGAAACCTTATCCTATAACTACTTAACGCTATAGCTAGCTAAGTGATCCTTCTTTGCTTATAGGAAGAGCGCTTCTAGCAGGTAGTTCTTAAGTTCGTAATACCATTTCGGCTTAGGAGGAAGGATATCGCGATATAGGCGTTTAATACTATCTTTCTTCTTTATTAGCTATATAACGCGCTTCTTCGTAATAGTTCCTCGTAGAGTCTGCTCTTCTTCGGTAGTCTTTAGTTTCTTAGGCTCGATTGCTAGGGTCGCTATCTTTCGCTAGAGTTAGTTGATTATAGCTCTTGTAATAGGCTTGTCTCTTAATGTACCGACTATAGTTAATAGTATACCCGCGTAGAAGGCCATATACTATAGTTCGAATACCGCCGCGATTTCTATAGTATTGTCGGCTTGTAAGCTAGTTATTAGCGCGGTTAAAAGAGCAGCGGGAGGTATTATAGGAGGTGTTTAGTAGAACTTAGGGAAATTACTAGAGGCGTCGCCTTTAACTACAATAGTATCTAAGATCTCCTCTTCAAGCTCTTCTTCTTCTAATACGTTATTAGTTAGGTAGATAGTAATATCCTCGTCTTCGTCCTTATTCTTAGGTTCTTGTTTATCTAGTTTAGTAGCTAGGTTTCTTATTTCTTAATTAGCAAGCTACTAGGTAAGTGCCTCTAGGTTAACTTGCTTCTAATCGATCGCGATACGCTCGAGGTCTCTAGAAAAGACCTATGTCTCGTTAAAAATAACGTCTCAGGTAGCTACTATATCGTTAGTTCTAAGGTTCTAGATTCGGTAGATATTAGAGGATTAGTATCCTACTAGGTATCCTACAAATGCCGTCGGCTCGAATCTCTATAGTCGGCGCTCCTTCTTTTACGCTATAGTTGTTATAGCGTAAGCCTTATATCTATATACCTTTAAATAATTTAGTGCTAGTTTATATTGCTCTATTACAACTATGCTTCGCTTCTCTAGGTACTTGTAGAATCTCTTAAATAGTATCTTCTAACCGCTTCCTTGCCTTAGTATATAATTAAAGAGGTATACCGATACTTAGGAAATCTTAAGCTACAATTTAATTAGGAGGTTAGCGCTTAGAGCTATATAACGTTGTTTTTCCTTGATTATACCCCCTAAGCGCTCTGCTACCCTATTCTACTCTTGCGTATAGGCGGTATAGGGCTTGACTTTAATACCCTTGCTCTTAAAGAACGCTATAATAGCGTCGGTCTTAGTGAACTCGTTATTACACTCGATTGCTTTAGGTTTGATCTTATACTAGGTCTCTAGTATATGGAAGAGGGTCTTAAGGGCCGCTAGGATGTTATTACCTTTGTAGGTTCTTATATAATAGTCCTACGTATACCTAGAGTATCGGTTAGTAGCAAGTAGTAGTACGGTGTAATCTTGTCGCGCGCCTAGGTATTTGTAGAAGTCGATAGCGATATAGTCCCCTGCCTTTAGAGGGTCTAGGCGTAGTTCTTAGCTGATCCGACGTTTTACTTTGCCGTATCTATACCCGTTGTATTCTACTATTATAATACCCTTGATTTTGACTCTATAAGCACTATTAATAAGATGTTCGAGGGCCCTAGGGCCTAGGTGACTAAGGCGGAGATACTATATTATTATATCTGCTCTAGATAGTGCCTAAGCGGTCTACGTGTTAAGCTATTGCTTTCGCGTAGCGAAGGCGGCGTATATAGTTATCTAGGGAATATATTCTAGGACGAATTGATCGTGTCGGTCTTGAACGTTATAGAGGTATATGTTTTCTCTACGCTATAGGCAGTCGTTGTAGGTGTCCTACTAGATGCTACGGTTTTTAAGTTAGCGGAGGGAGACGAGGTTATATACGAAAGTCGGGCAAAAAGCCACGTCTTTAAGAGTAATAACTTAGGATCCGTTCTTAGTCTTTACTATAATATCGACTTCGCTGTATCCCTCGATAGTAACAGGATGTTCTCCGGCCTAAACGTAGTCTAATAGGCTTGTAAAGCAAGGTAGTAACTTGAACTAGGAGAGGTTGTTATATAGGTAGATAGTTAATCCGGAATCGAGGATAGACGAGTTGACCAGAGGGTATATAAGCTACCCTGCTTAGAAGGCCGCTAGTATAGTAAAGAAGCTTGCGGTACATCTTCCGACCGTACGCCCGTACCTAGCTAGCTGCTATACCCACTTCTTGAAGTAGGGCGTTAGAAAATTCTCTAATATCTTAGTAGCTTCCTAGCTAGGTGCTAATGTTATCTCTAGAGAGGTCTTTGTCTAAATAAGGGGGGCCTCGGCTATTTGATCAGCTATCTGGTACTTTTAGGGGGCTACTGCTACTTACGTAGAGTTTCGGTACTCTTTGTCTACTGATTTTACAGTAGGTATCTCGGGGGCCTTTTGGCGCTCTTCTTCTACTGGTTGTAACGTAGTAGGTCTCTTATCTACTAGTAGCAAAGCAGCGGGTATCTAGTTGTAGGCTACCTCTAGTTGCAAAGTAGGGCGGTACTCTAGGGAAGTACGTTATTGTTATATGCTCCTACTTAGGGCTAACGCTATAGGGAGTTAATCTTGATCCTAGGATAACTCTTTCAGGTTAGATCTCTATCTCTTCGGCTTTATTCGCCCTGTCTTAGCTTTAAGCGAGGGGTTTGCCTTAAGGTTCTTCTCTATTCTCTAGATTATATTCTCTCTATATATAAATCTCTAGGGGGCTCTCTCTAGGTATAGGTAGTAGCATCTTTCTATATTATATACTCCTTTATACGCCTTATATAGTGTAACCTCCTCCTCCTCCTACTAGGGGCTTGTATCGCTTCTCTTTCTTTTACCGCCGAATGTTAGGAACGCCCTGCGGGTAACCCTAGGCTTCGATTTCGCCAGGAGGTCTTAGGTACCGATCTGGAGTTAGTAGGTTATATCCTCGATCGTATAGTCTTAGAAGTTAGTAGCAACTACTCTCTACTTCTTAGATCGAGTAACGAAGGTAAGGGGTATCTAGTTAATCGCTTTACTTAGGTTAGCGATCTAAACGATAGGGAGAGTTCCTTCCTAGATATCTCTTATAATAGCTTCCTCTATTAGTATCTCCTACTTCTTAATCTACAGCTCGAAATCCTCTCGTGCTATAGTCGCGAACCTCGACTGTTTAAGGATAGCGTAGTACACTCTAATCTTCTTACAGAGGGCTATAGCTACCTTAACGTCGTTAGCGCCGAATCCCTTGTAGATACGGTACTACTTGTTAACGCCTTAGTCTACACGAAGTTAGGTTGTTCGGAGCTAGACCTAGATAGTATCTATAATAAAGTCCCGGAGCTTCTAGACTTCTTTCCGTTATTAGACTATATCTCGGGCCTTCTCTCGGTAGTTGTTCTCTAAGATAGAGAGCATCTAGTTCTACACCGTCAATAGGTGTGCTTGCTTAGCCGTTTGGGCGGCTATAGCGGTAGCCGCGTTGTTGTTATTGGCGCCGCTAGCTCTGGCGTAAGCGCTAGCGTAGCTAGGGGCAGGGGCGTAGGCCGTGCCGCTTCGGGTAACTCGTAAGACGGGTGTATCGGCGCCGTCGTAGTTGATATCTCGTGCTAGGGTTAAGGCTAGGTTCAAGCGATTGAACTTAGCTATGGTTTTAGCTTCGTATACGGCCTAGGCCGTGTTAGGATCGAACTCGCTAGGGTACTTAAGTAAGGCCTCTTTGCCTAGGACATAGTTAAGCAGTTTGTATAAGGCTACTTTCAAGGTAAACTAGACGTTCTAAGCGTACTAGTTAGCTAGTTTCTTAAGTATAGTAAGGTTAGTAGTTAACTTAGTAGTAGATATCTTAACTGTCACGACCTAGCCAGCCCTGTCTCTGCAGTCCGCTCTGATTGGCTGCTTCGCACCTACTCAGCGCCCCGTTTCTCATTTCCTGTCATATATATAGCTATATTCTCACACACTCTCTTTCCTCTATCTCTTCCTTCGAGACATAACAATCAATATAACGCATCTCTCCTACATGCTCTTCTAGTACTACTATAAGCCCACGTAAGAGTTATAAGCCCGGTGCTCGTTTCCCTTCGTATAGTAGCTAAACCTGTTATAGCTTAGAAGTATTGTTATTCTACAATCCTTATAACTTATTTTACTATTCTTACAAGTCCCGCTACCTTGTTCTTTACAATCGCTATCGCTAAAGCCCTTATACGGCTTCCCTTGTTTTCCGCTTGAACCGCTCTTATATAGCTGTTCCGCGAAGTCCTTTAAAGTCGCCCTACCTGCGTATAAGTCAAGCCGCTCTTTAGCACTACTCTCTACCTGTTCCGCCGTACCGACGTACCTTCTAGATCTCCGTCTACCTCTATCTATCGTTCTTCTACAATAGAGACTTCTACTACTATAGATATAATCGGGAACATTACTATCCTAACGGACATCCTGCTTAAAGGTCCTACGGATTAGCCGATCTAGAAGCGTTATATCGAAAGCGCTGCTATTACCCTCTACGTTTATAATATCGTTCGTTTCGATCAGAACGATGTTATTAAGGAGGCAATACTTAGTGGTTTTTAGCCGCCCTCTACTATAGAGGCTATTACTACGCTAATAGCACGAGACTAAGCGGAATAGCTCGCTAAGGTAACCGCCTAGAACAAGAAGCTAGTTGCTACTTATAGTCTAGAGCCTATCCCTCCTTAACGCCCGAGTCTAGAGAGGATCCTTATCTAGTACTAAGCTAACTAGACTAGGTACGCCGCTTAGTAACTTACTCTAGGTATAAGCGTTAATAAGAAGAACCTGGATACGCTATATAAAGTTATTATTGCTACTATTAATCGCGAGCGTTATAACGCTACTAACGAGACTAACCTTCTGGCGTAGTAACTTAGTATACGCGCGCTCCTCCGTACTCTAGAACGCTAAGTTAGAATCTTAGATAATATAATTGCGAATATAACCTACTAATAGTATCTCGCTTGTTTTAAAGAGGCTAAGTAATCTAATATAGACCCGTGGACCTAGATCGCTAACTACCGCTAGGCTTACTAACGCGCTAAGGTAGCCGGTCTCAAGTACATTCGTAGTACTCTGCCCGTTCTAGACTTCCTTTGCGTAATTAAGGATCGTCTTATCCTAGAATAGGGCCGCTACAAATACGACGCTACAATTATTAACAACCGCGTTAGCAAACCTCTTAAGAGTCTCGAGGACCTGATCTAAGCCGCCGAGACCGTCGTTAGCTACAGTAAGCTAGACTTTAACGGTAGCTTCGCTACTACTAAATCCACTAGTTCTAGCAAACGCTGCGATTAGGGCAAGGGAGGTGAAAAATCTTCGTCTACTAAGCCTAAGTACCCTTGCCTATATATAATCTCTAATTACGTTTAGAAGCTAATCGACTATAATACGCTTAAATCTATATTAACTAGGTTCAAACATCCGAAAGGCCTAGTTAGTCCCGAGTTCGTTTTGCAGATCTATAAACGATTCGCTAAGAAAAAGTAGGATAACCTCTACGCCTAGCTTAAAAAGGAAGGTTAGGTAATTAAACCCTAGCCTATATCCCTATCTAGCTCTACTTTATCTACTAAACCGGGCTTTCCTAGCGCGGTAATAGCTGTAATTATTGATCCTACGGAACTCTCGGCCCTTAGTAAAGAAACTAGCCTTAGTAATAGCTTCGGTATCTTCGTAACCGTCGATTCCAGCAAATATATCCTATCGGATAGTATCCTAGTTAATAACTATAGAGCAATCTACCTTATTAATAACCCTACACTCTTAGAAGAAAGGTCCCTTGTTAAAGCGAGGAAGGATAACTGTATTAAGGCTAGCACTACCCGTTTCCCTATCTCTAGAAGGGGCAAATAGCGTATTAAAGGAGCACTTAACGGCGTTAATAGCCTACGATCTAAGGATCTAGTTCTTAATAACGTCGTAGTTATTAAGGGATTCCACTCTAACATTATCTTAGAGGCAGCCCTCTATAAGGCTAATATCTAGTACTATAGTTTAGACTATATACTACGTTTCGGTTCGATAGAGAGGAACATTATTATCACGTCTCTCCTTTATAGGTACAAGCTAGTATTTTTAGAATATAAGCCTCTCTCTACCTACCTACTATATCCTTATAATTGTAACTCTTCCCTTGCCGTTTCTTACAATAAAGAACGAGCTCTCGCTAAGATCTACAAGGATCCTTCTACTATACCTTCGGAGCAGTCCCTCGCTATAATCTACAATATCTAACCTAGCCGTCTAGACGACTTCGCTATTAGTTCCGCTACGCTTGTAATGTTAGCTATAATAAGCGATACTATAAAACAAGTTCGTTAAGGACTAGGATTAAGGCACCCTCTCCTACCCTATAAGGATTCTAAACACCTTTAGTATATCCGCGCCGGTTATCTTAGCTAGGATACGCTTAAGGCTCTTATCTAAAGAGGCTAGAACGTTCGAATTAACGGAACTAAACGTATTAACTATAAGGCTTGCTCTATTATATACTAGGGAAAAGTCGTCTCCTATAGGCCTCTTACAACCAAGTTAGTGCGGCCGTTCTAGCGAGTATTTTAGGACCTTTTCTATTATACACGTAGGTATAATAGATCTATTTACTCTCTAATTCTTAAAGACGAGTTCTCTAGTAAACCCTTTGTCTTCTGCCTTAAAGACAAGACCTAGGACCTCCTTCTCCCGATTCTTCAATACTTTGAGGCCTAGGTACGACGCTAATTTAGCGTAGCGATCTACAAGTTCAAGTATAATAACGAAGGCTCCTTTGTTAAAACTAGGGATCGTGGCTATACCTGGTACTAGAAATAGTACGTAGAACTAGGTATCGAGCTTGAACTCCCTCTATCTAATATATACAAACTAACTAGTACTATCGAACGCGCTAGTCAAGAAGTTATTACCCGCTCTATTAAGATAATAGCTAGAGCCGGTCTCCTAGGTAACCTCTAGCTAGAAGGAGAGGAGGTATCTATATAGCTTATTAGTATAAGCCTAAGTCAAACGTATCCTTCGATAAAGTTACTAAACGACGTCCTCCTTACTTAGTTCTAAACCTACTTCCGGTTCTTTTAGCTAGACGTAATCGTCTCCCTTATAGCGGATCTACAGCCTAACTAGAGCAGTATCTACGTATATAGTTACCGCGTATATCCTCTATATAAAGAGAGAGAGGGGGATAAGCAGAAACGCGTATATAAGTCGAAGCCTAGAGCGTATATTAGTTACCTTGTTAGTTACAAGGTATTAAACATCTACCGAATCTAGGTTCTAGCACTCCGTAAAGTCGTTACAACTTACAACGTCACCTTTAACAAGAACTAGTTCTTTAAGAAGGGCAAAGGGAGGTTCGATCTATAGACTATCGCTAAGAAGCGGAATCTAGTAGACTCCCTGGAGCTTTAGCTACACTTGCCCGCTATAGGCATAGTACTAAGCGGCGTTAAGGATAGTAAGATAGACAATCTAGAAGCGACAACTCCTACGTCTATATCCCCTAAGTATTCTAAAGATAAGCTTAGGGGTATAGAAACTCCAAATCCTAGTTAGGACTTAGGGGTAACTATATCCAGAACGGTAGCCTAGCGTAATATAAGCAAGCTACCTTTAGTTTCTAGAGACTACGCGTATAGAGGACTCCTAATACTAGATTAGTCATTTTAAAGTTCAGCCTCTACCCCTACTAGGCCTACGAGCCTAGATAATAATAGGGATTATATATATACTTCTAGAGACGGCTTTAGAAGTATATAAAGCATTGCCTCTAATATAAGTACTGTTTTTAAGGACTTAGTTAATCACTATCCTAAGCACTCTATATACTCGGACGACCTACTTCCTAAGAATTATAGCCTAGAATCTTCAAACCCTAGCTACTACTCCTCTAGCTTAGATAACTTAGACAATACTAACAAACCCGAGTCCCCTACCTACGAACGTACAAAACGTAAGTACACTAAGCGGGTATTTGCCCTAGTATCTTGTATAAGCTAGCGGCTTAGAGGAATAGACCTAGAAGACCCTACTAACGACGGTCCTTCTATATCTACTACTAGGATTGTTAGATTTACTTTGGAAATATATACTCTAGACCGTATCTACGTCCTTGAACTTAGAATGTAGCAAGCGTTTTACGAAACGTATATACTATACTATAAGGAAGTACTCGATAAGGGAGATTAGGTATACTATACTCTATATATAGTTATCGCCGCCGCGATCATACCCTAGTACGTAGCTAGACTTAACGCTACCCTAGCCCCTCCCTACGTTCACCGAGATACCTTTCTTAAAGCTCCGAAGTCTTAGAAGTAACTTACTAAGTATCTAATAGGCAAAGAGTTCGTTAGAGCTACCGAATCGGAGATTTGGAATCTTGTAAATCGCAAAACCTAGAGATATATTACTTGGTCCTTTATATCTAAACTCTCTAAGGAGAAGCCCCTGCCCCTAAAGTAGGTATTCGCCTACAAATAGGACAAGGATAGATTCTTAGAGAAATACAAGGCGTATATCTACGTAAGAGGTGATCTTTAGAGCGTTGATTCGTTACAAAATATATACGCTGTAACACTTATATCCCGTTCCTTCTAGGCTATAATAGCTATCGCTACTAACGTAGATATAGAAGTTAAGCAGTTTAACGACGCCTAGGTATTCCTAAACGCCAAAATAGATAAAGGAATTGTCTATAAGCTCCCTTAGGGGTTTAGGGAGGATTATTACCTCCTAGCTAGCTTTAAGCAAGGCGATACCTTCGTTAAACTTAAACGAGCGTTATATAGCTTACGCGAATCCCCCCTTCTATAGTACGAAGAGTTCTCCTCTTTACTTTACGAACTTAGTCTAACAGTATCGGGTAAGGAACTATGCTTATTTTACAACTAACACCGCTGTATAGTAGTTCTGTTTTACGTAGACGACTACCTTATATTCTACTATAAGGACTACGCTAATAAGGTAAACCAGATTATAGATACGCTAGCTACAAAGTACAAAGTGTATAGTTAAGGCGACGTCTTGTAGTTCCTTAGTATCCGCGTCTTAAGAAACTACGAGGACCGTATAGTCTATCTAGTCTACGATTAGTACATCGAGCGGATCGCTAAGCGATTTAACCTTAATAAGGAGACTCGCTTCCCCTATATCCCTCTAGAATATAACCTTTACCTATTCGAGGGTCTTACTCTATTTAAGGATATTAAGCGGTTCTAGGAACTCGTTGGCTCTATTCTATATATAGCTATTATAATCCGCCCTATTATAGCCTTCGCTGTATTATAGCTCTCTTAGTTCTTAAAGAATCCTAGCCCTACTTATATCGAGGCTACGGAATACGTTATTGTTTACCTCTTCGGCACCCGGTTTTTAGCTATTTAGTATAGCATTGCCTTTAGGATATATATCCTGCTTATCGCTAGCGACGCCTCGTTCGTAGATATCGAGAAAACGCGCCGCTTATCCTAGGGGTATATTATAATGCTATACGGTAGGGTTATTAATTAGAAAGCCTACTGCTAAAAGACCGTTACAACTTCTTCGATAGAAGCTGAGTTACTTACTGTTTCTCTTACTGCGCGTGAGACTATAGCGTTAAAGCGCTTCTTCGCTAACATTCGGTTCGATCTTAGCGAACTATACCATATCTTCTATAACAATCAGCAAACTATCCGCCTCGTTACAAGAGACAACTAGCGCGTAGTTACTAAGCTTCGCTATATAGACATCTATAATATATAGGTACGTTAGGAGTATGCTAACGGGTTATTTAAGGTTAAGTACCTGCCTACGGCTAATATACCGGCAGATAGTCTTATAAAACGGCTGCTACGCTAGAAGTTCGACCACTTCTACGCTATATTGAACCTCCAAGACGCTTGCTATATTATTAAACAGAGCAAAACGGATCTTTGTAATTAAGTAGGTATCTAACACTAGGTATCTGGCCTAAAAGAGCAAAATAGCATATAAGAAAATCACTAAATGCAAAAACAACGTAGCTATATATATACGTACTCCTGGGCTTACTAGCCTGCCTTCCTCCTCTTTAACTCCGTACAATAGGTATCTATCGCGGCTAATACGTAGTACAAACCACCAATTATAGCCATCGATAACCTTAAAGCTAACGACGCCCCTACGTTATCTAACTCCCGAGCCTCCTTCGCTAATCTAGCTAACTTAGTAGCTAGAACGGCCGAAACGCTACTAGCAACTAGCCTAACCGGAGCAGGAGCTAACTACTACTAACCTATTATCCGAGGCAGCCGCATCGGCGGTAGCTATAGTAGCGGTACGCCTCTCCTTGGCCTTAGCCCTTAATATAGTAACTGCCTTAGTAGCTACCTTAGCCTAAGACTTAGCAATCGCCTTGGCCTAGACCTTAGTAGCTATATCCGCCGCCGCCTTCTCCTTCTTCTCCTCCCGTTCTATTAAGTACTTTGCTACAAGGTAAACCCGTTGTAATTGCTATACTATTATTAGTACGTAGCGATTAATAGGAACAGAGAAGGAATTTACGCTAGCTATAGCCTTGCTACCCTACTTTGTAGAGAGGAACTCTATAGCCGTCTCGACTATAAGCTCTAGTAACTTCTTATATAGATATCCGGTACGCGAGCACCGAACGTAGGCCTTGTCCTTGTCCTTAGTATCTAGGCGAACTAAGCAAGCGCTACTTAATAACCTATATAGGGCCGAACGTAGGTAATAGTAGCAAACTATAGCGCAGGACGTAAAGGTAGCGACATCCTCGTTGCTATTATAACTAGGTATCCAAAAGTTAGCGCGTTAATTAACAAAAACGCTTTAATTAATAGAAACGCAATTAATATACCCGGGCGTAGCAGGAACTATATCCCTCTTTCTTTTGTTCAGGGTCTTCGAAACCCTAGCCTCGCTCTCTTCAACGGGAGTAGCATCGTCGGCGCTAATAGTAACGACCTCTTCTTCTTCCTCTTCTTCGCGCGCCGCGCGTAGATTCTTACGTCTAGCCGCGCAGGCCTTCTCTAATAACGCTATACAGGCAATAGAAGCAGTAGCGCCCCGAGTGCTTAGAGCTATTGTTGTTTTTATTATTGTTATAGTTGTAGTTAGAGGGGTCGGTAGCGGATTGTTTATTTTTTATTGTTATAAGATAGTTCGGATTTAACTTCGTAAAATAGGCGACTAAAGATCGTATACAACCAACCGATATAACTACGTTCTAATTAGCTAGGATCTACATTAGTATATCTTCGATTATATAAACGCGACGCCAGGTCATATATTAACAATAAGGATTTTCGTTTTTAGCTATTAACCCTACTCTAGCAATTCGAGCCTTCGACCTCCTATTTTCAGCATCTTGCCGCCAGCCAGCTAGCTAGGTGTTCTCTTTCAGCTGCTTCGTAGCTAGGGGGTGTATCACGACCTAGCTAGCCCTGTCTCTGCAGTCCGCTCTGATTAGCTGCTTCGCACCTACTCAGCGCCCTGTTTCTTATTTCCTATCATATATATAGCTATGTTCTTATATACTCTCTTTCCTCTGTCTCTTCCTTCGAGATATAACAATCAATGCAACGCATCTCTCCTACATGCTCTTCCAGTGCCACTGTAAGCCTACGCAAGATCAACTACTAGCTAGCTCGAAGGTTCGGGCTAAGGCGGTCGAAGGATTGGTGCTTTTAGCGTTGCTCAAAGGTAATTTAAGTAATAAGACTCTTAATTATCAAACCCAAAATATAGGATCGGAATCTGATTGGTCTAAATAGACGGAGGAATCAACAGTAATAATAGCTTCAATTGTATTAATCTATATAACTGTAAAAAAGCTATATGTAGCTCCAAAAGCCCATTTCCTCGGGGGAGCCAACGGATACCCAATGCTATACTAAGACCAATCTGCCCCTAAACCCCTAAGTAGGTTCATCCAATATCGCCACCATGGTCCCACTTTGCCACAGTAGGTTCAACACAATCAAACCGATCTTCGAAATAAGGGGCGATTTTCATAGTATAGGACGGTCACTAGGGCCATTTCTACAGGGCACGGCCATTTTCCATAGAAAACTGTTTTGAAGTGGTAAGGTGGGTCCTATATGAAGATCGTTTTGGACTGAGAGAGCGTTTTGGAGCGTCTTTACACTAAAGTCGTTTTCCGCCGAAAGACCGTTATTATTTAAAATCAGCCCCTAACTTCTAAGCCATTTTGAAATAAAATCGTATTTCCTTTCAAGTAGTTTTATAGTATTAAGACTATCTTCTATAGAGTTAAGCCCTATATTTTAATCAATCCACTATACTTTAATCTACTATACTTTAATCTACTATACTTTAATCTACTATACTTTAATCCACTACACTTTAATCTACTATATCGTTAATTTTCCATCCTCTATAAGATCTTCAATCTACTATATCTTTAATTAACTAAGCTAATTAACAACCTTCTCTATAGCTTAGCAAGGTTAGTAGCTCTCTATAACCTAGCTCCTGCTAACAAGTCGGATCCTAGCGAGTTAGCTTACATTGACTAAGCCGATTAACGACTTTCTCTATATAGTCTGTAGCTTAGCAAGGTCTGTGACTCTCTGTAACCTAGCTCCTATTAACAAGTTAATTCCTAGCAAGTTAGTTTATAAGCTAATTAACAACCTTCTCTATAGCTTAGCACGATTCCTAGCGAGTTAGCTTACAAGCTAATTAACCAAGCCGATTAACGACCTTCTCTATAGCTTAGCAAGGTCAGTGTAGCTCTCCGCGACCTAGCTCCCGACCCCGCCAACAAGTTAATTCCTAGCGAGTTAGCTTACATTAACCAAGCCGATTAACGACTTTCTCTATACAGTCTATAGCTTAGCAAGGTTAGCAACCTTCTCTATAGCTCAGCAAGGTTAGTGGCTCTCCGTAACCTAGCTCCCGACCCCGCTAACAAGTCAATTCCCAGCGAGTTAGCTCACATTAACCAAGCCGATTAACGACCTTCTCTATAGCTCAGCAAGGTCAGTGTAGCTCTCCGCGACCTAGCTCCCGACCCTGCCAACAAGTCAATTCCCAGCGAGTTAGCTTATATTAACTAAGCCGATTAACGACTTTCTCTATATAGTCTATAGCTTAGCAAGGTCAGCAACCTTCTCTGTAGCTCAGCAAGGTCAGTAGCTCTCCGTAACCTAGCTCCCGACCCTGCTAACAAGTTAATTCCTAGCGAGTTAGCTTATATTGACCAAGCCGATTAACGACCTTCTCTATAGCTTAGCAAGGTTAGTGTAGCTCTCCGCGACCTAGCTCCCGACCCCGCTAACAAGTTAATTCCTAGCGAGTTAGCTCATAAGCCGATTAACTAAGCCGATTAACGACCTTTTATAGGCGGGCAGGGGCGCGGGCAGGGGCGTAGGTAGGCGCGCGGGCAGGGGCGTAGGTAGGCGCGCGGGCAGGGGCGCGAGCAGGCAAGCAGGCGGTATTATTACTATTAATTACGTCGCTCGATAGGGCCGTTAAGTATAGCGGTAAGCGTTTTGAACGCAACACTGTTTTCACAGTTAAAGACAGTTAGCTAATCAAGATGTTTCGTAAGCAAGACTATCTTAGCTAGTAAGATCTAATTGATTCGAAAATGCTCTAGGTAGTATAAGACTATCTTATATATAAAACTCGGTTAGCTGAAAACAATACTAAGATAACCTTTGGTACAAAACGCTGTTGGTATCTAGGGATTGTCGCTAAGACCGTCTTCCTAGAGTGTGGTAGCGCCTTATAGTAGGCTCTATTAGAGCACTTCTTTCTCTAAATGGATTATCCCTTTCTATCTATTCGAACTTGCTACTTACCTTCCGCTAAGCCTTCTGTTAGTACGATAGTTATAACCCTAGTACTCTGAACGTCGTACGTAGCTACTCCTATTATACTATAGAAGTACATTTTCTCTCTCTTTCTATTTAGAACACTTTTTCTATACGTTTTTTCCAATCGTATATCGCTAACCCCGCTAGAACTTATTATATTAGTAGCTAAGATTACCTCTATTAAGCTTACAGATCGCGCTAGCTACTCTATATATTTATTATTTATTCGTACTCCAATATGCCTTACGGCGCGCCGGTCCTGCTACTGGTTTATATACAAAGGAAACCGTACCCCCTGCACAGGGGGCTAGGTGAAAACCCCTGCCTACGCTTCTGCTTTAGCGCTTTGAATCTATTATACTACGTGTAAAAGATAGCCCCTATCTCCCTTAGCGGCTTGGTTTGGCACTTCCTACACCCTCTCCGCTGCTCTTGGCTGCTTTTGCGGCCTTCGTAGCTTCTAGTTGCAGCCTATAAGCTACACTATACTCCGTTAAGCGCCCCGAATCCATTAACTAGCTAATAACTACCTTTACTAAGCTCTTATATAGCTATATAGCTTATTGTAAGACGAGCTATAGATCCCGTTGTAACTATATTTGTACCTTTTCCTAGGTTCTATACTTTAGTAGATCTTTATACTATACTACTAGGTGTTCGATCGTTTCTTTGCCCTTACTATACTCGCAGTATAGTATAGTGATCTCTAGGACGTTCACCCTATTTAGGTACTCCTAGAGGCCAATGTCCTCGCTACGCGCCTAGGTAAACAGGGAGCTCTAAGCCTTGCTTAGACCCTTATATCTCTTAAGGGCAAGGTCTATAAATAGTTATATCAGGGGGTCCTTGTCTACCAAGTAGTATATAGGTCTTCTTGCTCTTGTTATAAGCGCGGCGCGCCCCTCCTAGGCCGCTATCTCGCGCTCCTACTAGGTAAGTTCTACTACTCTATCTATATCGAGGGTCTTATTCTTTAGCTTCTCTATCTTCTATTTTTACTTAGCCTACTCGTTTGCTATAGCTACTACTCTCTTAACTGCTATTAGCCCCTATAGGCCTAGCCTAGGCTTCCTCCTTTATATCCTCCTACTCCTCTTCTAGAACCTCCTAAATAGCTTAGTATAGACCTCCTAGATTAAGCTCGCTACTATAACTAGGGGACGCCCTAGTCCCTCCCCTAACTAGAGGAGTAGTTTATATATCCTAGCTTTGAAGTTAGCTAGCTACTTATTTAGGTAGAGGTCTACTAGTAGGACTTAGGCCTCTATCTCTAGGTACCTAATTAGCGTAGTTCTATAGCCTCCTACTACTACGTAGAGGCCCCTACTCTAGTCTTTCGCTAGCTTCTTAGCTATCCCCTTTAGCTTACTCCCCTTACTAACCGTAGTTAGGACGTAGTAGCTTGCTACTCCGTATACTACTACGCTCCTTATATACTTTGTATATACCTCCTAGGCCTTCGCGAGGCTCGGGCCCTACGTCTTTACCGCGATCCTCGTTAGCGCGAACTCTTAGGTAGTAAGCTTCTTCTTAACCGCGCCGTAGTACGCTTACTATAAGAGCTTCTAGTCTAGCTAGACCCTAAAGAACCTAGCGGACTTAACTAGTTTAATATCTATATACCTACCTCTATCCGGGAAGGCGAGCTTAGCTAGGTCTAGCTACTACCTTCGGTTCTTATTAAAGTAGATTAGTTTGTACTTCTATACTACGAACGCTATTCCCTATGTTCCCGCTTACTTTAGGTAGGTTCTCTACGCTCGCTTAAGTTAGCGGACGTTCACCTTAGCCAACTTTCTAAATACTAGCAGGTTCGTATTATTAGCGAAGCCTGCTATACTAAGGTATAGGTACTCTCTCCTTAGGTCCTTATATAGTAATATAATATATTAGATAAATAGGATAGGTAATAAGGGGGACCCCTAGGGTACCCTCGCTATAACTAGGATATTGTCTATTACCTTCCTATTAAAGTAGAGGATTATAACCCTGTCTGTTAGCTATTCCTATACCTAGAGTACTATCTACTTTAGGTAGCTAAGCTCCTAGAGCGTAGCTAGTAGCCTAACGTAGTTAACTATATTGAAGGCTCTAGCGATATCTAGTTATAGGAGGGATACTAAGGCGCCTTAGCGCTATACCTCTTAGACCTAGGCTATAACTAGTTAGACCGCTAGCTTAGTTAACCTACTTGCCTAGTTACCTATCTACTTAGTAGGGAGCAGCCTATAGACCTCCGCCGCTACTATAATCCTTCTTGCTACTACTACCTTAATTACCTTCCCTATAGTTAGGAGTAGTGTAATAGGGTAGTAACCTCCTAGGGTATAGTATATATTAGGTGTCTTTCCTAGCTTCTATAGGACTACTGTTTTAGCTCTCTTAAATGTAGCTAGGAACTACGCTAGCTATAGGCACCTTATAGTTAGGGCTATAGGGATCTAGCTTAGTAGTTAGCTATACGCTTTTAGGAATCCTATTAGGAGTATATCTTCCCCTAGGGCCTTCTATAGGCTCGCTTTATCCTATACTACTTCTATCGCTAGGAAGCTTATAAGCTCCTAGACCTTAAACCCCTGTTCCTACTCTTCCTTAAGGTCTAGGTCCTAGATATTACTAAGGTCCGCCTCTAGGCTTAGGAAGAACTTCTTTACAAGCGCTTCCGCCTTATTATAGTACGTTATTAGATCTAGGCTACTATCTAGGCCCTTTAGGGCTAGGAGTTTTAGCGGCTCAGGGGGGAAGAAGCTTCTAAGCCTTACCTATCGCTCGAGCTACTATAGGGTCTCCTTTCTAGCTTCTTCGATCGTCTTTCTTTAAAAGCGCCTCTTTTCCTCCGCTATTTCTATTACTAGCTCTCTTTACTTCTTATTAAGCTTCTCCTTATAGAACTATATAAAGGTTCTCTAAAGCTCCCTCTCTACCTCCGTTACTACCTTCGACGCCTCCTTTACCTTATCTATCTACTATAGGGAGCTCCTCCCTCTTAACTCCTTCCTCCTAGGGGCTATTACGTAGGCGATAGCTATTAGCTCCGTAGCTAGCTCTTCGAACACCTCCTCTAGCCCCTTTCTCGTCTTAATCCTTACCTTTAGTCCCTCCGGTCCTCCGTTGTTAAGCTATATCCTTAGTAGCAAGTACGCTACCTCTACTTTTATTAGCTTCTCTAAGACCTTCTTCTAGTTCTACCTTTCTAGTGCCTTCTCCCTTAGGAATAGGCCGTTAAGCTTTACTTTAAGTACCTATAGGTAGTAGTCCGACCCTCCCCTAATCTTCGTTCCTAAATACGTTATTGTTAGGTCTATTAAGGCCTAGATATAGTTAATCGTTAACGTTATACCCCTTTACTCTCCTATAAGGGTTCTTATAACTATACCCTATAGGGTTTATAGGCTTAGGTCCTACTTATAAGCTAACTTAAGGAGCTCCTTAGACTTCCTCTTATATCGCCCGAACTCGTCCTAGACTAGGTTCTAAAGGTTAAAGTCTCCTACTAGGATTATAGTATAGGCTAGGCCCTAATAGGCCAGGAGGCTCTTTAGGATAGTCTTATCTACTATATAGTTATTATATACTAACTAGAGCTCTAGACCCCTTCTCCCTAGCTCTAGGAACTATACCCTATACTACTACGCTCTCGCCTTATATTCCTACTATCTAATATTAAACTTCTTATATATATATATCGCCGCTTTTCCCTATTACATATAAACCAGGTAGTACCATAAGCTCTAGGGGCAGTAGGCTACCCCCTACTTACTAAGCTATAGTTCCTAGACCGCGATTATATTAAACTCCGCCTCCTCTAGTAGAATCTCTATATTCTGCTTTACGCCTCTAGTATTCTAGAGTATAGTTTTAAAGATTATCCTCTACGCTAGATATACCTTCGTCCTCTAGCTCGTTTTAGGTTAAGGGGATAGTTATAGCTACTAGTAGGCCCTAGGGCTAGGTGTTCTATATACTTAGGATACTAGTAGCCTATATATTAGGTACTTCCTAGGCGCTTAGGGGTTCCGCCTAGGATCTTTAGGATCCCTAGCGCTATTACTATAGTAGCAGTAGTCCCGACGTAAATAGGGCTATAGCCGGGCCGAACTATAGTTAGCTCTATAATATATCCTTACTTATTATAGTAAGGCGGCCTTTTAGTATTAGGAACCTAGGTCTCTTCGCTCCGACCCTCTAGTACCCCTCCCTATCCTCTTCCTCTACGCCTTAGCGTATAAACGCGAACAGTAGCTTCGCGGGCTCCGGTCTAGTAGGTTCGAATGTTCTAGGCCTATACTAGTATGCTTCTTTAGCCCCCTCCTATACTCTTACCCTCTCCCTATACTCCTTTAACTAGATAGTGTGCTTTCCGCTATACGCTAGGCACCTTAGTAGGAGGTAGCCCTTGTAGGTAGGGTACTAGGCCTTTCCTTCCTTTCCTCCTACTCTATAGGCCCTTGCCCTATATCTTCTATATAGGGGTTCCTTTAGGTAGTACCTCTAGATATATCCTTACTTCTAGTACTTGAAGCACTACTTTAGCTCGAGCGCTACCTAGTACGGTTCGTAGTCTAGTACTTAGGTATCCTAGATAACTCTAAAGTTATACGCTACTCTTGCCTTATCTTAGCTCTTAAAGGTTACTAGTACTGTCGCTCTTATAAGCTCTAGCTTACTAGGGATCCTAAACTTAACTATATTTACTATATAGAAATCTAGTCCCTAGGCGAACTCTACTTTAGTAACTCCCTAGATCTCTAACCTCGTTAGGCCTTTAGGAGTACTACGAAGGTTCTATAGGCTTTCTTCGCCTGTTCTTTAAACGCTTAGTAGATCTACTAGTTGTTCTTAGTATACTATTCCTTCGCTGCTTTATCCCTAAAGGTAATAATAGTATCCCTACTAGGGAGCTTCCTTATAGCGACTACTCCTTTCTATATAGACTAGTTATTAATCGCCTAGATAATCTCTAGGGGGGTTCTCTTCGCGAGGTTAGCTAGTAGGCTATTGCCTTGGATAAGGATTTCCTTAGTGATCTTTTAGGGGATTGCCTTTATAGGTTGCGCTTAGGGCGCTAGGGCTCCTGCTACAATCGTTACCTAGGAGCGGTTAGGACCCTATCCTACGCTCGTAGTAGCTAGGGCGCTCGTAAGCGCGGCCTATACTTCCTTAGCGACGATCTTCCTTATAGTTATATAGTTAAGGCCTTCCGGGCCTCCTTTAGCGCTCTACGGCTAGTTAATAGCCCTCTATACCTAAGCTAGGATCTCTCTTGCTACTCCCTAGGCGATGTTCTTCTTGTTTAGGCTAACTAGGGCGACTATACTATCGAGTATAGCTTTAATATCGCCTAATCTACGTTGTTCCTAGTAGGGGGGAAGGGTTGGTGCTACTACTATTAGTATTAACAAAGGGGTTAGCGGTAGGTCTACTAGTAGTTACAGGGGCCACTTAGGGGCGCTCTGCAGGGGGGTTTAGGTCCGTTGTACCGGGAGTTAGTTAGGCCTTTTAGGGCAGGTAGGGTACTCCTAGTAGCGGGGGCAGGGGGGGGGAGGTCGCTATCGACCTCTATGCTAGGTCTAGTGTAAGCTATTAGGGCCGGCGCTAGGTAGATCTACTATAGATCCGGGTTATAGGTCTAGGCGGTATAGAAGAAGATTTCTAGGAGCCGTACGTAGCTCGTCTTCCCTATCTTCCTACGCCTATAGCACCTACGTAGCGTCTCGCGCGTAAATGCACCTAGTATAGTTAGATAGAGCTTGTCGGGAGCTTTCTAGCGATGTAGGTTTCGGCCGTTTTGGCGCGCTGCTGCACCAGTTAGTGCGGGCCTGTTTACGAAGAAGGTTTCTATATAGCTATATAACTTGCTGTAAGACAAGCTATAGATCCCGTTGTAACTGTATCTATAATTCCTCCTATATCTAGCGCTTTGGTAGACCTTTATACTATACTACTAGGTACTCGATTGTCTCTTTGCCCTTACTATACTTATAGTATAGCGTAGTAATCTCCAGGACGTTTACCCTATTTAGGTACTCCTAGAGGCTAATGTCCCTACTATATACCTAGGTAAGTAGGGAGCTCTAAGCCTTACTTAGGCCCTTGTATCTTTTAAGGGTAAGGTCTATAAATAGTTATATCAGGGGGTCCTTGTCTGCTAAGCGGTATATAGGTCTCCTTGCCCTTGTTACAAGCGCGGTACGCCTCTCCCGGGCTACTATCTTACGCTCCTACTAGGCGAGTTCTACTACTCTATCTATATCGAGGGTCTTATTCTTTAGCTTCTCTATCTTCTACCTTTGCTTAGCCTACTCGTTTGCTATAGCTACTACTCTCTCGACTACTATTAGCCTCTATAGGCCTAGCCTAGGCTTCCTCCCTTACGTCCTCCCGCTCCTCTTCTAGAACCTCCTAAATAGCTTAGTATATACCTCCTAGATTAAGCTTGCTACTATAACTAGGGGGCGCCCTAGTCCCTCCCCTAACTAGAGGAGTAGTTTATATATCCTAGCTTCGAAGTTAGCTAACCACTTGTTTAGGTAGAGGTCTACTAGTAGGACCTAGGCCTCTGTCTCTAGGTACCTAATTAGCGTAGTTCTATAGCCTCCTGCTACTATATAGAGGCCCTTACTTTAGTCCTTCGCTAGCTTCTTAGCTATCCCCTTTAGCTTACTCCCCTTACTAACTATAGTTAGTACATTGTAGCTTGCTACTCTATATACTACTACGCTCTTTATACACTTTGTATATACCTCCCGGGCCTTTATAAGGCTTAGACCCTATATCTTCGCTACGATCCTCGTTAGCGCGAACTCCTAGGTAGCGAGCTTCTTCTTAACCGCGCTACAGTACGCCTGCTATAAGAGCTTCTAATCTGGCTAGACCCTAAGTGTAACGGTTATATACAACAAGGTTGTATAACAGTGCAACCTTAGTAGGAGCTCGCGAGGGCTGAAGGCTCTACGCGGCGAGCTCTACCTAGTATGGAGCCACGCTCCTCTAGCCACAGGGTGCTCAGCCAACTATATAGCATAGCACCTGACATAGCACATAACATAGGCTATACCTATAACACTACCCTCCCTCTCTAAACAAGCCCCCTATACGAAAATAGCCCCCTATTACAGATACTTATATTCGGAGTTATCTCTATATCCCTAGTTATCTTAGCGCTTTGTCTCCTAGCGCTGCGCCTTCCTTCTCTACGTCTACAATAGCGGGCCTAGAAGCTTAGGGTACGCGTCGTAGAACTCCTAGATAGCGTTATTACAGCCGTTTAGATCTATTATAGGTTACTAAGTCAGGTTATTATAACCTTCCTACTTAACTTAGTACTACTAGCGGCTATTCGCCGCCTTGCTAAACCCTACAATCCTCTCGAACCTCTATTCTACTACGTCCTCGCCCTCGTTAGTCTATATAACTACGCGCCTATAGTTAGCGCTTATATTATCGTCGACCCTCTCCTAGCTAGCTAGCCCCTACCCTAGGTAGCGCCTTACTCTTAAGACGTAGAACGTAGGGAAGATCGTTATATTCGCTAGGAGGTTTAGAGTTACTACGTATAATAAGGCCTTCGTAACCTCGAACGGGCCCTCCTACCGCGGCGCAAGCTTCGCGGTTAGCCTACTAGTCTTATAGTTCTATATATTAAGTATCGCTATATTGCTAATATAGTACTATAGCGCGTCCTCCCTATAGCGGTTCGCGTTCTGCTTATAGCGGTCCTGTAACTACTTTACTAGTGCTATAACCTTCCTAAGGATCGCCCTAAAGTAGTTCGTAAGCTCTAATACCTAGAAAAACTCCTGCTTCTACTACTCTAAGATGTTCGGTAGGTATAGCTTCGACGGCTCTACGCCTATCCTTAGGTTAAAGCTATAATTCGCGAAGAACGGTAATATACCTATTATCTTAGAGACTATATTATTCCCTATAAACTCTGCTAAAGGGAGCTAGTTAACCTAGTTATCCTATACCTAGTCGATATATAGCTATAGGTACTGCTCTAGTTCTACGTCAATCCGCTCTATCTAGCTATTTATCTAAGGGTAGAACGCTAACGAGGGTCTTAGGGTAATTACAAGGCGTACTAATAGCGCCCTCTAGAACCCTGAAACGAACTACGTGCCTCTATCCGATACGATCGTCTCTAGTACGCTATAGAGCGAGTATACGCGCTTAATAAACTAGTTAGCTAGCTCGTTAGCCTCTAGTATTGCTATTATAATAAAGTAGCGTATCTTCGTAAGCTAGTTAACTACTACTACTATATACCTAAACTCCTACCCCCTCTGGTTATATAGTAGGAGCTGTGTAATATAGTCTACTAATATATCTTACTATAGCGCTAACGGTAGTAGGAGCGGCTTAAGGAACCCTATAGGCATTGAGCAAGGGTTCTTCGTCTTAAAGTATAGAATATAGGCTTTAATAAACGTCCTTACTAATACGCTTATCCCTAGCTACTAGTAGACCCTATTTATTAGGTCGAGCGTCTTTATCCTCCCTAGGTACCTACTAGGCCCTAACGTATATATCCGGTAGATAAGCTACAAATAGAGCTCTATATCGCCTAGGTTAATTATTAGCCTACTATAGTAGAACGCCCTACCTAAGACTAACTTATACTTAGCGAATAGTACTCTTAGCTCCTGCTTGATCTTACTTAGCTAGGCGCGTACCTCCTAGTCGCTAAGCGCCTCTACTATATCTACTATAAATAGCGAGCTCGTATAGCTCTTTACAATAAGGTCGTTAGTATAGCGCGAAACGTTAAGGCTAAAGAGCTCTAGTATCTCGCCTAGTAGCTTAGAGTTATACTTACTACTAAAGGTCTCTAGGTCGAACTTACTCGGGTTAATCAGGGGGTACCGCCTATTCTATAGCCTATTATCTTTAACGTCCTTTAGTATAAACTCTAGCTTCCTACTTAGCGCGTTAGGGTAGCCGTTTGCTATACCTAGGTAGTAAATAATCTAGAAGTTAAAACGTAACAAGAACTCCAACTAGTGTATATAGCGTAGCGACAGCTACTTCGTTATACCGAAGGTCTGTAGGTTCTTATAGTCCGTAATAATATCGAACCTCTTAGCTACGCCTTCGAGCTTAGGGCGCTATTCTTCGAGCGCCTTAACGATTATAAGGAGCTCCTTATTATAGATGTTATAGTTACACTTGGCTATAGTATACTTCGCTAAGAAATAAGCAACTAGATATAACTCGCTATTATCCCCTTCCTATAGTAGCGCTCTACCTACTAACTAGTCTAACGTATTAACCTTTACTATAGCGCGCTTCTCCTAGTTTTATATCCGTAGTACTAGTGCCGTAACAAAGTATACCTTTAGGCGCTAGAAAGCTACTTCGTACTACCTAGACTACTCCTAGTCTACTGTTTTCTTCGTAAGCTCGTATAGCGGCTATACGTAGCTCGAAAAATCTTATATAAATCGGCGGTAGAAGTTCGCGAACCCTAAGAACCGCTAGAGGTACCTCCTTGTCTCTAGAGCCTTCTAATTATATACTACTTTAACCTTATCTAGGTCTATTTTAATACCTCTAGGTGTAATAATAAGCCCTAGGTACTTCGTCCGCTTTATATAGAATTCGTACTTGTCGATATCTACCTATAGACCTACGTCGATTATACGTTTTAGTACCTCCCTAACCTACTTAATATACTCCTTGGGGGGAGTGGTGTAATTGGAGTGTGTTGCACCTGGAAGCCGCAAGGCTGTCGGTTCGAATCCGGCCTCCCTCACCCTCTTTTCGGTTTTTCAGGATTGGTCCCCTGCAAATTCCGACGAGAGTCACACTAACCAAAGAAGGAAAACCCGAGGAATAGCCGTCGTCTCGGAGACTAGGATCTGGGCCCCTACGTCATACACCGATCGGCAAGAACCCTATGTTGCTCGCCGTAGGATAAAAACAATCTAGCCGTGGTAGCTAGGGACTGGTAAACTACCTAGGGTAGAAGCTGAACTGCCTAACAAAATACTACCAGGGGCCCCCCCTGGAAGAAACTGGACTTGAACGAAGAGCGGAAGAAGGAGGAGATTGTTGGCTACCCTAGAACCAATCACATCTAACAAAGGGGGCAGGTAGGGTTGGAGAAGGCTAGGGCATCACGTAGTATGAAGGAAATAGAAGCGGGGAGATCAAATCGAAGAGTGGAGGTTTTTATCCGGCCTAGCAAGGGTACGGTTTCCTGTACTAAACAAACCAGTAGAAGGACCGGCGCGCCATAAGGCATATCGGTGTACGAATAAATAATAATATACTCCTTGAGCGTACCTAAGTAGACTAGGATATCGTCTAGATACGCCGTTACGTAGTTATCTAGAGCGTCGTAGAGGATATTGTTAATATAATACTAGAAGGTAGCGGGCGTACCCTATAGGCTAAATAGCGTAACTAGCGTCTTATATAGGCTAAATCTTATAATAAACGCTATAAGCTACTTATAGCCTAGCGCTATATGTACTTGGTTAAACGCTACAATTACGTCGAGCTTTGTAAAGATCTTCGCCTTATAGATAGAGTCTAGGGTCTCCTAGATTAGTAGGATAAGGTACTAACTCTTTAGCGTCGCGTTATTAATACTATAGTAGTTAATGTAGATTCTAATGCCTCCGCCTAGCTTCTATACTATTAGGATAAGCAATAAGGCGCTCGATCGTAAGGGCCGGATAACCACCTTTATAAGGTTATTGTCAAGCTAGCGCTTTAGTATACGTAGCTCTATTAGCGATATTAGGCGATTCCTCGAATATAGGACTATACTCCCTAGGAGCAGCTCGATCCTATAGTTATATATATAGTAAGGGGGTAAGATATTAGCGTCTTATAGGATAAAAGCGGCTACTAAGTCTTAGTATTCCTTCGGTAGATACGCCTTAATCTTGTCTAAAGTAGATGCTAGTCTATCTACTTTATTAAAGAACTTCTTAGAATCCTCCTCTATAATCTTGTTAAGCTTCTTATCCCCTTTAGCAAGCGTGTTAATAAAGCTATAGAACCTTGCTAGGAGCATTAACTTTATATATTCTAGTATACTCTCTTAACTTAGTAGGTCCTTAAAGAACTACTTAGGTAGAACTAGTATATAGTCTTTCTTCTTAGCTTCTACCGCTCTTTCTAGTTTACCTATTATAGTCTATATAACTACTACGCCCTTCTATTAGTATACTACTAGGAAGCTCGCTCCGTTTAGGATCTTTACGTTGTCCTAGCGGATCTTCCCCTACGCTTAACTAAGTAGGGGCAGGGCAGGGGGGGGGGACTAGGGTCTAGGGGGTAGTCTCCTAGCGCCTGCTACTACCTCTACTAGCCTTAGTAATATAAGGGGCGGCGCTTCGACCGGAACGCCTATCGCTCCTAGCGGTACGAGCGTCCCCTATAGGTCGGCCTATACGTCTCCCTAGGACGTAGATCTCTACTATCTATAGGCCTGTCTCCGCCTATTAGACTGCCTAGCCCTCTTATAGTTAGATAGCTTACTTATAGCGATAGTAACCTTGTTGATATTACTAGAGGTACTAGAGTTATTATCTTTAGGTACGTCCTTTACTATTATATAGTACCGCCCGCTACTCTCTAGAGGTAGGGGTACTACCTCTAGCTAGCCTACCTACTAAGTAACCTAGCTTCTAATATACTTTAGAAGGCACCTCCTATAGTAGTACTTTGTAAATTCGAGCTATAGGGTCTCCTAGTTAATCCGTAGGTTATACTTCTATAGCTATAGGAGGCCTAAGATCACTAGGGTCTCTTTTATAAGCGTTGTAACGAAGCACACTAGGGTCTCCTAGTAGTTACTAACAACTAGTGTAAGCGCCGCTAAATGCTCGATCTAATGTAAGAACCCTCTATTAGCTAGAAATAGCGGCCGCTACACCGCTAGCCTCTCTAGTAGCAGTCTATTTACAACTATAAAGCTAAAATCTACAAACGCTAAACCTATATAACCTAAGTCTATAAGTACTATATACTCTATATTGTACCTACTAACCGCTAGGTACAATAACAAGAGAATAGATTTAGCGCTACTACCTACTATACTAATAACTAAACTATCTCCTTGTTACAGGCACAGCCTGTGTCATGTGCCATGTCATGTGCCATGCCATGTGGTTGGCTAAGTACCCTGTAGCTAGAGGAGCGTGGCTCTACACTAGGTAGAGCTCGCCGCGTAGAGCCTTCAGCCCTTGCGAGCTCCTACGAAGGTTGCACTATTATGCAACCTTGTTATATACGACCGTTATAGTAGGTTGTACCTTCAACTCGCGCGCGTAGCTAAGTTGTCTGCTCTAGAATAGAGAGCGTACTAGACCGACTAGAACGCTTCTTTTCCTAACGTACTAGGCTTTGTTTTTATTTCTTAACTACCTACATAGTACGAGTTAACTACTAGGACGAGCATCCTATATACAATAGTAGTCCGCCGAATAGGACTATAAGACTCTAACAAATAGGACTATAGTATTCTAACGAACCGGACAACGCTCCTACGAAGATAAGCGCGAAGATAATAAGCGGCGCTAACCTTACGGCATCGCTACTACCAAGACTTATAGCGCTGCGCGTAGCGTTAAAAGAACAATAGTAGAACAAGGTCTCTAATACTATACCCGCTTTTATAGTATCGATCGATAACGATAGAGGGTATAACCTCTTAGGGTTTGCTATAGCTATAATTACAATAGTTGGCGAGCTAAAGAGAAAGCTCGATAAGTCTGTTAGGAGGTTCAAGGCGTCTATCGTAGCTAGTATAGCGCTCGAGAAGGAGCTTAAGGAGTATAAGTTGCTACTTACAAACTAGAGGACGCTAATAGCGATAGCCCTAGACTAGGCTCGCGGTAGTAGCGCTAGTAGCGGCTATAGCGTATCGATCTCCCTCCCCTACCCCGATCCGTTTACTAAAGAAGAGAAGGATACCGTTAAGCGTACCCTACTCTTCGAAGACTAGGAGGACAAGGTATATAGCTACTAGCGAATATACCTACGGGAGTTCCTAGACAAGTATACTAAGATCCTATATATAAAGGCTATACTAGGTAGTAGCGCGCGCTAGGTAGTTGTAGCGAAGCTCGAGCAAGTTAAGGAGAACCTATATAGCGCGGTAGTGTAGCCGTAGAAGACTAGGTCCAACCTCCTAAAGACCCTCTATACCTAGTATATAACGTATAACGTAGTTACTATAGCGAGCAATAAGCTAGAACTACTAGCGTAGAAGAACAAGTTCGTAGCGTTTAACAACTTCCTTACTAAATTCACTACCCTAGCTAACACTACTAGTGTCAACAACGTAACAAGGGTCCGGATACTCTAGCTTAAGATCTCCCCCTACCTTTCGAGCGCTATAGTTACGTAGGTAGTGCTCCTACTAGCTAATAACTTTAAGCTCTAGGCTACGCTAGCTAGCTAGCTCGCGACTAACCTAGAGGGAGAGGACTTTAGGCGGAAGCTATACGGCGGAACTAGGAGCGGCGGAACTAGGGGCGGTAGTAACAATAATAGCGGAGGCAGATACCCTAACGCGATAGAGATCGATACGGTGACGCTCGTAGCGCTTACCCCCTAGGAGAAGGAACGGCGTAGAGCGAGTAGCTTATACTATAAGTGCGGCAGGGCCGACTATATTATAAGGGCGTGCTAAGTAGGCTGTAGAGGCTAAGGGGACTGCGGTAACGCCTGCGGCGCTAGGCAGTTATAGCGTAGGGGCGCCTAAGGTAGTAGAGGATCTGGTTTCGGTAGAGGACCTGGTTTCGGTAGCAACGCGCAAGGATAGTAGCAGCCTACCTAGGGATAGTAGCAGCCCGTGTAACAAGGCTATAGCTAAGGTAGGTTCCTAGGCTTTGGGCAAGCTCCCTCTAGGGGCCTTCTAGCTTGCGGTAGCGTAAGCGGCTACGCTAGGGCCTACTAGAGGGGTCGAGGCGGGCTTACTATACGCTTTACGGACACCCCTAACTAGAGCGGTTTTGTCGTTAGAGAGGTAGACAAGCAGGAGGAGTACGGCGCTTACTAGTCTATAGTAGAGCAACCCCCTAGCTTCGGCTTCTTATATAACGACTAGGGAAACGAGGAGCTCCTATAAACTATCGCTTATAGGAGGGGTACCGCTAGCTATAGGAGGGATAGGGAGATAGTTTAGTTATTAGTATAGTAGGTAGTAGCGCTAAATCTATTCTCTTGTTATTGTACCTAGCGGTTAGTAGGCGTAATATAGAGTACGTAGCACTTGTAGACTTAGGTTATATAGGTTTAGCGTTTATGGATTTTAGCTTTATAGTTACGAATAGACTACTACTAGAGAGGCTAGCGGTATAGCGGCCGCTATTTCTAGCTAATAGAGGGTTCTTACGCTAGATCGAGCACTTAGCGGCGCTTACGCTAGTCGTTAGCGACTACTAGGAGACCCTAGTGTGCTTCGTTATAACGCTTGTAAAAGAGACCCTAGTAATCTTAGGCCTCCTATAGCTATAGAAGTACAACCTATAGATCGACTAGGAGACCCTATAGCTCGAATTCACGGAGCACTACTATAGGAGGTGCCTTCTAGAGTATATTAGAAGCTAGGTCGCTCGGCAGGTAGGCTAGCTAGAGGCGGTACCCCTACCCCTAGAGAGTAGCGGGCGGTACTATATAACGGTAGAGGACGTACCCGAAGACGACGACTCTAGTACCTCTAGTAACGATAACAAGGTCGCTATCGCTATAAGCAAGCTATCTAACTATAAGAGGGCTAGGCGGTCCGATAGGCAGAGACAGGCCTATAGATAGTAGAGATCCGCGTCCTAGGGAGACGTATAGGCTGACCCGCAAGGGACGCTCGTACTACTAGGAGCGATAGGCGTTCTAGTCGAAGCGCCGCCCCCTATATTACTAAGGCTAGTAAAGGTAGTAGCGGGCGCTAGGAGACTACCCCCTAGACCCTAGTCCCCCCCCCCCTACCGCCCCGCTCCTGCTTAGTTAAGCGCAAAGGAAGATCCGCTAGGATAACGCGAAGATCCTGAACGGAGCGAGCTTTATAGCGGTATACCAATAGAAGGGCGTAGTAGTTATACAGACTACGATAGGTAAACTAAAAAAAGCGGTAGAAGCTAAGAAGAGAGACTATATACTAGTTCTACCTAAGTAGTTCTTTAAGGACCTACTAAGTTAAGAGAGTATACTAGAGTATATAAAGTTAATGCTCCTAGCAAGGTTCTATAGCTTTATCGACGTGCTTACTAAAGGGGATAAGAAGCTTAATAAGATTATAGAGGAGGATTCTAAGAAGTTCTTTAATAAAGCGGATAGACTAGCGCCTACCCTAGACGAGATTAAGGCGTACCTACCGAAGGAATACTAAGACTTAGTAGCCGCTTTTATCCTATAAGACGCTAATATCTTACCCCCCTACCGTACGTATAACCATAGGATCGAGCTGCTCCTAGAGAGTATAGTCCTATATTCGAAGAATCGCCTAATATCGCTAATAGAGCTATATATACTAAAGCGCTAGCTCGATAACAACCTCGCGAAGGGGTTTATCCAGCCCTTGCGATCGAGCGCCTTGTCGCCTATCCTAATAGCGTAGAAGCTAGGCGGAGGTATTAGAATCTACGTTAACTACCGCGGCATTAACAACGCAACGCTAAAGAGCCAGTACCCTATCCTACTAATCTAGAAGACCCTAGACTCTATCTATAAGGCGAAGATCTTTACAAAGCTTAACGTAATTATAGCGTTCAACCAAGTATATATAGCGCTAGGCTACAAGTAGCTTATAGCGTTCATTATAAGATTTAGCCTATAAAAAACGCTAGTTACGCCGTTTAGCCTATAGGGTACGCCCGCTACCTTCTAGTATTACATTAACAACATCCTCTATAACACTCTAGATAACTACGTAACAGCATACCTAGACGATATCCTAGTCTACTTAGGTACGCTCGAGGAGTATATTAAGTAGGTTAGGGAGGTGCTAAAGTATATAATTAACGTAGGTCTATAGGTAGATATCGACAAGTACGAATTCTATATAAAGCGGACAAAGTACCTAGGGCTTATTATTACGCCTAGGGGTATC
>MU853404.1:1020492-1041930 GCA_033297235.1 Trichocladium antarcticum
AGCTAAGAGGTTCGATATTATTATAGACTATAAGAACCTACAGACCTTTAGTATAACGAAGCAGCTATCGCTATACTATATACGCTAGTCGGAGTTCTTGTCGCGTTTCAACTTCCAGATTATCTACCGCCTAGGTATAGCAAACGGCCGCCCTAACGCGCTAAGCAGGAAGCTAGAGTTTATACTAAAGGACGTTAAAGATAATAGGCTATAGAACAGGCAGCGCCCCCTGATCGACCCGAGTAAGTTTAACCTAAAGACCTTTAGTAGTAAGTACGACTCTAAGCTACTAGGCGAGATACTAGAGCTCTTTAGCCTCGACGTTTCGCGCTACGCTAACGACTTTATTATAGAGAGCTACGCGAGCTCGCTATTTATAGTAGACGTAGTAGAGGCGCTTAGTAACTAGGAGGTACGCGCCTAGCTAAGCAAGATTAAGCGGGAGCTAAGAGTACCGTTCGCTAAGTGCAAGTTAGTCTTAGGTAAGGCGTTCTACTATAGCAGGCTAATGATTAACCCGGGCGATATAGAGCTCTATTTATAGCTTATCTACCGGATATACGCGTTAGGGCCTAGCGGGTACCTAGGGAGGACAAAGACGCTCGACCTAATAAACAGGGTCTACTAGTAGCTAGGGATAAGTATATTAGTAAGGACGTTCGTTAAAGCCTATATTCTATACTTTAAGACGAAGAACCCCTGCTCGAAGCCTATAGGGTTCTTTAAGCCGCTTCCGCTACCGTTAGCGCTATAGCGAGATATATCGGTAGACTATATTACGCCGCTCCTACTATATAACTAGAGGGGGTAGGAGTTTAGGTATATAGTAGTAGTAGTTAACTAGCTTATAAAGATATACTACTTTATTACAATAGTAATACTAGAGGCTAATAAGCTAGCTAACCGGTTTATTAAGCGCGTATACTCGCTCTATAGCGTACCGGAGACGATTGTAACGGACAGAGATACGTAGTTTGTTTTAGGGTTCTAGAGGGCGCTATCGGCGCGCCTTGCGATTACCCTAAGACCCTTGTTAGCGTTCTACCCCTAGACAAACGGCTAGACGGAGCGGATTAACGCGGAACTAGAGTAGTACCTATAGCTATATATTAACTAGGCGTAGGATAACTAGGTTAACTAGCTCCCTCTAGCGGAGTTTATAGGGAACAATATAGTCTCTAAGACAACGGGCGTATTACCGTTCTTCGCAAATTATAGCTTTAACCTAAGGATAGGTATAGAGCCGTCGAAGCTATACCTACTGAATATCTTAGAGTAGTAGAAGCGAGAGTTTTTCTAGGTATTGGAGCTCGCAGACTGCTTCGGGGCAATCCTTAGGAAGGTTACGGCGCTAGCAAAGTAGTTATAGGACCGCTATAAGCAGAACGCGAACCGCTATAGGGAGGACGCGCTATAGTATTACGTTAGCAATATAGCAATGCTCGATATATAGAACTATAAGACTAGTAGGCTAACCACGAAGCTCGCGCTATAGTAGAAGGGCCCGTTTAAGGTTACAAAGGCCTTGTTATACGTAGTAACTCTAAAGCTCCTAGCGAATATAACGATCTTCCCTACGTTCTACGTCTCGAGAGTAAGGCGCTACCTAGGGTAGGGGCTAGCCGGCTAAAAGAGGGTTAACGACGATATAAGCGCTAACCGTAGGCGCGTAGTTACGCGGACTAACGAGGGCAAAGACGTAGTAAAGTGGAGGTTCGAGAAGATCGTAGGGTTTAGCAAGGCAGCGAACGGCCGCTAGTAGTACCAAGTTAAGTAGGAAGGTTATAACAACCCGACTTAGCAACCTGCAACGGATCTATAGGGCTATAATAACGCTATCTAGGAGTTCTACGACGTATACCCTAAGCTCCTGGGGCCGCTATCGTAGACGCGAAGAAGGAGGGCGTAGCGGCAGGAGGCAAGGCGCTAAGCAAAAGGAACAGGCTATAGATACAAGTATCCAAAATCGAGCGTATAGAATAGGATAGGCTCTAGATATAAGCATCTAAAATCGGGTGTTTTAGGAGCGTTTAAGATAGCTCTAGAGGCGAGTATCTAGAATTGAACGGTTAGGATAGCTCTAGATACAAGCATCTAAGATTAAGTGAGCGGTTAGGATAGCTCTAGATACAAGCATCCAAAATAGGGGCTATTTTTATATAGGGGGGCTTGTTTAGAGAGGGAGGGTAGTATTATAGGCACAGCCTGTATCATATGCCATGTCATGTGCTATGCTATGTGGTTGGCTAAGTACCCTGTAGCTAGAGGAGCGTAGCTCCACACTAGGTGGAGCTCGCCGCGCAGAGCCTTCAGCCCTCGCGAGCTCCTACGAAGGTTGCACTGTTGTGCAACCTTGTTGTATACGACCATTACACTCCCTATCCCTCCTATAGCTAGCGGTACCCCTCCTATAAGCGATAGTTTATAGGAGCTCCTTATTTCCCTAGTTATTATATAAGAAGCCGAAGCTAGGGGGTTACTCTATAGACTAGTAAGCACTATACTCCTCCTGCTCGTCTACCTCTCTAACGACAAAACCGCTCTAGTTAGGGGTGTCTGTAACGCGTATAGCGAGCCCGCCTCGACCCCTCTAGTAGGCCCTAGCGTAGCCGCTTACGCCGCTATAAGCTAGAAGGCCCCTAGAGGGAGCTTACCTAAAGCCTAGGAACCCGCCTTAGCTATAGCCTTGTTATATAGACTACTACTATCCCTAGGTAGGCCACTACTATCCTTATACGTTACTACCGAAACTAGGTCCTCTACCGAAACTAGATCCTCTACTACTTTAGGCGCCCTCGCGCTATAACTACCTAGCGCTATAGGCGTTACCGTAGTCCCCTCGGCCTCCGCGGCCTACTTGGCACGCCCTCACGATATAGTTGGCCCTACCGTACTTATAGTATAAGCTACTCGCTCTACACTGTTCCTTCTCCTAGGGGGTAAGCGCCGCGAGCATTACTACGTCGACCTCTATTGCGTTAGGGTATCTACCTCCGCCGTTATTATTGCTACCGCCCTTGGTTCCGCCGCTCCTAGTTCTACTACGTAGCTTCTACCTAAAGTCCTCTCCCTCTAGGTTAGTTATAAGCTAGCTAGCTAGTATAGCCTAGAGCTTAAAGTTATTAGCTAGCGGGAGCACCGCCTACGTAACTATAGCGCTTAAAAGGTAGGGGGAGATCTTAAGCTAGAGTATCTAGACCCTTGTTATATTATTGACGCTAGTAGTGTCGGCTAGAGTAGTAAATTCAATAAGGAAGTTATTAAACGTTATAAACTTGTTCTTCTACGCTAGTAGTTCTAGCTTATTACTCGCTATAGTAACTACGTTATACGTTATATACTAGGTATAGAGGGTCTTTAGGAGGTCGGACCTAGTCTTCTATAGCTATACTACTACGCTATATAGGTTCTTCTTAACCTACTTAAGCTTCGCTGTAACTACCTAGCGCGCGCTACTACCAAGTATAGCCTTTATATATAGGATCTTAGTGTACTTGTCTAGGAACTCCTATAAGTATATTCGCTAGCAGCTACGTACCTTATCCTCCTAGTCTTTGAAAAGCAGGGTACGCTTAACAGTATCCTTCTCCTCTCTAGTAAACGGATTAGAGTAAAGGAGGGAGATCGATACACTATAGCCGCTACTAGTGCTACTACTACAAGCCTAGTCTAGGGCTATTGCTATTAGCGTTCTCTAGTTCGTAAGTAGCAACCTATACTCTTCGAGCTCCTTCTTAAGCGCTACACTAGCTACAATAGACGCTTTAAACCTCTTAATAGGCTTATCGAGCTTCCTCTTTAGCTCGCTAACTATTGTATTTATAGCTATAGCGAACCCTAAGAGGTTATACCCTCTATTATTATCGATCGATACTATAAAAGCGAGTATAGTATTAGAGACCTTGTTCTACTATTGTTCTTTTAACGCTATATATAGCGCTATAAGTCTTAGCGGCAGCAATGCCGCGAGGTCGGCGCCGCTTATTATCTTCGCGCTTATCTTCGTAGGAGCGTTATCTAGTTCGTTAGAATACTATAGTCCTGTTCGTTAGAGTCTTATAGTCCTATTTAGCAGACTACTATTATATATAGGATACTTGTCCTAGTGGTTAACTTGTACTACGTAGGTAGTTAAGAAATAAAAACAAAGCCTAGTATATTAGGAAAAGAAGCGTTCTAGTTAGTCTAGTACGCTCTCTATTCTAGAGCAGACGACTTAGCTATACGCGCGAGTTAAGGGTACAACCTACTATTGAACTAGAGCAAACCACAAACTAACCTACTCCATAGTAGTAGGCAAGACCATAGTGGGGATAGACAAGTTGGCAAGCGTCTAAGGTTGCCGACGCATCTTTGGACTTCAATTGTGACCGATCCGATTAAGATATCGCCCTCCGGACATATATCTCCCCCTATTCTAAGGAAGGCGAACAAGATCACTATAAAAACATGTGCCTAGAGGTAGCGGGAAGGCTTAGAGCTAAAAGTGTCAAATTTAGGGGGGGAGTTTTATATCCTAAGAGTGTTATCGTCTGCCTAAGTGGGCGGACTAACTGACTATATATATGACTATAAAACAACGTATAGCGCTACAAGCAGTTAAAAAACGAAAAATCCACTACAAATACCCCCTTGTTCTGGCTAAGAGCTGTCTGCCTTAGTTTACACTTCCCTTTCGAGTTTGCTAGGGCTCCTGCCTAAGAACTCGTAAAATAAAACAAAGCTCTATCTATCTCCGTCAACGTCTATTAATGTCCCTGCTCCTAGCGACGAGCCCTCTCGGTACGACTTAGCCGCTAATCCTATACTTGCGTACCCTACTAACGGCGCTTAAGCTCTTCCGCTTACTTGTCGATATTGTCCTACCTAGCGAACTACGGCATATATAGCGGTAGTATACGGAACCTGTAAGGGAATGTATCTTAAAAGGTTAGCGGACGGACAACTACTCTAGAGGTAGGCTCCTCCTAGATAGGAGGCAACGGCGGTACTAGAAGATCGATAGTCTTAGGGGGGATGCCGGCCAGACGCTGCGAGCGTCTTGAGGGGGTTGGCTACGGCTGTGACTATAACCGTGGCGTCTTAGTCCTTAGTGTCGCTGAATCGCCAGAGGACTTTGTCTTACGAGGCTCTAGCCGTAGCTAAGACGGCGGTAACGCCAGGGTATCTTCCTACCCCCTTAGAACAGGCGAAGACAGGATCCCGATAATCGCTAGCGACGATGCCGAAGGTAGTAGGCCAGGCCGTAGAAGGTTTGACATCTGCTAAGTAATGAAGCCGATGGCGGAACTACCGGAGGTTATACGCGTTAACCTAAGACTTAGTAACTACAACAAAGATTAACGGTCCTCCGATAGGGCTATCTCTAAACATATAGCTAGTATCGTCTAACGAGAGGCTTCGCTAGCCGTTATAACGGCTAGCTCCGAGGAAGGTACCCGAGCTAGGGTACCGGAGGCGGAGGGACGAGGGGAGGGACTAAACCCGGCTTTCTGCTTATTGTAAGCTACTATGTCTATATCGCGCGGGCGGACAGGCGTATGTCCTTCGAAGCCTAGTGCGTAGCGGGTATAAGCTAGCTACACGGAGATCATATACTCTGTGCTTATCTTAGTGTTTATCTGGACGCTATTAAAGATCCGACTTTATATCTACGGCGGGGCGTTATAGATGCCTCTAGCTTATAGTCCTTCTTAGAAGAACAGGCGGGCATACTCTAGAACCTACACGCTATACTCCTAGTCCTCTGACTATACCGGTCCGCGCTTGTATACCTCCAGTTTCGTATAACCGGGGTAAAGGTAGGACGCCTGGATCTAGCTTATGATCTTTGGCTAGTAGAGGTAGGTATCCTACGCGCGGTGCTTTAGGGAGTCGAAGTATATTGTGCTACGACTAGCTTAGTTGTAGATTGTTAGAACCTAATAGCTTAGGTTCTTCGTGCCTAAGATAACCTAGAATCGCTTCGACGCTATCTATACCCGGGTGTTTAGGTTAGTCTCTAGGGGGTAGACCGATTTACTATTGCTAATCCAGGTGTTATAAATATATACCTAGTCCTTGAAACCACTTAGGAAATAGTATAGGGCGACGATAAGGTTATAGCCTTGGAGCTACTCTCTGTTCTCGATTATACCTTTAATATCGTAGAGCGAGTATACTATAGTTAGCCAGGAGATTCTATAGAACGTCTCGCTATCTGTTCTAGGTGTCGTAAGGCCGGGGAAGAGGCTTGCCACGATTCGGTCTTCCTTATACGACCTAGCGGCTTGTAGCTAGTATAGCCATTAGCTTCTAACGTGCGCTAGGAAGTCGACTCTCCTGTCGATAGGGAGCTAGAGCTCGCTTCCGAAGGCTCTAGGTGTATTCTAACTATTACCTACGCCTATCCTCTAAGACTCGAGCTACTGTTGCTAGTCGGTGGCGCTACCTGCGTTGGTCGATATGTCGCAAGAAAAGAAGGGGGGGGATCTAGTTAATAGGAAGGGAGGAGGGCTAAGAGGTTAATAGCTATATATATCTTAGGGAGAATAGAGGGAGGGGCGGCGAGCGAAGATCGAAGTTGTTTAAGGGAGAGAGGAAAATAAGAAAAAATAAAGGCTAGTAAGGAAGACTTTATAGGCGAGAAGGTAGCCGAAAAGTCGAAAAATCCCTGTGTAGCTCCTTCCTTTGTACTAGCCGGATAACTTGGGATAGCTTGGCCGTCTGTTCTAGGGGAGCCGTATCGGAAGGGAGGGTCGGCAGCCTGTTCGTATATGTCACGGGTCTAGCCGTGACATATGGCCGTATGGCCATTGTGGAGCGGTTGTGCGATGTAGGGCCTGTAGAGCCTATAGCGTATATAGAGCCCGCTGTAGGGCATATCCCCGGCGGGCTACACCTACTATCTTGAGTTCCTTGTATAACCATATCGAATATATACGTACCTTAACATTAGGTATTTACTACCTGTAATAGTTGGTTGTACCTTCTGTTTGTGTATATAGACCCTTGTCGATTAATTACAACGAATTTACGTTACGCGAACCAACCGAAATTACAATTCGACCGCCTCGAACCTAAGAAACCGACAAGATAGTTAGCCCTAAAACGATAAGATAGTCCTAAGAACCCGAACCTAAGAATCTGAACCTAAGAAACCGAACCCCTAAACCTAAGAAACCTAAACAAAGAAGATAATAAGCACTATAGACGTTAACGCAAGCTCTATAGCCTAAGTGCCTATTCCTATTAAGGATATATATAGCGAGGCTACCGCGGCCCTAAAGGAAGAGGTATACCCGAAGCTAAAGGGTTATTTCGAAGGATACTATAGGCCGTTTATAGGTAACAACCTCCTACTTAAAGCGCTTAAGAGAGCTAGAAAGGATAATATAATAGAGAGGATAATAGCGAACCTTGCCGAATATATCCTTAGGGGCGCGACCGAGGAAATCTAGAGATAGATAGTTAGGGCGAACGAGGCGAACGAGAAGGCTATAGTACTATAAGTAAAGAACAACGTTTTAATAAGGCTAATCGAGTCTAGGAAGCTAGGCGGCGGCGGCGGCGGTGCTAGAGAGGGTAGTATACTATACGTATCCGCGTTTTCAGGCTCTAAGCGGGACTTAGCGAAGCAAACTATATAATTTAGAATATAGAAGACGCTAATTACGGCGCGATAGGCTGTAAGGCCGCTAGAATATATAACTAAGAAAGCGAAGATCCTCTATATAGCTTCGCTACTAGAGGGAATTGTAGCTATAGGAATTAGCAACTACATCGATACTATTATCACGAATCTAGGCGATAAGCAAGCCTAGGTATAGACAACTACTAACAAGTTTATTAAGTTCCTTTCTAAGAAGTATATAACGATAGATCTAGTAGCTAATATAAAGAACAAGCTATATAAGATAGCGTAGAAGGATAAGTATATAAAGTTTATAGACTTTATTATAAAGTTCTCGAACCTCTATAACCTAAGTAACTAGGATAACGCTACCTACGTACACGCACTAAAAGAGAAGCTTTCAAAGCCAATATAGGACCTAATCCTACTATAAACGAACCTCCCAGCCTAGGATAACTTCTAGGGATAGGTTACTATAGCCTAGGCCTAGGCTAATAACCTCGAAATAGAGGAATACTTAAAGAAGGCTAACGAGCCAAACTACTATAACAGCTACAATACTAAGAAAGAAGGCAAGGACCTAAACGCTATAGACGTTAACTAGGTAACTACTACTAAGGATAAGGCAACTATCTTATAACTTTCTAACTTAGAGAGGGAGTAGTATATAGCTATAGGTCTCTATTTCCTCTATAGTATAAGGGGCTATATCGTAGCGAAATATATAGAGAAAGGCAAGCAAGCCTAGAACAACCTGGGCGCTAGAGGTAGAGGGTAGTAGGGCGGCTAATGCAACTACAGCGGATTTAGCAATAACGGCGGATTCGGCAATAACGGCGGATTTAGCAACAATAGCGGCCTAAACTAGAACAACAATAGCGGCCTAAACTAGAACAACTATAACGGCGGATTCGGAGGTGGCAGAGGCTACGGCGGCAGCGGATACCTATATCGACAGAACAACAATAACTAGAACTTTGGCAATAATAGCTAGAACTTTAGCAATAACAACCAGAACTTCAGTAATAATAGCGGAGGCCGCAGCGTATACCGCGTATAATTTATAGATTAAGGCCGCGTTCTAGGAGAAGTCGGTTACGACGATGCTAAGTACTACGAACCTAAATAGAGTATAGAGGACCTAGAATAGTAACAATAGTACTAGGGAAATACCTAGCCTTTACGCGAAGACGTACGTAGGGGTATAGAGGCTATTACAGGGGAGGTAGTAGCGATTTAGTTATTAGCGCTATTGGTTAGATAGCTAATTTAATCCTATTATCCTCCTATATTGTAATAAGCAAGCGCAAGATAGCGTATATAGCGCTTGTGGATTTAGGCTATATAGGTCTCGCCTTTATAGACTTTAGTTTCGCGGTACGTAACGATATACCGCTAAGTAGACTAGAAACGAGGAAGCTACTTTACTTAGCTAATAGTATACTAAAGTTATAGATCGAATAGAGTATAGTACTAGAACTAAGGATTAGCTAGTATAGGGAGAAGCTTCGGTTCTTTATTACTATACTAGCGAAAGACAATCCGATTATTCTAGACCTCCTATAGCTAAGAAGACACGACCTAACAATTAACTAGGCGGACCTGAAGCTTACGTTTAGGGAGCGTTACTAAGAGCAACGTTACTTACTAGGATATATAACCGAGCTAATAGTACCGTAAGCGAAGCCTATAACTACGGAACCTATAACCGCGGAACCTACAACTATAAAAAACACTACGAATTACTAAGCATCGGTTAAGGAAGTCCCGGATAAGGGGGAACTAGAGGATAGGGAGTATAACTAGGGTCTAGAGAACCTATAGAAGAAGAGGAAGAGAAGGTTATCCCTATTATAACGCTATTAGAGAGCGCTCGAGAACGGACCGCGGTAGACCTTATCCCCGCTAGGATCAAGAGCGGTAGTTATTCTAAATAAGCTTATAAGGAAGCTATAACTAGCGAAAAAGGTAAACGGGCGTAGGTACCTATAGGCGCCGCTACTACCGAAACAACTCCCGAAGCTACTACTATATAACGAGGCGATTAATAAGAACGACATTAAGATACTAAACGCGCTATACTTTATACTTTTCTACCGCTAGAAGGGCGTAACGGTAATATATATAATAGTTAACTAACTAGAATAAGTAATACTAAACGAGAAGAAGGATAGGGAGAGGGCCGCGCTCTATACCCTACTAGACGACTTTTATAAGTAGATATTAAACTGTAAGGGCTTGCTAAAGGATTATACTTCGGTACTCCTAGAATAGCACTACGAGTTCGTAGACGCCCTCTAGAGCAACGTAGAGACGATTTATAGGATTATAGAGGAGGACGCTTAGAAATTCTTCGAGAAAAGCAATAAACCCTAGTTAATAGTAGCGGATATCTTAAAACGCCTACTAGCGGAGTATCGCGATACGTTCGAGACTTTTCTTCCCTAGGAGGCGGATACGCTACTACTATATAGATTATACAACTATAAATTCGAGCTAATACTAGGAAATAAGCTACTATTTTTAAAGAATAGACCGTTCTTACTAATAGAACTATATATAGTTAAGCGCTAGCTAGATAACTACCTAACGAAAGGCTTTATCTAACTATTAAAATTAAGTATAGGAGCGCCTCTACTACTCGCCTAGAAGCTAGGAGACAGAGTACGGATTTACGCTAACTTCCAAGGTCTAAACAACGTTTCAATAAAGAGTCGATATCTAATACTACTAATTAAGGAAATACTCGATTCTATCTATAGAGCGTAGATCTTTACGAAGCTAGATATTATCGCGGCGTTTAATAGAGTCTAAGTAGCGGAAGGCTACGAATGGTTAATAGCGTTTGTAATACGATTCGGCCTTTACGAATCGCTAGTTACGCCGTTCGGGCTATAGGGAGCGCCCGCTACGTTTTAGCACTATATTAATAATACGCTATACGATATGCTAGACGTATACGCTATAGCGTACCTAGACGATATACTAATCTACTCTACAAATATAACAGACTACGTTAAGCAAGTGAAGGAGGTACTGAAGAGACTACACTAGGTAGGGCTCTAGGTTGATATTAACAAGTGCGAATTCTATACTATAAGAACGAAATACCTAGGCCTGATCATTACGCTAGGCAGTATCGATATAGACAAAGAGAAGGTAGTAGCTATCGTATCCTAGGAACTGCTAACAACGAGGTAGTAGCTACAACGGTTCTTAGGCTTCGCGAACTTCTACTAACGATTTATCAAGAACTTCTCGGGAGTAGTATAGCTACTTTACAACCTTATAAAGAAGACAATAAGCTAGGAATAGAGTAAACTATACTATCTAGCTTTCGAACAACTAAAAACGTACTTCTTAACGGCACTAGCGCTAAGGATCTATAACTAGGATAAACCTATAGTCGTCGAAACTAACGCTTTAGACTAGTTAGTAGGCGGAACGCTACTATAGTAAGATAATAATAGCGACTAGTACCTAGTAGCCTACTTTAGCGCGAAGCACTCGGTATAGGAATGCAATTACAATATCTATAACAAGGAGCTATTAGCGGTGATTAAGGTACTAGAGGAATAGCGACTAGAACTAGAGGGAGCAAACGGCTAGTTTAATATTATTACAGACTATAAGAACCTTCAGACCTTCGTAACGACGAAGCAACTGTCCCTATAGCATATATAGTAGTCCGAATTCCTATTACGATTTAACTTCTATATTATCTACTAGCTAGGATTAGCAAACGTAATGCCGGATATACTAAGCTATAAGCTAGAACATATACTATAGAGTATAGAGGATAACCGACTCTAGAACCGTAAGAGGCTACTAATTAACCCTAACTGGTTCGATCTAGAGACATTTAAACTGCTAAGACTATATAACGAGGCGATTACAGTTAACTAGTTAGACCTTTCTAGGTATATTAACGATCTACTAAATAAGATATATACAAGCTTGGATCTACTAAAGGCAACGCTTAAGGCGTTAGCAGACCCTAGAACTAGAGCGTAGCTAAAGGATATAAAAACGAAGCTCAAAGTGCTATACGTAGAGTACTAAGCTATCGCGGGCAAGGCTTACTACTAGGGGAGGATACTTATTAACCTAGACAACGACGAAATATAGCTATAGCTAATCTACCGAACTTACATATCGGGACCTAGGGGCTACCCTAGGAGGACTAAGACTATTAATCTAATAAACCGGAAATACTAGTGGACCAGGATAACCGGTACGATCCGCGACTACTACAACGCCTGCTTGCTATATAACAAGACGAAAACGCCGAGGGCGCTACCGACGGGCTTTCTAAAGCCGCTGCTAGTACCACTCTTACTATAGTAGGATATATCGGTAGATTATATTATACCACTTCCGCTATATACAAGGAGAAACCGTACCTTCAACTATATTATAGTAGTAGTGGACCGACTAACGAAAATGCGCTACTTTATCCTAATAGAGACCTTAGAAGTGGATAAGTTAACGGACCGCTTTGTAGAACGGGTCTATAGCCTATATAGCCTACCTAAGACGATTATATTAGATAGAGGCATATAGTTCGTTTTAACGTTCTAGAGAATACTATCGTTAAGATTAGCGGTAACTCTGAAACTATTATCGGCGTTCTACCTACAAACGAACGGCCAGACTAAACGAATTAACGTAGAGTTAGAGCAATATTTGCGCCTTTTCGTTAACTAGGTATAGGATAACTAGGTGGATTAGGTACCGCTTGTAGAGTTTATAGGGAATAATATATCGTTAGAGACAACGGGAGTATCGCCCTTCTTCGCGAACTATAGTTTCTACCTACGTATAGGCGTAGAACTAAGCAGACTATACCTACTAGAACTCTTAGAAGCTTAGAAGAGGGAGTTTTTCTAGGCGATAGAGATATCTATACGCTTTAAAGCAGTGCTAGATATAGCGAAGGTACTAGCAAGGCAAGCGTAGGACCGTTACGAGATCAACGCGAACGCTAAACGTATCGACGCCCTAGTCTATAGAATCGGCGATAAGGTAATGCTTAATATATAGTATTATAAGATAGGGCGCCCGACGAAGAAGCTTGAACTACGCTAGGAAGGACTATTCGAAGTTACTAAAGTAGCGTTATACACGGTAACGCTACGCCTTCTAGTAAATATAAAGATATTCGATACGTTCTATATATTACTAGTTTGGCTATAGCGGGGCGAGCAGGGAATCCTAGGGTAAGCTAACGCGTAGAGAGATATAAGGGCAAACTATAGTAGGGAAGTAAGGCGCTAGGACGATAGCGTCGAAGTAGTTAAATAGAGATTTAAAGAGATTCGAGACTTTAGGAAGGTAGAAAACAGGAGGTAGCAATACCTAGTTAAGTAGGAGGGCTACGCCTAGTTAACTTAGTAGCTAGCAACGGATCTACGCGGCTACAATAATACTATTTGGAAGTTCTACAATACTAATCCGAACAAGCTAGGGCCCCTAGCGTAGGTGCCAAGAAGGAACTAAAGCTACGATTCGAGCGTTCGAACCGTAGGCTTGATTTGAAGAGGAGGCTTGTTTTAAGGGAGGGTAGTGTCACGGGTCTAGCCGTGATATATGGCCGTATGGCCATTGTGGAGCGGTTGTGCGATGTGGGGCCTATAGAGCCTGCAGCGTATGTGGAGCCCGCCGCAGGGCATATCCCCGGCGGGCCACACCCACCATCTTGAGTTCCTTGTACAACCATATCGAATATATATGTACCCTAACATTGGGCATTTACTACCTGTGATAGTATACTTACAGTTTCTCTTCCCTTTCGAATTCGACCACGCTCCTACGTCAGAATTCGCAATTTCGTAGCTCCTTCCGTTGCGCTAGTAGCTTAACTTAGGATAAACTAGCTATCTGTTCCGGGCCCTTAGAAAGAGGGGGGGAATCGAAAGATCTCTCTATGGCTCCTTCCTTCGTGCTAGCCGGATAACTTAGGATAGCTTCGCCGCCTGTTCTAGGGGAGTAGTATAAGAAGGGGGGGTTAGCCTACTTGCTTGCTCGCCTTTTCTCTTCCCTTTCGAATTCGACTACGCTCCCGCGTTAGAATTCATACTATATAATACTATAGCTCCCTCTTAGTAGAACCTCGAGCTCTCCTAGTTGGAAGTCCAGGTTAATACTAGTCTTCGCCCCCTGCTCCTATAGATTATAAGCTAGCCTATAGACTTGACGCTCTCCTAGGACTAGAGATTCGTAGTCCCTTGTTAATTTGTCTAGGTTGTCTGGCTGACTTATAATGCCGATAAGCCCTAGCCTTCTAACGCTTAGCAACCCTTCGTACTACTAGTCTTCTAGTTCCTAGTGGCCTAGCTACTATAGATCTCGAGGGTGTTAGACTCGAGCGAGGGGGAGATACCGTTCCTTCGGTAGCGGCTGCCGTATAACTAGCGGGCGTTATTAAAGTTCTAGGGCTAGGTCTAGCTTAATAACGGCTACTAGGCGCTCTTTAAGCGGCAAGGGTTCTTTAGCTGGCTTTGCCCTGTCTTTGTCGAGTAGTATAATAGTCTATATCTTAGGCGGTGGCTATATAACTTCTATAGTCGGCCGAATCGTTGCGAGGGGTTCTTCGTCTAGTTCTTCGGGTATAAGTAAGTAACTCTCCCTCTGTTCTAGTAAAGCCGGTGCTAATCCTAGGTATAGCAATTCGATTCCGTGTCGCTACTATCAAGAAGCGTACTAGCGTACCGTAACTACTAGTCTATACCTAGAGACTAGCGACTAGGTCCGGTTCTAGACGATATAGCCCTTCTATAGCTACGTCTTAGTGCCTAAGGTCCTTAATAGCAAGTGCGGCAACTGTCTATAGTCTAGTAAGGAGTGTAGCTAGGAATCCGTTAACGAGGGGTATCTGGCTTACTCTCTTAAGGCTAGTATTACAACCCTAACCGCCTGTCCTTTATTGTCTTGTCTATCTAGGGAGATCCTGTATTTCAACCTTGAGGTAGTAATCCGCTAACAATAACAGGCGTATAGAGAGGGGGTTCGGCTTATAGCGACGTAATAGAGGACGAAACGGTCCTAAGGGAGGGTTAGGTACTAAAAAAGAATAAACGACTCGAGGGGGGTCCGTTGGAATATAGGGAGAAGCGAAGAATTTGTAAGAAAAACGAGGATATAAAGGGGGTATATAAGAAAGGAAGGGCAGAAAGGAAATAGGGGTAAAAATGCAAGAACTTTTAATAGAAGGGAATAATACGCTAACCCCTTAAAACTCTAGTAGCTTCCTATGCCTCTACTTTATAACGAGCTTGCTACTATCTCTCTTCCCTTTCGACTACGACTTAGCCTCCTAGCCGAGCGGTCGTCCCTTTGTTCTAACGGCAGGCTATCTTCTTACCTACGAATTGTCTAGTTGCTAAGCTAGTTTATAGGGGTAGGGGGGTACTATAGTAGTTAGGGGGGGCTATACCGGTCAGGGGCGGAGGCGCCGTGCCCGTCAGGGGGCGGGGGTCCTAGTAGCTAAGGATAGCTAGCGACGGGGGGGACTAGGGAGGGCGCTAGAGAGACCGCAAATCGTCCCTGGGTAGCGGTTCGACAGCGGTAGCTGGGTGTTCTGACGGCGGCGTAAGACTAGTTAACTCTTCTAAAGAGTCGGGGCGTAGGGGGAGTAGGAAAAAAAAATATTAACAAAAGGGGGCCGAGTTTAGCGTTAGGGGCTCTTTAAGGCTTCTTGTTAATCTTCTAATTGTATATAGGGGTAAGTAGATATATTTAGGGCAACGAACTAATATTGTCCCCCTGTTCTGATGGAGGGCTTGGCGTATATCTAAGATGCTGATGTTTCCGATAAGGCTAGTGTATTTCTAGAGGTCCGATTCCTTTTTCCAAATGTACCTGCCCTGATGATAGCTACGGTAGTAAAGGCGAATGTCCTTGTTAAATCCGATGTATATAACCCCCTGTTCCTACGAAGCCTAGGCGCTTATAGCAAATAGGGGGAGTCTAGCGTCCTTAGGGGCTAAGATCTTATTTTCTAATAGTGTCGTATATCCCTAGTATAATAAAGTCCGGGCGTGTTTCTAGAGACTTAACCCCTTCCAAGTGTACTTCTCAAACGATATAGGATCCTGATAGAGTGAGCAAATATATCTGGGGCAACGAACTGTGTTTCGTCCCCCTCTATTCTAATAGAGGGCTTGGCGTATATCTAAGATTCGAATCCTTCTAAGTATACTTTTCGAATAATATAGTTAGCGGACTGGAGCAGGCCGGCCGCCTATATCTATATCCGGACTAGTATAAATACGTCTAATAATAATAGCCGCGGTAGCGAAACGAATGCTTCTAATTAACTATGTTAAATTCGATGTATATAACCCCTTGTTCTTACAAAGCCTAGGCGCTTGTAACAAATAGGGGGAGCCTTACGCCCTTGGCTAAGGTCTTATTTCCAATGATGTTATATACCCCTAGAATAACCGAGCAGGTCGCCGAAGATCTATAGCTAAACGTAGGAACCCTCCGATTCGACAACGAGGTCGCCGAAATCGTCGCTAGCTAAACAGGCGGTAAGGGTATGTTAGTTGCTTAGCGCGTGTATAGATCTCCTACGCCCCTGATTTTGTCGAATGTCTTAGCGGTAGATTCTATATTCCGATATAAGAGCAGTGCCTGGATCTTTAAGTCTAGTTTAGATACAAAGTAGAGCTTCTCCCCGATTAAGCCCCTATTTAAACTGGAGCAAACTACAAACTAATCTACTCTATAGTAGTAGGTAAGACTATAGTAGGGATAGACAAGTCGGCAAGCGTCTAAGGTTACCAACGTATCTTCGGACTTCAATTGTGACCGATCCGATCAAGATATCGCCCTCTAGACATATATCTCCTCCTATTCTAAGGAAGGCGAACAAGATCACTATAAAAACATATACGTAGAGGTAACGGGAAGGCTTAGAGCTAAAAGTGTTAAATTTAGGGGGGGAGTTTTATATCCTAAGAGTGTTGTCGTCTGCCTAAGTGGGCGGACTGACTGACTATATATATAACTATAAAACAACGTATGGCGCTGTAAGCAGTTAAAAAAACGAAAAATCCACTACGAATGCCCCCCTGTTCTGGCTAGGAGCTGTCTGCCCTAGTTCACTATAACGGTTGTATATAATAAGGTTACACAATAATGCAACCTTCGTAGGAGCTCGCAAGGGCTAAAGGCTCTACGCGGCAAGCTCTACCTAGTATAGAGCTACGCTCCTCTAGCTACAGGGTGCTCAGCCAACTACATAGTATAGCACCTAACATAGCACATGACACAGGCAGTGCCTGTGACACTAAGGAACCTAGTAGACTTAACTAGTTCGATATCTATATACCTACCTCTATCTAGGAGGGCGAGCTTAGCTAGGTCTAGCTACTATCTTTAGTTCTTATTAAAGTAGATTAGTTTATACTTCTATACTACAAACGCTATTCCCTACGTTCCCGCCTACTTTAGGTAGGTTCCTTACACTTACTTAAGTTAGCGAACGTTCACCTTAGCTAACTTCCTAAATACTAGTAGGTTCCTATCGTCGGCGAAGCCCGCTATACTAAGGTATAGGTACTCCCTCCTTAGGTCTTTATATAGTAATATAATATATAGGATAAACAGGATAGGTAATAGGGGGGACCCCTAAGGTACCCCCGCTATAACTAGGATATTGTCTATTACCTTCCTATCGAAGTAGAGGATTGTAACCCTATCCGTTAGCTATTCCTATACCTAAAGTACTATCTACCTTAGGTAGCTAAGCTCCTAGAGTATAGCTAGTAGCCTAACGTAGTTAACTATATCGAAGGCTCCTGTAATATCTAGCTATAGAAGGGATACTAAGGCGCCTTAGCGCTACGCCTCCTAGACCTAGGCTATAACTAGTTAGACCGCTAGTTCGGTCGACCTACTTGCCTAGTTACCTATCTACTTAGTAAGGAGTAGCCTATAGACCTCCGCTACTACTATAATCCTTCTTGCTACTACTACCTTAATCACCTTCCCTATAGTTAGGAGTAAAGCAATAGGGTAGTAACCTCCTAGGGTATAGTATATATTAGGTATCTTTCCTAGCTTCTATAGGACTACTATCTTAGCTCTCTTAAACGCGTCTAGGAACTACACTAGCTAAAGGTACCTTATAGTTAGGGCCGTAAGGATCTAGCTTAGCAGTTAGCTATATACCTTTAGGAATCCTATTAGGAGTATATCCTCTCCTAGGGCCTTCTATAGGCTCGCCTTATCCTATACCGCTTCTATTACTAGGAAGCTTATAAGCTTCTAGACCTTAAACCCCTATTACTACTCCTCTTTAAGTCCTAGGTCCTGGATATTACTAAGGTCTACCTCTAGGCTTAGGAAGAACTTCTTCGCGAGCGCTTCTACCTTATTCTAGTATATTATAAGATCTAGGCTACTATCTAGGCCCTTTAGGGCTAGGAGCTTTAGCAGCCTAGAGGGGAGGAAGCTCCTAAGCCTTACCTAGCGCTCTAGTTACTATAGGGTCTTATCCCTAGCTTCTTTGATCGTCTTCTTCTAGGAGCTCCTCTTCTCTTCTATTATCTCTATTACTAGCTCCCTTCGCTTCTCGTTAAGCTTCTCCTTATAGAACTACATAGGGGTTCTCTAGAGCTCCCTCTCCGCTTCCTTTACCGCCTTCGACGCCTTCTTTACCTTACCTATCTACTATAGGGAGCTTCTCCCTTTTAATTCCTTTCTCTAGGGGGCTATTACGTAGGCAATAGCTGCTAGTTCTTTAGCTAGCTCCTCGAACGCCTTCTCTAGCCCTAGCCTTGTTCTAATCCTCGCTTTTAGGCCCTCTCGCCCTCCGTCGTCGAGTTGTATCCTAAGCGGTAGGTACGCTACCTCTACTTTTATTAGCTTCTCTAAGACCTTCTTCTAGTTCTACCCTTCTAGCGCCTTCCCCTTTAGGAGTATGCTATCGAGCTTTACTTCGAGTACTTATAGGTAGTAGTCTAACTCTCCTTTAATCTTTTCTCCTAAATATATTATCGTTAGGTCTATTAAGGCCTAGATATAGTCGATCGTTAATATCTTAGCCTATTACGTTCCTATAGGGGCTCTTATAACTATACCCTATAGGGTCTATAGGCTTAGGTCCTACTTATAGGCTAGCTCGAGGAGCTCCTTGGACTTCCTCTTATACTGCCTGAACTTGTCCTAGACTAGGTTCTAGAGGTTAAAGTCTCCCGCTAGGATTATAGCGTAGGCTAGGCCCTACTAGGCTAGAAGGCTCTTTAGGATATTCTTATCTACTACGTAGTTATTATATACTAACTAGAGCTCTAGCCCTCTATTCCCTAGCTCTAGGAACTACACCTTATACTACTACGCTTCTACCTTATATTCCTACTATCTAATATTAAACTTCTTATATACGTATATCGCCGCTTTTCCCTACTATATAGAGCGGTGGTTATTCCGAATAAGCTTATAAGGAGGCTATAACTAGCGAAAAAGGTGAACGGGCGCAGGTACCTGTAGGCGCCGCTACTACCGAAACGACTCCCGAAGCCACTACCGTATAACGAGGCGATCAATAAGAACGACATTAAGATACTAAACGCGCTAAACTTTATGCTTTTCTGCTACTAGAAGGGCGTAACGGTAATGCGCGTAATGGTCGACTAACTAGAACAAGCAATACTAAATAAGAAGAAGGATAAGGAGAGGGCTACGCTCTATACCCTACTAGACGACTTTTACAAGCGGATGTTAAACTATAAGGGCTCGCCGGAGGACTATACTTTGGTACTCCTAGAACGGTACTATAAGTTCGTAAACCCTCTCTAGAGTAACGTAGAGACGATTTATAGGATTATAGAGAAGGACACTTGGAAATCCCTCGAGAAGAGTAACAAACCCTAGCTAATGGTAGCGGATATCTTAAAACGCCTACTAGCGGAGTATTGCAATACGTTCGAGACTTTTCTTCCCTAGGAGGCGGATACGCTACTACCGTATAGATTATATAACTATAAAATCGAGCTAATACTAGGAAGTAAGCTACTATTCTTAAGGAATAGACCGTTCTTACTAATAGAACTACGTATAGTTAAACGCTAGCTAGATAACTACCTAATAAAAGGCTTTATCTAACTATTAAAATTAAGTACAGGAGCGCCTTTACTACTTGCCTAGAAGCTAGGAGATAGAGTACGGATTTACGCTAACTTCTAAGGTCTAAATAACGTTTCGATAAAGAGTCGATATCTAATACTACTAATTAAGGAAACACTCGATTCTATCTATAGAGTATAGATCTTTACGAAGCTAGATGTTATTACGGCGTTTAATAGAGTCTAAGTAGCGGAAGGCTACAAATAGTTAATAGCGTTTATAATACGATTCGGCCTTTATAAATCGCTAGTTACGCCGTTCGGGCTATAAGGAGCGCCCGCTACGTTTTAGCACTATATTAATAATACGCTATACGATATACTAGACGTATACGCTATAGCGTACCTAGACAATATACTAATCTACTCTACGAATATAGCAGACTATATTAAGCAAGTAAAGGAGGTACTAAAGAGACTATACTAGGTAGGGCTCTAGGTTAATATTAATAAGTGTAAATTCTATACTATAAGAACGAAATACCTAGGCCTGATCATTATACTAGGTAGTATCGATATAGACAAAGAGAAGGTAGTAGCTATTATATCCTAGGAACCGCTAATAACAAGGCGGTAGCTATAACGGTTCTTAGGCTTTATAAACTTCTACCGACGATTTATTAAGAACTTCTTAGGAGTAGCATAGCTACTTTACGACCTTATAAAGAAGATAATAAGCTAGGAATAGAGCAGACTATACTATCTAGCTTTCGAACAACTGAAAACGTACTTCTCGACGGTACTAGCGCTAAGGATCTATAACTAGGATAAGCCTATAGTTATTAAAACTAACACTTTAGACTAGTTAGTAGGCGGAACGCTACTATAGTAAGACGATAATAGCGACTAGTACCTAGTAGCCTACTTTAGCGCGAAGCACTTAGTATAGGAATGTAATTACAATATCTATAATACGGAGCTATTAGCGGTAATTAAGGCACTAAAGGAATAGCGACTAGAACTAGAGGGAGTAAACGGCTAGTTTAACATTATTACGGACTATAAGAACCTTCAGACCTTCGTAACGACGAATTAGCTGTCCTTAAAGCATATATAGTAGTCCGAATTCCTATTACGATTTAACTTCTATATTATCTACTGGCTAGGATTGGCAAACGCAATGCTAGATACGCTAAGCTATAAGCTAGAATATATATTATAGGGCGTAGAGGATAACTAACTCTAGAACCGTAAGAGGCTACTAATTGACCCTAACTGGTTCGATCTAGAGACATTTAAACTACTAAGACTATATAACGAGGCGATTATAGTTAACTAGTTAGACCTATCTAGGTATATTAACGATCTGCTAAATAAGATATATACGAGCTTAGATCTGCTAAAGGCAACGCTTAAGGCGTTAGCAGACCCTAGAACCAGAGCGTAGCTAAAGGATATAAAAACGAAGCTTAAAGTGCTATACGCGGAGTACTAAGCTATTGTAGGTAAGGCTTACTACTAGGGGAGGATACTTATTAACCTAGATAACGACGAAATATAGCTATAGCTAATCTACTGAACTTACGTATTAGGACCTAGGGGCTACCCTAGGAGGACTAAGACTATTGATCTAATAAACTGGAAATACTAGTAGACTAGGATAACCGGTACGATCCGTAACTACTATAACGCCTGCTTGCTATATAACAAGACGAAAACGCTAAGGGCGCTACCGATAGGCTTTCTAAAGCC
>MU853404.1:1051195-1078400 GCA_033297235.1 Trichocladium antarcticum
ACTATAGGGAGCTCCTCCCCCTTGATTCCTTCCTCCTAGGGGCTATCGCGTAGGCGATAGCTATTAGCTCCGTAGCTAGCTCTTCGAACACCTCCTCTAGCCCCTTTCTCGTCTTGATCCTTGCCTTTAGCCCCTCCGGTCCTCCGTCTCTCCGCTAGATATACCTTCGTCCTCCGGCTCGTTTTAGGTCGGGGGGATAGTTGTAGCTACTAGTAGGCCCTAGGGCTAGGTGTTCTGTGTGCTTAGGACACTAGTAGCCTATGTGTTAGGCACTTCCTAGGCGCTTAGGGGTTCCGCCTAGGATCCTCGGGATCCCCGGAGTACCTAAATAGGGTAAACGTCCTAGAGATTACTATACTATACTGTAAGTATAGCGAGGGCAAAGAAACGATCGAGTACCTAGTAGTATAGTATAAAGATCTACCGAAGTATAGAACCTAGGAAGAGTTACAAATATAGTTACAACAGGATCTATAGCTTGTCTTACAACGAGCTATATAGCTATATAAGAGCTTAGTAAAGGTAGTTATTAGCTAGTTGATAGATTCGGGGCGCCTAACGGAGTATAGCGTAGCTTGTAGGCTGTAACTAGAAGCTACGAAGGCTATAAAAGCAGCTAAGAGCAGCGGAGAGGGTACAGGAAGTGCCGAACCGAGCTGCTAAGGGAGATAGGGGCTATCTTTTATACGTAGTATAATGGATTTAAAGCGCTAAAGTAGAAGCGTAGGTAGAGGTTTTTACCCGGCCCCCTGTTCAGGGGGTACGGTTTCCTTTGAATATAAACTAGTAGCAGGACCGGCGCGCTGTAAGGCATATCGGAGTACGAATAAATAATATAAGCTATTAGGGCTAGCGCTAGGTAGATCCGCTATAGATCCAGGTTATAGGTCTAGGCGGTATAGAAGAAGATTTCTAGGAGCTATATATAGCTCGTTTTCCCTATCTTCCTACGCCTGTAGCACCTACGTAGCGTCTCACGCGTAGATACACCCGGTATAGTTAGATAGAGCTCGTCGGGAGCTTTCTAGCGATGTAGGTTTCGGCCGTTTTAGCGCGCTGCTACACCAGTTAGTACGAGCCTAGTTGCGAAGAAAGTTTTTCGGACACTATAATAGTATCGTTGTTTTCGTCGTTAGAAACGACGGGCTTAGTAACTACCGAAATAGTACTAATAGTAGCGACGGTACAAGCTACGCGACGGGAGGTAGCGCGAACCTAGCGGCGGTAGCGGCGAGCTAAAGCTAAGTAACTAGGGTACGCCGAAAGACGTGGAGAATTAGTAGCCCTAGAAGCTATAGTGATCTTTTATATTATTAAGAAAAGAGGCGATCGAGAAGGTCGCTAACGATTAGAGGAAATAGTCGCTATAGTAGCTAGAAGAAAAAGTAGGGCTAAGTATACCTTCTAGGAAGGAACTTATAGTATAGGGCTAGCACCGTAGTAACGATTAACACTATACTACTAGGCTTAATAGGTAGCTTATTTAATACTATAAAACGGCACTATAGCGCTCCAAGGGTATATTAACTAGTTAGATTTAACTTGTATAAGCAGTTACTTACTAGCGTTTCGCAACTAGGGGGTATATTATAAGGTAGGGCTTAGCGCCTTAGTATAGTAGAACCTAGTACCTCTAGTACAAGGCTTATATATACTCCTCTCTTATATATTGATACGGGAACCCGCTGATTCAATGCAATCACTGTGGTGTTGTCAAATCAGGTAGGTAAAATAATATTGTAGTAAAGGTCCAAAGAAGCTAAGAGTAGGAGGGCGAAGCCTAGCCAAAGAGTGGTGGTTTTACTACCCTCTAGCGGGCTAGCACGCCCTGTGGATCCGTATAAGCTTTGGAGCTAGTCCCAAAGCTATACGGTTCACCTACCTTATCTTCTTATCTAGTTATATAGAAATCTAGTTATATAGTAGTATACGCGGATTGCCATGCTATTAGTTGCCCTTGCAATGATGTTATTCAATTGCTATGCCCTGCTAGCTATACCAAACCCTGCTAGCTGGCCCTAGTATATAATACCTATCTTCGGGTATCAAATGCTAGGCGCGAGAAGGAAAATAGCAGTGCCCTTACTGCTCTATCCTCTACGTAGTCCCTAATTATATGACAGATTAAATAGTACGCTTCTTAGGCGGGCGGCCGCGTTACCTAGCGGTTGCGCCCTCTCTTCCTCCCTTGCGATCCTAGTATTCGTTAATTAACTACGTAGAGTAGTGTAGATTATAGGCGGTTATCTAGACGTTAGTCTCGTAACTATATCCTTTCTATTTAATTAAGTATTTGAAGGCGCTATTAACTTGCTTGTAATCTAGAATAGTCTGGACTTTGTACTTATCGCTAGATTTAAGCCTGCTATCGGATTAGCTATCTTTAATCGGTCCAGGGGCCGGGATATCGCGATCAAACGGATCCAAGCTAGGAGGCTTAGGTAACAGATAGGCTACAGATATTACTAGATAGATCCCTATATTAGGCGGAAAGTCGAGCTTATAAGCGAGCCGGCTAACGCGTTTAATCACTTCGAATAGGCTAGCGCGCTATTGTAAAAACTTACGTAAAGGGTTGCTAGGTAAGTAGTATCTATAGTAGAGGCGTAGATATACTTTATCTCCTACTTTGAACTCGATAGCGCGATACTTACTATTATACCGTTGCTTTACCTAGGCTACTACGAAGTCTATTGCTAATTAGGCATTACGCCGAACGTACTTACGGATTATAGGAAGGTTAGTAGCGTTAGCGGCTTTAGGTCGTAGAGCATCGAGCGGTCTAGCAGGTTTGAAGCTAAATAGTTACTCGTATAGAGATAACTTAATTAGCGCTAATAGAGCGCTATTAAGATGCTACTATAGCGATGGTATTATAGTTAGCTAGTTTCTATTAGGGTTCTCGAAGATATAGAATCGCATTACGATCTTAATAGTCTAGTTCTTTCGCTCGGCGAGGCTATCTGCTTAGGGGTAGTATACTATAGTCATTAATAGCTTTATTCCTAGGGCGTTCTATATACCCTTCTAGAATTCGGATATAAACTTGCGATTATAGTCTAAGATTATACTAGATAGGATACTCTAATCCAAAAGCAATAGTTACTTTATTATTATCTAGCCCTATTCCTCTACTATATATATACTATACCTAAGAATAAGAAGAGTTCGCTTAGATAATTTATAAGATATCGTTAAGAGCGAGTCGAACTTAGTATAGCCTTTTAGCTACTATAGGGAGTTAATCGATTCGACGGTAGGTAGACCTACGATAAAGTCGATAGCGATTACTCTTATCGGTAGCGTATCCGTAGGGCGAATTAGCTAGTATTCCCTAATAGGCGCTTATCGGTCAGTCGCGTTTAGGCGGTAGACTAGGCAGTAGTTAACGTACTTCTTAACTTAGTGCGTTTTTCTAGGGATCGAAAGGCCTTGCGTATCGTAGAGCATCCTTTCTTCGCTAAAATAGTACTTCTCGTTATATATTAAAGCTAGTATCTCCTTAATTATCCTATGTAGGATATATAGCGAACGTAAACTATCTAGGCGGATATTATATAGTAGGCCATCGATTATAACGAATAGTAGGCTATAGTAAAAAAGAATTCCACTGCCCTTAGTAGCTTCCAATAGGTCTTTAATAATACTAGCGAACTTGGTATCTTCCTAGTATACCGTTGTAAATCTTGCCTTAAGCTCTAGGTCTATCTATGCTTCCGCGAATACAAACTAGATATTGTTAAGAACCACCTCCTTATCTTCCCTTTTTTCGCCTAGTGCCAGGTCCTATATAGCTCGTAGTCGGCTTAGCACGTCAGGCACGAAGTTTAATCGGCTAGGAAGATAGTAGACTTAGAGGTTATATTACGTAAGGTAGATAGATACGTTAATTAATCGCCAATTAGCACGGTCGGTTAAAGACGTATCTAGCGTTGTTACTTTAACGATTCCCTTAGTCAAAGAGTAGTCGGTTAGAACTATAACTAGGAGCTTTGCTAAGTGAATTATTATACGTAGTTTATACACGCTCTAGACTAGGCAAGCGACTTCCTACTCTAATAGCCTATATTGTATCTCTACGCCTATTAGGTAGCGGCTTAAGAATATAATTAGCAAGACTATATTAGAGGGAATAATCGTACCCTCCTTCTAGGTATATCTATCTTTAACGTAGAATAGTATAGTGCCGAATCCGCACTCTAGGTAGCTATTAACTTATAAGAAAAGCCGCTTGTTCAGGTTAAAGTAGTACAAGATAGTAGGATTCTCCTTGTAAATTACCTCCTAGATTGCTCGAAACGAGAGCAACTTGGCTGGAGTTAGTTCGAAGAAGGTTTAAGAGATATAGTTATTTCTCTTTACTATATTTCCAATTACGACCTTACCGGTTTTTCTGCCTAATGTAAAGAGAGCGGTTTTACGTTCCTGAAGAGGCTTAGCGAGCAAGGCGAAGTAGGGAATTAGATAGCGTAAAAAGCTCGATGCGCCTATATATTACTCTAGCGCTTTAAGCGAGGACAGGAAGGCAAGGTTGCGGAATGCTTCTACATAGTAGAAGGTTATTATAAGACCTAGGCTATCGACGCGAAAACCAAGTAGTTCTACGTTTAGGTAAGCGATATATAACTTAGTAGAGGAGATAGCGATGTTTTTCTATATAAATAGATCGAATATTATATATAAGTAGTTAAAGTGCTCTTCTATAGAGTCTAAGTAGATAATAATATTGTCGATAAACGCCCGATAGTAGTTAGAATACTTGCTTAGAAGTCGATCTATAAACCTCTACACGTACACTAGAGAGTTATAGTAACCTATTAGGGCGACGCTAGGCTCCTCTAGACCGCGCGGGCTAATAAGGGTAAATCGATTGTTGTCACGGGTCTAGCCGTGACATATGGCCGTATGGCCATTGTGGAGCGGTTGTGCGATGTAGGGCCTGCAGAGCCTGCAGCGTATGTGGAGCCCGCCGCAGGGCATCTCCCCGGCGGGCTACACCTACTATCTTAAGTTCCTTATACAACTATATCGAATATATACGTACCCTAACATTAGGCATTTACTACCTATAATAGTTAGTTATACCTTCTGTTTGTATATATAGACCTTTGTCGATTAATTACGACGAATTTGCGTTGTATAAACTAACCGAAATTACAATTCGACCGCCCTAAACCTAAGAAACTAACAAGATAGTTAGTCCCGAAACGACAAGATAGTCCTAAGAACTAGAACCTAAGAAACCAAACCCCTGAACCTAAGAAACCGAACCCCTGAACCTAAGAAACCGAACCCCTGAACCTAAGAAACCTAAATAAAGAAGAATAAGCACTATAGACGTTGACGTAAGCTCCGCGGCCTAAGTGCCTATTCCTATTAAGGATATATATAGCGAGGCCGCTATAGCCCTAAAGGAAGAGATATACCCAAAGCTAAAGGGTTATTTCGAAGGATACTATAGGCTATTTATAGGTAACGACCTCCTACTTAAAGCGCTTAAGAGAGCTAGAAAGGACAATATAACGGAGATAATAATAGCGAACCTAGCTAAATATATCCTTAGAGGCGCGACCGAGGAAATCTAAAGATAGATAGTTAGGGCGAATAAGGCGAACGAGAAGGCTATAGTACTATAAGTAGAGAATAACGTTTTAACGAGGCTAATCGAGTCTAGGAAGCTAGGTAGTAGCGGCGGCGGTACTAGAGAGGGTAGTATACTATACGTATCTACGTTTTCGGGCTCTAAGCGAGACTTAGCGAAGTAAACTATATAATTTAGAATATAGAAGACGCTGATTATAGCGCGATAGGCTGTAAGGCCGCTAGAATACGCGACTAAGAAAGCGAAGATCCTCTATATAGCTTCGCTACTAGAGGGAATCGCGGCTTAGGAATTAGCAACTATATCGATACTATTGTTACGAATCTAGGCGATAAGCAAGCCTAGGTATAGACAACTGCCGATAAGTTTATTAAGTTCCTTTCTAAGAAGTATATAACAATAGATCTAGTAGCTAACGTAGAGAACAAGCTACGTAAGATAGCGTAGAAGGATAAGTATACGAAGTTTATAGACTTTATTATAGAGTTCTCGAACCTCTATAACCTAAGTAACTAGGATAACGCTACCTACGTACGCGCGCTAAGGGAGAAGCTTTCGAAGCTAATGTAGGACCTGATCCTACTATAGACGAACCTCCTAGCCTAGGATAACTTCTAGGGATAGGTTACTATAGCCTAGGCCTAGGCTAATAACCTTAAAATAGAGGAATACTTAAAGAAGGCTAACGAGCCGAACTACTATAACGGCTATAATACTAAGAAGGAAGGTAAGGACCTAAACGCTATAGACGTTAACCGGGTAACTACTACTAAGGACAAGGCCACTATCTTACGACTCTCTAACTTAGAGAGGGAGTAGTATATAGCTATAGGTCTCTATTTCCTCTATAGTATAAGGGGCTATATTATAGCGAAATATATAGAGAAAGGTAAGTAAGCCTAGAACAACCTAGGTACTAGAGGTAGAGGGTAGTAGGGCGGCTACAGTAACTACGGTAGATTCGGCAACAACGGCAGATTCGGTAATAACGGTAGATTTAGTAATAACGGCAGATTCGGTAACAATAGCAGCCTGAACTAGAACAATAATAGCGGCCCGAATTAGAACAATAATAACGGCGGATTCGGAGGCGGCGGAGGCCGCAGCGGCGGCGGATACCTATATTAATAGAACAATAATAACTAGAACTTCGGCAATAATAACTAGAACTTCGGTAACAACGGCGGAGGCGGCCGCGGCGCGTACTACGTACGATTTATAGACTAAGGCTACGTTCTAGGAGAAGTCGGTTACAACGATACTAAGTACTACGAACCTAAATAGAGTATAGAAGACCTAGAATAGTAATAATAGTACTAGGGAAATACCTAGCCTCTACACGAAGACGCGCGTAGGGGTATAGAGGCTATTATAGGGGAGGTAGTAGCGATTTAGTTATTAGCGCTATTAGTTAGATAGCTAATTTAACCCTATTATCCTCCTACATTGTAATAAGTAAGCGTAAGATAGCGTATATAGCGCTTGTAGATTCAGGCTATATAGGTCTCGCCTTTATAGACTTTAGTTTCGTAGTACGTAACGATATACTACTAAGTAGACTAGAAACGAGGAAGCTACTTTACTTAGCTAATAGTATACTAAAGTTATAGATCGAATAGAGTATAGTACTAGAACTAAGGATTAGCTAGTATAGGGAGAAGCTTCGGTTCTTTATTACTATACTAGCGAAAGATAATCCGATTATTCTAGGCCTCCTATAGCTAAGAAGATACGACCTAACAATTAACTAGGCGGACCTAAAGCTTACGTTTAGGGAGCGTTACTAAGAGCAACGTTACTTACTAGAATATATAACCAAGCTAACGGCACTATAAGCAAAGCCTATAACTACAGAACCTATAACCGCGGAACCTATAACTATAAAAAACATAGCGAAATACTAAGTATCGGTCGAGGAAGTCCTAGATAAGGGAGAACTAAAGGATAGGGAGTATAACCAGGGTCTAGAGAACCTGCTAAAGAAAAGGAAGAGGAGGTTATCCCTATTATAACGCTATTAGAGAGCGCTCGAGAACGGACCGTAGTAGACCTTATCCCTACTAGGATCAAGAGCGGTAGTTATTCCGAATAAGCTTATAAGGAGGCTATAACTAGCGAAGAAGGTAAACGGGCGTAGGTACCTATAGGCGCCGTTATTACTGAAACGACTCCCGAAGCTACTACTATATAATAAGGCAATTAATACAAACGACATTAAGATACTAAACGTACTAAACTTTATACTTTTCTACTGCTAGAAGGGTATAACGGTAATACGTATAACGGTTAACTAACTAGAATAAGCAATACTAAACGAGAAGAAGGATAAGGAAAGGGCTATACTCTATACCCTACTAGACGACTTTTATAAGCGGATGTTAAACTACGAAGGCTTACTAGAGGACTATACTTCGGTACTCCTAGAACGGTACTACGAGTTTATAAACGCCTTCTAGAGCAACGTAGAGACGATTTATAGGATTATAGAGAAGGACGCTTGGAAATTCTTCGAGAAGAGTAATAAACCCTAGCTAACGGTAGCGGATATCTTAAAACGCCTACTAGCGAAGTATTGCGATATATTCGAGACTTTTCTTCCCTAGGAGGTGGATATGCTACTACTATATAGATTATATAACTATAAAATCGAGCTAATACTAGGAACTAAGCTACTGTTCTTAAGGAACAGACTGTTCTTACTAATAGAACTACGTGTAGTTAAGCGCTAGCTAGATAACTACCTAACAAAAGGCTTTATCTAACTATTAAAATCAAGTATAGGAGCGCCTTTACTATTTACCTAGAAGCTAGGAGGTAGAGTGTAGATTTACGCTAACTTCTAAGGTCTAAATAACGTTTCGATAAAGAGTTAATATCTAATACTACTAATTAAAGAGATACTCGATTCTATCTATAGAGCGCGGATCTTTACGAACCTAGATATTATCGCGGCGTTTAATAGAGTCCGAGTGGCGGAAGGCTACAAATAGTTAATAGCGTTTGTAATACGATTCGGCCTTTATAAATTGCTAGTTATACTATTCGGGCTATAGGGAGCGCCCGCTACGTTTTAGTACTATATTAATAATACGCTCTATAATATACTGGACGTATGCGCTATAGCTTACTTAGACGATATACTAATCTACTCTACAAATATAGTAGACTATATCAAGTAGGTGAAGGAGGTGCTGAAGAGACTGTACTAGGCGGGCCTCTAGGTCGATATTAATAAGTACGAATTCTATACTATAAGAACGAAATACCTAGGCCTGATTATTATACCGGGCGGTATCGATATAGACAAAGAGAAGGTAGCGGCGATTGTATCTTAGGAGCCGCTAACGACGAGACGGTAGTTATAACGCTTCCTAGGCTTTACGAACTTCTACTAGCGATTTATTAAGAACTTCTTAGGAGTAGCGAGGCTACTTTACAACTTGACGAAGAAGATAACGAGCTAGGAGTGGAGCAGACTATACTAATCTGCTTTCGAATAACTAAAAATATACTTTTCGATAGTACTAGCGCTAAGGATCTACAACTAGGATAAGCCTATAGTTGTCGAAACTAACGCTTTAGACTAGTTAGTAGGTAGAACGCTATTATAATAAGACGATAATGGCGACTAGCACCTAGTAGCCTACTTTAGCGCGAAGCACTTAGTATAGGAATATAATTACAACATCTATAATAAGGAGCTATTGGCGGTAATTAAGGTACTAGAGGAATAGCGACTAGAACTAGAGGGAGCAAACGGCTAGTTTAACATTATTATAGACTATAAGAACCTTTAGACCTTTATAACGACAAAGTAACTATCCCTAAGGTATATATAGTAGTCCGAATTCCTGTTACGATTCAACTTCTATATTATCTACTAGCTAGGATCGGCAAACGCGATGCTAGATACGCTAAGCCGTAAGCTAGAACATATGCTATAGGGTATAGAGGATAACTAACTCTAGAACTATAAGAGGCTACTAATCGACCCCGACTGGTTCGATCTAGAAACATTTGAACTGCTAAGACTATATAACGAGGCGATTATAGTTAACTAGTTAGACCTATTAAGGTATATCGACGATCTGCTAAACGAGATATATACGAGCTTGGATCTACTAAAGGTAACGCTTAAGGCGTTGGCAGACCCTAGAACTAGAGCGTAGCTAAAGGATATAAAAACGAAGCTCAAAGTGCTATATACGGAGTGCTAAGCTATCGTAGGCAAGGCTTACTACTATAGGAGGATGCTTATCGACCTAGACAATGACGAAATATAGCTATAGCTAATCTACCGAACTTACGTATCGGGACCTAGGGGCTACCCTAGAAGGACTAAAACTATTGATCTAATAAACCGGAAATACTAGTAGACTGGGATAACCGGTACGATCTGCGACTACTGTAACGCCTGCTTGCTATATAACAAGACGAAAACGCCGAGGGTACTACCGACGGGCTTTCTAAAGCTGCTACTAGTACTACTCTCGCTATAGCGGGATATATCGGTAGATTATATTATACTACTCCCGCTATATACAAGGAGAAACCGTACCTTTAACTATATTATAGTAGTAGTGGACCGACTAACGAAAATGTGCTACTTTATCCTAATAGAGACCTTAGAAGTAGATAAGTTAACGGACTGCTTTGTAGAACGGGTCTATAGCCTATATAGCCTGCCCGAGACGATTATATTAGATAGAGGTATATAGTTCGTTTTAACGTTCTAGAGAATACTATCGTTACGATTAGCGGTAACTTTAAAGCTATTATTAGCGTTCTACCTACAAACGAACGGCTAGACTAAACGGATTAACGTAAAGTTAGAGTAGTATTTACGCCTTTTCGTTAACTAGGTACAGGATGACTAGGCGGATTAGGTACCGCTTATAGAGTTCGTAGGGAATAATATATCGTTAGAGATAACAGGAGTATCGCCCTTCTTCGTAAACTATAGTTTCTACCTACGTATAGGCGTAGAACCGAGCAGGCTATACCCACCAGAACTCTCAGAAGCTTAGAAGAGGGAGTTTTTCTAGGCGATAGAGATATCTATACGTTTTAAAGCAGTGCTAGATATAGCGAAGGCACTAGCAAGGCAAGTATAGGACCGTTATAAGGTCAACGCAAACGCTAAACGTAGCGACGCCCTAGTCTATAGGATTAGCGACAAGGTAATGCTTAATATATAGTATTATAAAACGGGGCGCCCGACGAAGAAGCTCGAACTACGCTAGGAGGGGCTATTCGAGGTTACTAAGGTAGCGTTATATATAGTAACGTTATACCTACTAGCGAATATAAAGATATTCAATACGTTCTATATATTACTAGTTTGACTATAGCAAGGCGAGCAAGGGATCCCTAGGCAAGCTAACGCGTAAAGAGATATACGAGCGAACTGTAGTAGGGAGGTAAGGCGCTAAGATAACGGCGTCGAAGTAGTTGAATAGAGGTTTAAAGAGATTCGAGACTTTAGGAAGGTAGAGAACAGGAGGTAGTAATACCTAGTTAAGTAAGAGGGCTACGCCTAGCCGACTTAGTAGCTAGTAACGGATCTATACGGCTACGATAATGCTATTTAGAAGTTCTACGATACTAATCCGAACAAGCTAGGGCCCCTAGCGTAGGTACTAAGAAGGAACTGAAGCTACGATTCGAGCGTTCGAACCGTAGGCTTGATTTAAAGAGGAGGCTTGTTTTAAGGGAGGGTAGTGTTACAGGTCTAGCCGTGACATATGGCCGTATAGCCATTGTAGAGCGGTTGTGCGATGTAGGGCCTGTAGAGCCTGTAGCGTATGTGGAGCCCGCCGTAGGGCATATCCCCGGCGGGCTACACCCACTATCTTGAGTTCCTCGTACAACTATATCGAATATATACGTACCCCAATATTGGGCATTTACCACCTGTGATAATTGTAATAAGGGGGGTATACGCTAAATTAGTAGAAGAATAAGGTCGTGTCGATTACTATAATAACTTTCTTGCCGCGAAGCGAGTTAATAATCTCCGATTAAAGTAGCAGAGGGTAGTTGTTAGGTATAGCTACCTTGTTTAGACCTTTTAGATCGATAACGACTATACCTTTCTGCTCGCCTTTAACGGTTCGCTAGACTATAAACACTAGGTACGCAAATAGCGTAGGTTCGGTAGAGTACCTTATCTTGTTTTATCGATATAGTTTGTTAAAGACTTTGTCTAGTACTTCGCGGTCGCGATAGCTAAGTAGGTAAGATCGGGTTTTCTTTAGTTAGTTCTACTAACCCTCTATAAGTAGTACCTTTATAGGTTAATCAAGGGGGATATCGATAAGGCCTTCGTTAGTCTAGAGTAGCAGGTAGTCCTTCTCGCAAAGATCGGCGAATTCGCAAGCTAGCTTATAGTCTATAGCGTATACACGTACGCCGTACTTAGTAACGATCTCTAGTATATTCGGCGCTATACGAAGTCCAAGCGTAGAGTGCTTTTCCAGGATACGCGGCTTCTCTAGGTATCACGGGTAGTAAATGCCCAATGTTAGGGTACGTATATATTCGATGTGGTTGTACGAGGAACTCAAGATGGTGGGTGTGGCCCGCCGGGGATATGCCCTGCGGCGGGCTCCACATACGCTGCAGGCTCTGCAGGCCCCACATCGCACAACCGCTCCACAATGGCCATACGGCCATATGTCACGGCTAGACCCGTGACACTGGCTCTGCAGGCCCCATATCGCACAACCGCTCCACAATGGCCATACGGCCATATGTCACGGCTAGACCCGTAACACTACCCTCCCTTAAAACAAGCCTCCTCTTTAAATCAAGCCTACGGTTCGAACGCTCGAATCGTAGCTTTAGTTCCTTCTTGGCACCTACGCTAGGGGCCCTAGCTTGTTCGGATTAGTATCGTAGAACTTCTAAATAGCATTATCGCAGCCGCGTAGATCCGTTACTAGCTACTAAGTTAGCTAGGCGTAGCCCTCTTACTTAACTAGGTATTGCTACCTCCCGTTTTCTGCCTTCCTAAAGTCTCGAATCTCTTTAAATCTCTATTTAACTACTTCGACGCCGTTATCCTAGTGCCTTACTTCCCTACTACGGTTCGCCCTTACATCTCTCTACGCGTTAGCTTACCCTAGGATTCCCTACTTGCCCTGCTATAGCCGAACTAGTAATACGTAGAACGTATCGAATATCTTTATATTCGCTAGAAGGTATAGCGTTACTATATATAACGCTGCTTTAGTAACTTCGAATAGTCCTTCCTAGCGTAGTTCGAGCTTCTTCGTTAGGCGCCCTGTCTTGTAATGCTATATATTAAGCATTACCTTGTTGCCGATTCTATAGACTAGGGCGTCGCTACGTTTAGCGTTCGCGTTAATCTTGTAACGGTCCTACGTTTACCTTGCTAGTACCTTCGCTATATCTAGCACTGCTTTAAAGCGTATAGATATCTCTATCGCCTAGAAAAACTCCCTTTTCTAAGCTTCCGAGAGTTCTAGTAGGTATAGTCTGCTCGGTTCTACGCCTATATATAGGTAGAAACCGTAGTTCGCGAAAAAGGGCGATACTCCCGTTGTCTCTAACGATATATTGTTCCCTATAAACTCTACAAGCGGTACCTAATCCGCCTAGTTATCCTATACCTAATCGACGAAAAGGCGCAAATATTGCTCTAACTTTATATTAATCCGTTCAGTCTAGCCGTTCGTTTGCGGGTAGAACGCCGATAATAGTTTTAGAGTTACTGCTAATCTCGACGATAGTATTCTCTAGAACGTTAAAACGAACTATATACCTCTATTTAATATAATCGTCTCGGGCAGGCTATATAGGCTATAGACTCGTTCTACAAAGCGGTCCGTTAACTTATCTACTTCTAAGGTCTCTATTAGGATAAAGTGGCGCATTTTCGTTAGTCGGTCTACTACTACTATAATATAGTTAAAGGTATAGTTTCTCCTTGTATATAGCGGAAGTAGTATAATATAATCTACCGATATATCCCGCTATAGTAAGAGTAGTACTAGTAGTAGCTTTAGAAAGCCTATTAGTAGCGCCCTTAGCGTTTTCGTCTTATTATATAGCAAGTAGGCGTTATAGTAGTCGCGGATTATACTGGTTATCCCGGTCTACTAGTATTTCTAGTTTATTAGATTAATGGTCTTGGTCCTCCTAGGGTAGCCCCCGGGTCCCGATACGTAAGTTCGGTGGATTAGCTATAGCTATATTTCGTCGTTGTCTAGGTCGATAAGCATCCTCCCCTAGTAGTAAGCCTTACCCGCGATAGCTTAGTACTCTATATATAGCACTTTAAGCTTTGTTTTTATATCCTTTAGCTACGCTCTAGTTCTAGGGTCTGCTAACGCCTTAAGCGTTGCCTTTAGTAGATCCAAGCTCGTATATATCTCGTTTAGCAGATCGTCGATATACCTAGAAAGGTCCAACTAGTTAACTGTAATCGCCTCGTTATATAGTCTTAGCAGTTTAAATGTCTCTAGATCGAACCGGTCAGGGTCGATTAGTAGCCTCTTGCGGTTCTAGAGTTAGTTATCCTCTACGCCCTATAGTATATGTTCTAGCTTACGGCTTAGCGTATCTAGTATTACATTTGCTAATCCTAGCTAGTAGATAATATAGAAGTTAAATTGTAATAGGAATTCGGACTACCGTATATGCCTTGGGGATAGTTACTTCGTCGTTACGAAGGTCTGAAGGTTCTTGTAGTCCGTAATAATGTTAAACCGGCCGTTTGCTCCCTTTAGTTCTAGTCGCTATTCCTCTAGTGCCTTAATCACCGCTAATAGCTCCTTGTTATAGATGTTATAATTGCATTCCTATACTAAGTGCTTCGCGCTAAAGTAGGCTACTAGGTGCTAGTCGCTATTATCGTCTTGCTATAGTAGCGTTCCGCCTACTAACTAGTCTAAAGCGTTAGTTTCGACGACTATAGGTTTATCCTAGTTGTAGATCCTTAGCGCTAGTACTATCGAGAAGCACGTTTTTAGTTGTTCGAAAGCCAGATAGTATAGTTTGCTCTATTCCTAGCTTGTTGTCTTCTTCGTAAGGTTATAAAGTGGCCGTGCTACTCCCGAGAAGTTCTTAATAAATCGTTAGTAGAAGTTCGCAAAGCCTAAGAACCGTTGTAGCTACCGCCTCGTTATTAGTAGTTCCTAGAATACAATAGCTACTACCTTCTCTTTGTCTATATCGATACCGCCTAGCGTAATGATCAGGCCTAGGTATTTCGTTCTTATAGTATAGAATTCGCACTTGTTAATATCGACCTAGAGCCCTGCCTAGTATAGTCTCTTTAGCACCTCCTTCACTTGCTTAACGTAGTCTGTTATATTCGTAGAGTAGATTAGTATATTATCTAGGTACGCCGTAGCGTATACGTCTAGTATATTATATAGCGTGTTATTAATATAGTACTAAAACGTAGCGGGTGCTCCCTATAGCCCGAACGGCGTAACTAGCAATTCGTAGAGGCCGAATTATATTACAAACGCTATTAACTATTCGTAGCCTTCTGCTACTCGGACTCTGTTAAACGCTACGATAACATCTAGCTTCGTAAAGATCTACGCTTTGTAGATAGAATCGAGTGTTTCCTTGATTAGTGGTATTAGATATTAACTCTTTATCGAAACGTTATTCAGACCTTAAAAGTTAGCGTAAATCCATACTCCGCCTCCTAGCCTCTAGGCAAGTAGTAGAGGCGCTCCTGTACTTAATTTTAATAGTTAGATAAAGCCTTTCGTTAGGTAGTTATCTAGCTAGCGCTTAACTATACATAGTTCTATTAGTAAGAACAGTCTGTTCCTTAAGAACGGTAGCTTACTTCCTAGTATTAGCTCGATTTTATAGTTGTATAATCTATATAGTAGTAGCGTATCCGCCTTCTAGGGAAGAAAAGTCTCGAACGTATCGCGATACTCTACTAGTAGGCGTTTTAAGATATCCGCTACTATTAGCTAGGGTTTGTTACTCTTCTCGAAGAATTTCTAAGCGTCCTCCTCTATAATCCTGTAAATCGTCTCTACGTTGCTCTAGAAGGCGTTTACGAACTTATAGTGCTATTCTAGGAGTACCGAAGTATAGTCCTCTAGCGAGCCCTTATAGTTTAATATCCGCTTGTAAAAGTCGTTTAGTAGGGTATAGAGCGTAGCCCTTTCCTTATCCTTCTTCTCGTTTAGTATTGCTTGTTCTAGTTAGTCGACCGTTACACGTATTACTATTACGCCCTTCTAGCGGTAGAAAAGTATAAAGTTTAGCGCGTTTAGTATCTTAATGTTATTCTTATTGATCGCCTTATTACACGGTAGTAGCTTCGGGAGTCGTTTCGGTAGTAGCGGCGCCTATAGGTACCTGCGCCCGGGTACCTTTTTCGCTAGTTATAGCCTTCTTATAAGCTTATTCGGAATAACTACCGCTCTCGATCCTAGCGGGGATAAGGTCTACCGCAGTCCGTTCTCGAGCGCTCTCTAATAGCGTTGTAATAGGGATAACCTTCTCTTCCTCTCCTTCTATAGGTTCTCTAGACCCTAGTTATACTCCCCGTCCTCTAGTTCCCCCTTATCCGGGACTTCCTTAACCAATACTTAGTAATTCGTAGTGTTTTTTATAGTTGTAGGTTCCGCGGTTGTAGGTTCTGTAGTTATAGGCTTCGCTTGTAGTACCGTTAGCTCGGTTGTATATCCTAGTAAGTAACGTTGCTCTTAGTAACGCTCCCTAAACGTAAGCTTTAGGTCCGCCTAGTTGATTGTTAGGTTATATCTTCTTAGCTATAGGAGGCCTAGAATAATTAGATTGTCTTTCGCTAGTATAGTAATAAAGAACCGAAGCTTCTCCCTATACTAGCTAATCCTTAGTTCTAGCACTATACTCTATTCGATCTATAACTTTAGTATACTATTAGCTAAGTAGAGTAGCTTCCTCGTTTCTAGTCTACTTAGCGGTATATCGTTACGTACTACGAAACTAAAGTCTATAAAGGCGAGACCTATATAGCCTGAATCTACAAGCGCTATATATACTATCTTACGCTTGCTTATTACAATATAGGAGGATAATAGGATTAAATTAGCTATCTAACCGATAGTACTAATAACTAAATCGCTACTACCTCCCCTATAATAGCCTCTATACCCCTATACGCGTCTTCGCGTAGAGGCTAGGCATTTCCCTAGTACTATTGTTACTGTTCTAGGTCCTCTATACTCTATTCGGGTTCGTAGTACTTAGCATCGTCGTAACCGACTTCTCCTAGAACGTAGCCTTAATCTATAAATCGTACGCAGTATACGCCGCGGCCTCCGCTGTTATTACTGAAGTTCTGGTTGTTATTACCGAAGTTCTAGCTATTATTGCTAAAGTTCTAGTTGTTATTGTTCTGTCGATACAGGTATCTACCGCCGCTATAGCCTCCGCCGCCTCCAAATCCGCCGTTATAGTTATTCTAGTTCAGGCTACTATTATTGTTCTAGTTCAGGCCGCTATTGTTATTAAATCCGCTATTGTTACTAAATCCGCCGTTATTGCCGAATCTACCGTAGTTACTATAGCCGCCCCGCTACCCTCTACCTCTAGCGCCTAGGTTATTCTAGGCTTACTTGCCTTTCTCTATACATTTCGCTACAATATAGCCCCTTGTACTATAGAGGAAACAGAGACCTATAGCTATATACTACTCCCTCTCTAAGTTAGAAAGTCGTAAGATAGTCGCCTTGTCCTTAGTAGTAGTTACCTAGTTAATGTCTATAGCGTTTAGGTCCTTACCTTCCTTCTTAGTATTATAGCCGTTATAGTAGTTCGGCTCGTTAGCCTTCTTTAAGTATTCCTCTATTTCAAGGTTATTAGCCTAGGCCTAGGCTATAGTAACCTATCCCTAGAAGTTATCCTAGGCCAGGAGGTTCGTCTATAGTAGGATCAGGTCCTATATTAGCTTCGAAAGCTTCTCTCTTAGCGCGCGTACGTAGGTAGCGTTATCCTAGTTACTTAGGTTATAGAGGTTCGAGAACTCTATAATAAAGTCTATAAACTTCGCGTATTTGTCCTTCTACGCTATCTTATATAGCTTATTCTCTACGTTAGCTACTAGATCTATCGTTATATACTTCTTAGAAAGGAACTTAATAAACTCGTTAGTAGTTGTCTATACCTAGGCTTGCTTATCACCTAGATTCGTAACAATAGTATCGATATAGTTGCTAATTCCTATAGCTACAATTCCCTCTAGTAGCAAAGCTATATAAAGGATCTTCGCTTTCTCAGTCGTATATTCTAGCGGCCTTATAGCCTATCGCGCTATGATCAGCGTCTTCTATATTCTAAATTATATAGTTCGCTTTGCTAAGTCCCGCTTAGAGCCCGAAAACGCAGATACGTACAGTATACTACCCTCTCTAGCACCGCCGCTACCGCCACCTAGCTTCCTAGACTCGATTAGCCTTATTAAAACGTTATTCTCTACTTATAGTACTATAGCCTTTTCGTTCGCCTTGTTCGCCCTAACTATCTGTCTCTAGATTTCCTTAGTCGCGCCCCTAAGAATATATTTAGCAAGGTTCGCTATTATCCTCTCTATTGTATTGTCCTTTCTAGCTCTCTTAAGCGCTTTAAGTAGGAGGTCGTTACCTATAAACGGCCTATAGTATCCTTCGAAATAACCCTTTAGCTTCGGGTATACCTCTTCCTTTAGGGCTATAGTAGCCTTGCTATATATATCCTTAATAGGAATAGGCACTTAGGCCGCGGAGCTTATATCAACGTCTATAGTACTTGTTATCTTCTTTGTTTAGGTTTCTTAGGTTCGGGGGTTTGGTTTCTTAGGTTCGGATTCTTAGGTTTAGGTTCTTAGGACTATCTTGTCGTTTCGGGGCCGACTATCTTGTTGGTTTCTTAGGTTTGGGGTAGTCGAATTGTAATTTCGGTTAGTTCGCGCAACGTAAATTCATCGTAATCAATCGACGAGGGTCTATATACACGAACAGAAGGTACAACCAACTATCACAGGTAGTAAATACCTAATGTTAGGGTACGTATATATTCGATATAGTTATACAAGGAACTTAAGATAGTGGGTATAGCCCGCTAGGGATATGCCCTACAGCGGGCTCTATATACACTGCAGGCTCTGCAGGCCCTACATCGCACAACCGCTCCACAATGGCCATACGGCCATATGTCATAGCTAGACCCGTGACACTAGGATAACTTAGAAGTCTTCTTAAACAGGCGTTCTAGAACTAGGTTTAATAGAGCTTTAGATTATAGCGTAGACTTAGTTAGTTACTAGGGTAGCGCTTACTTCTATAGCCTATAAGGTATTAGGTTAGAGGGCGTTTAACTCGCTACCTTACTAGGCGTATATTAAGAGGGTGCTAACGTCTCCTATAACTACTAAACGTATGATGTTCGTTAAAGGGAACTTACTACCAAGAGCTACGTCGGGAGCGGTAGTTACTATAGTAACTAGGTCGATGTCGTACGCGATAGCGGGCTTCGCTATCGCGGCTAGTACTATACTAATCGTTAGTGCTTTAAAGGCCTTTGCTAGGGTAGTTACGAAAAAGCCTTCTCCTTCTAACTTACTAATTCTCCTAATAGGGTAGCGCTTATCGATAGTTATTATACCCTACGTTAGGTTCTTAACTATTACTACCTTTAGGGTCTTAGCGGTAATACTAGCGTTAAGAGCGGCTAGGTAAGCTAAGTTAAAAGCGAAGTCCCTTCCGTTAGGTAGAGGCTTATATTCTACTAGTATAAACGCTTCTTGTTCTAGGAGTAGCGTAATCTTATAGGTAGTCTTAACTTTCCGTACGTATAGAAGTCGGCGCTATTTGATCTCGAACGGTAATGTTAGACCGGTACTCTATAAGGTTAGCTTCCTCTACTTATAATCGATGTTTCCTTTAAAGGTATCTAGGAAATCGTTACTAAGTAGGAGGTTTAGGGTTAGAGAGTCAAGCGCCTAAGCTAAGAACTTGAACTTGGTTAAGGTTTTATAGTCGTTCCTAGTACTAGGGAGGTAGAAGCTAAAGGTAGCCTAGTAGCTAGCTTTGGCGTTACTAATGCCGCTAATCTTGGCCGTTCGCTTCTTAAGGGTATACTCAAGAGTGTCTAAGAATTAGCGGCTAATAATAGTTCTACTAGCGCCGGAGTCGATACCTATCTTAACTTACGGAGATTCTAGCTTCGCGCGTATAGCTACTCGTAAGTGTAAAAAGGCTAGGCCCGGCTAGCCAGGTTCCTCCTTTACTACCGGTAGGTCAGGGGCCTCTTCGATCTAGAAGGCTGTTGATAGTAGCGTATAGAAGGCGGTTATAGAGTCGCCTTCTTGCTTTTCTAGTTCGTCTTTAGCAGGATTGTATTCCTCTACTAAGTAGGCGGTAGCAAGGTCAGCCGGGCCGCAAATAGTGCCTATAGCTACGTCCTTATAGGTCTTTAGATACTTAAAGAGCTCGTTTCGTATCTCGAAAACGCTAGCGTAGTATCTATACGTATAGTATAGAACCGCTTAGTTACGCCTATATTGCTTCTAATACTAGAGGATAGTCTGTTTAGCGTAGACCTTAACGTACCGCTTGCAGCTAGCTAAGGTCTCGAGTTCTTTGTAACACTTATAGTAGGTTAGGTCCGTATCGAACACTACTTCTTCTATAGCTAAGGCGACGTTAGCGACTTCGGACTCGTTAGTATCTTAGTCGCTATTAGAGCTGCTATCTTTAGCGCTCTGCTCTTCCAGACTAGTATAGCCGTCTGCCTAGTACGCTTGCTCTTTACTACGATATTGGTTGTTACGCTTATAGTCCTAATCGCGATTATAGTTATAGTCCCGGTAGGCGAAGTCTCGGTCGTAGGGCTTGCTCTTGTAGTTGCGCGTAGCGTCTTGCGGGCGGGCTAAGTCTCGGTCTTAGTAGCGGTTACAATCTCGGTTACAGTCGCGGTTACGGTCTCGATTACAGTCGCGGTTACGGTCTCGGTCGCAGTTGTAGTTACAGTTACAATTAAAGTCTCGAGATCTATAGTTAGGGTAAGAGGATATATTCCGGGATAACTTGCCGTCTATAATTACGCGATCTTCTAACTTGCTAGATAGCTTACTAGAAGATTTCTTAGGTTTGCTATAATGGTCGTATATAGCGGCTATTAGCACTACGCGGGTCTCTTCGATATAAGTTATATAGCCTTCTAGAGAGGGGGTAAGTTACAGGGGACGTAAGTATTACTTGATCTTAATGTCGAACTTCTGCTAGATCTAGCCTATCGCTCCTTTCTAGTTGGAATTATCTAGTAGGATAATACCTATCGTACGATAGTAGCGGAGTATACGCTAGATGAACTTCGTAACCGTAGCTTCGTCTTCCGCTATATTCTTTAGGGTGAGTTTTCCTTTAGTAAATCTTATAGTAGCGATATTCTAATCTATATTAAATCGCGTATATAGCGCTATAAGGGTTGCCTATAAGCCTTACTTACGGAGGGACAAGTAGCGTAAGGTAGTGACTTTACTTATCTACTATAGAATAGCGGAACCGCTAAGAAGGGTCTAGAATATAGAGAGTAGTTGCTTCTCTACGTCCGCGTGTATAGCGTTATCCTCTAGGAATATAGAGATATAGTTGTAAAATGCATGAACGTTAGTAAAGAAGAGATTCTTACTGTCTATAACGACGCCGATCTCGCGTTCGTCTTCCCTATATAGGTTAAATTAACCGACGTTATTACGCTTAATACGAAGCTACTCTAGTCGGGAGGTAGAAGTAGTTGTTATATCTTACGTACCCTCGCGTTCTCGGCGCTACTAGTTACGTTACGGTTATAGTAACAGGGGGGGCGAAGGTAATAGCGACAGAGATAGCGAAGATAATAGGTTAGATAATACCTTTCGGCCTTAACGTAGAGCTAGGGCATTGTCCCCTAAGCTAGCTCTTACTTAAGAGTATACTTATTAATCCTACTTATCTTCGTAGGATTGATTCTTCCTAGTAATTAGAGCTTTAACTTTAGTAAGCTCGGCCTAGGTCTTTCGGATCTCGTCATTAACTCGCGAGATTTCGGCTTCTATAGTCTGCTTTTAGTCTAAGACTTGCCGCTATACGTTTAGTCGTATTGTCTAGCCTTCCTTCTTAACCTAGGTCTATATAGTGTTTATTATAGTACGAAGCTCTTTCTTTGCTATCTTAGCGCTATATCTACTCTCTTCCTTAGTAATTTATAGCTTAAGTAGCAGTTAGTTATACTTACTAACCTTGCCGTCGATTCTTATAACCTAAGCGTTAGTTTCCTAGAAACAGTCTTATACTAGGTCGAGCGATACCTGTAGCTCGTCTTCGTTATTATTAATACGCTAGGCTAGGCGTTCTAAACCTTCGTGTAGTTTCTTTAAGAGGAAGGATATACCTTCTATATTGTACCTAATTTTGTCTAGTACTCTAAGTTCCTCGTCTAGTACGATACTAAGGTTCTTAATAGGGGGGGGGCGGGGGCTTAAGCGAAGTAGAGGGTTGTCCTCGCCCGAGATTAGTCTTCCGTCTTTTCGCAACTATCGTGTTCTAACTCTAGTTGTATAGGATATTTCCTTAATAGGCTTAGTAGGGGGGAGGATAAAGTTAGGGTTATAGATTTATATAAAACCTTCGGATCCGTTGCTTACTAAGGGCTCGCTCGTATCGTTTGCTAACGCTAGGTATATAGGCGCTTCGCCCGGGTGCTCTAGCGATAGGTCCTAATATAGGTATTAATGTTCGTCGTCTCCGTTAGAATCGACGAAATCTAGTAAGCTAGATTAAGACATGCTAGTTGTTTCTTATATACAAGTCGCAGGTAGTAATAGAGAGTCGCTTTCTAGTTAGCGTAGTTGTCGACCAAAGGTCCCTTAACTACGCGAAGTATAGGCGATTAATTGATCGGCTCGCTAAGAACAGGTAAGCTCGTCGACCGAAGGTCCCTTAAACTCGCCTATTATTAGCGAAGATATATTGCTTTAGATAGGTAAAAATCGTTAGCTAAAGGCCCCTTGATTAGTACCGATCGTTAGCGATAGCTAAATGGCTCGCCTCTACTATATAGTCTCGTCGGCGAAAGGCCCCTTAAGATCGCAACAGCGTTAACGAAGTTATATCGCCTTAGGTTAGCGATAGAGGGAGGCGGCTCGCTTCTAACTAGCTTGCTCGTTGACCAAAGGTCCCTTAAGCTCGCCGGAAGTTAGCGAAATAGGGGGGGTTTTTTAGGAGAAGCAATAGATCACGACTTTAAAGTCGTAGCTACTATTTGATATAGGAACCCGCTGATTCAATGCAATCACTATAGTGTTGTTAAATCAGGTAGGTAAAATAGTATCGTAGTAAAGGTCTAAAGAAGCTAAGAGTAGGAGGGCGAAGCCTAGCTAAAGAGTGGTAGTTTTACCACCCTCTAGCGGGCTAGTACGCCCTGTAGATCCGTATAAGCTTTGGAGCTAGTCCCAAAGCTATACGGTCCACCTACCTTATCTTCTTATCTAGTTATACAGAAATCTAGTCATATGGTGGCATACGCGGATTGCCATGCCATCAGTTGCCCTTGCAATGATGTCATTCAATTGCCATGCCCTGCCAGCTGTGCCAAACCCTGCCAGCTGGCCCCAGTACACAATACCCATCTTCGGGTATCATATATATAGGCTCTATTAGAGCACTTCTTTCTCTAAATGGATCATCCCTTTCTATCTATTCGAACTTGCCACTTGCCCTCCGCCAAGCCTTCTGTCAGTGCGACAACTACCCCTCTGAGCCAGGCTGCGAAAGACGGCCACGAAACGATTGTCCGGCTCCTCCTTGATCATGGCGCCAGCTTAGAAGCCAGGAATGTCTACGGGGCAACACCCATGTGGTATGCAATGAGTCAAGGACATTTACCTGTGATCCAACTGCTCCATGAGAATGGCGCCGACATCAATTCTCGGGATGAGGCTGGGATGTCGGGGCTGAGCGCCTTGGTCAATCGTAGATATCTAGTTCGTTACGCAACTGTACGGCAGGTCCTCGACATGGGTGTTGACATCGAGAGCAAGAACAACGATACCGGGTATACGCTTTTAATGTGTGCGGTACAATTCAACAACCGTGCTCTCGTTCAGCTGCTCCTAGACTACGGCGCTAACGTGCACGCCAAAACCCGTTGTGGCCGGACAGCTTTGATGATATCGTACAGGCTGAGAGCCGGACCTGAGATGATGGTCAAGGTCTTGCTTGAGGCGGGCGCGAATGTAAATGAAATGGGCGGAGAATCCCCAGCGACTACGGCGCTCATGAATGCAGTGCGGGATGGCCGCCGAGAGATTGTGGCGGTCCTCTTGTTGAACCTACTGTAGCAAAGTGGGACTATGGTGGCGATATTGGATGAACCTACTCAGGGGTTTAGGGGCAGATTGGTCTTGGTATAGCATTAGGTATCCGTTGGCTCCCCCGAGGAAATGGGCTTTTGGAGCTATATATAGTTTTGTATAGTTACAGAGATTGAGACAATTGAAGCTATTATTACTGTTGATTCCTCTGTCTGCTTAGACTAATTAGATTCCGATCCTATATTTTAGGTTCGATAATTAAGAGTCTTATTACTTAAATTACCTTTAAGTAACGCTAAAAGTACTTATCCTTCAACTACCTTAGCCTGAACCTTCGAGCTAGCTAGTAGTTAAGATATCTACTACTAAGTTAACTACTAACCTTGTTATACTTAAGAAGCTAGCTAACTAGTACGCTTAGAACGTCTAGTTTACCTTAAAAGTAGTCTTATATAAACTGCTCGACTATATCTTAGGTAAAGAGGCCCTACTTAAGTACCCTAGTAAGTTCGATCCTAATATAGCCTAGGCTATATACAAAGCTAAAACTATAGCTAAGTTCGATCGCTTGAACCTAGCCTTAACCCTAGTATAAGATATTAACTACGACGGCGCTAATACGCCCGTCTTACAAGTTACCCGAAGTAGCACGGCCTACGCCCCTGCCCCTAGCTACGCTAGCGCTTACGCCGGAGCTAGCGGCAGTAACAACAATAACGTAGCTACTACCGTAGCTACCTAAGCGGCTAAGCAAGTATACCTATTAACGGTATAGAACTAGATGCTTTCTATTTTAGAGAATAACTACTAAGAGAAGGCCCGAGAAGTGGCCTAATAACAGAAGGAAGTGTCACAGGCATAGCCTGTGTCATGTGCCATGTCATGTGCCATGCCATGTGGTTGGCTGAGCACCCTGTAGCTAGAGGAGCGTAGCTCCACACTAGGTAGAGCTCGCCGCGTAGAGCCTTCAGCCCTTGCGAGCTCCTACGAAGGTTACACTATTGTACAACCTTGTTATATACAACCGTTATAGTAGGTTGTACCTTTAACTCGCGTACGTAGCTAAGTTGTCTACTCTAGAATAGAGAGTATACTAGACTAACTAGAACGCTTCTTTTCCCGACGTACTAGGCTTTGTTTTTATTTCTTAACTACCTACGTAGTACGAGTTAACTACTAGGACGAGCATCCTATATACAATAGTAGTCCGCCGAACAGGACTATAAGACTCTAACGAACAGGACTATAGTATTCTAACGAACCGGACAACGCTCCTACGAAGATAAGCGCGAAGATAATAAGCAGCGCTAACCTTACGGCATCGCTACTACCGAGACTTATAGTGCTACGCGTAGCGCTAAGAGAACAATAGTAGAATAAGGTCTCTAATACTATACCCGCTTTTATAGTATCGATCGACGATAATAGAGGGTATAACCTCTTAGGGTTCGCTATAGCTATAAATGCGATAGTCGGTGAGCTAAAGAGAAAGCTCGATAAGTCTATCGGGAGGTTCGAGGCGTCTATCGTAGCTAGTATAGCGCTTAAGAAGGAGCTCGAGGAGTATAAGTTACTGCTCGCGAACTAGAGGACACTAATAGCAATAGCCCTAGACTAGGCTCGCGGTAGTAGCGCTAGTAGCGGCTATAGCGTATCGATCTCCCTCCCCTACCCCGATCCGTTTACTAGAGAAAAGAAGGATACTATTAAGCGCACTCTACTTTTCGAAGACTAGGAGGACAAGGTACGTAGCTGCTAGCGAATACGCCTACGGGAGTTCCTAGACAAGTATACTAAGATCCTATACGTAAAGGCTATACTAGGTAGTAGCGCGCGCCGGGCAGTCGTAGCGAAGCTCGAGCAGGTTAAGGAGAACCTATATAGCGCGGTAGTATAGCCGTAGAAAACTAGGTCCAACCTCCTAAAGACCCTCTGTACCTAGTATATAACGTATAACGTAGTTGCTATAGCGAGTAATAAGCTAGAACTACTAGTGTAGAAGAACGAGTTTGTAGCGTTCAACGACTTCCTTACCGAATTTACTACCCTAGCTAACACTACTAGCGTCGATAACGTAACAAGGGTCCGGATACTCTAGCTTAAGATCTCCCCCTGCCTTTTAAGCGCTATAGTTACGTAGATAGTACTCCCGCTAGCTAATAACTTTAAGCTCTAGGCTACGCTAGCTAGCTAGCTCGCGACTAACCTAGAGGGAGAGGACTTTAGGCGGAAGCTACGCGGCGGAACTAGGAGCGGTAGAACTAGGGGCGGTAGTAACAACAACGGCGGAGGCAGACACCCCGACGTAATAGAGATCGACGCGGTAACGCTCGCGGCGTTTACCCCCTAGGAGAAGGAACGGCGTAGAGCAAGTAGCTTATACTATAAGTATAGTAGGGCCGACTATATCGTAAGGGCGTACTAAGTAGGCTACAGAGGCCAAGGGGACCGCGGTAACGCCTGTAGCGCCGGGTAGTTATAGCGTAGGGGCGCCTAAGGCGGTAGAGGATCTGGTTTCGGTAGAGGACCTGGTTTCGGTAGCAACGCGCAAGGATAGTAGCAGCCTACCTAGGGATAGTAGCAGCCCGCGTAACAAGGCTATAGCTAAGGCGGGTTCCTAGGCTTTAGGTAAGCTCCCTCTAGGGGCCTTCCGGCTTGTAGTAGCGTAAGCGGCCGCGCTAGGGTCTACTAGAGGGGTCAAGGCGGGCTCGCTATACGCTTTATAGATACCCCTAACTAGAGCGGTTTTATCGTTAGAAAGGTAGACAAGCAGGAGGAGCATAGCGCTTACTAGTCTATAGTAGAGCAACCCCCTAGCTTCGGCTTCTTATATAACGACTAGGGAAACAAGGAGCTCCTATAAACTATCGCTTATAAGAGGGGTACTACTAGCTATAGGAGAGATAGAGAGATAGTTTAGTTATTAGTACAGTAGGTAGTAGCGCTAAATCTATTCTCTTATTATCGTACCTAGCGGTTAGTAGGCGTAATATAGAGTATGTAGCACTTGTAGACTTAGGTTATATAGGTTTAGCGTTTGTGGATTTTGGCTTTATAGTTACGAATAGACTGCTACTAGAGAGGCTAGTAGTATAGCGGCCGCTATTTCTAGCTAATAGAGGGTTCTTACGCTAGATCGAGCACTTAGCGGCGCTTACGCTAGTCGTTAGTAACTACTAGGAGACCCTAGTATACTTCGTTATAACGCTTGTAAAAGAGACCCTAGTAATCTTAGGCCTCCCGTAGCTACGGAAGTATAACCTACGGATCGACTAGGAGACCCTATA
>MU853404.1:1088991-1102167 GCA_033297235.1 Trichocladium antarcticum
GTAGCGTAATATAGTCTACTAATATATCTTACTACGGTACTAACGGTAGTAGGAGCGGCTTAAGGAACCCTATAGGCTTTAAGTAGGGGTTCTTTATCTTAAAGTATAGAATATAGGCTTTAACAAACGTCCTTACTAATACGCTTATCCCTAGCTACTAGTAGACCCTATTTATTAGGTTAAGCGTCTTCGTCCTCCCTAGGTACCTGCTAGGCCCTAACGTATATATCTAGTAGATAAGCTACAAATAGAGCTCTGTATCGCCTAGGTCGATTATTAGCCTACTATAGTAGAACGCCCTACCTAAGACTAACTTACACTTAGCGAACGACACTCTTAGCTCCCGCTTGATCTTACTTAGCTAGGTACGTACCTCCTAGTTACTAAGCGCCTCTACTATATCTACTATAAATAGCGAGCTCGTATAGCTCTTTACAATAAAGTCGTTAACGTAGCGCAAAACGTCGAGGCTAAAGAGCTCTAGTGTCTTACCTAGTAGCTTAAAGTTATACTTACTACTAAAGGTCTCTAGGTTAAACTTGCTTAGGTTGAATAGGGGGTACTACCTATTCTATAGCCTATTATCTTTAACGTCCTTTAGTATAAACTCTAGTTTCCTACTTAGCGCGTTAGGGTAGCCGTTTACTATACCTAGGCGGTAGATAATCTAGAAGTCGAAACGCAATAAGAGCTCTAACTAGCGTATATAGCGTAGCAATAGCTACTTCGTTATATTAAAGGTCTATAGGTTCTTATAGTCTATAATAATATCGAACCTCTTAGCTACGCCTTCGAGCTTAGGGCGCTATTCTTTAAGCGCCTTAACGATTGTAAGGAGCTCCTTATTATAGATATCGTAGTTACACTTAGCTATAGTATACTTTGCCGAGAAATAAGTAACTAGATGTAACTTGCTATTATCCCCTTCCTATAGTAGCGCTCTACCTACCGACTAGTCTAACGTATTAACTTCTACTATAGCGCGCTTTTCCTAGTTATATATCCGTAGTACTAGTGCCGTAATAAAGCATACCTTTAGGCGCTAGAAAGCCGCCTTATACTACTTGGACTACTCCTAGTCTACTATCTTCTTTGTAAGCTTATATAGCGGCTATATATAGCTTAAGAAACCTTATATAAATCGGTAGTAGAAGTTTGCGAACCCTAAGAACTACTAGAGGTACCTCCTTATCTCTAGAGCCTCCTAATTACGTACCGCTTCGACCTTATCTAGGTCTATCTTGATACCCCTAGGCGTAATAATAAGCCCTAGGTACTTTGTCCGCTTTATATAGAATTCGTACTTATTAATATCTACCTATAGACCTACGTCGATTATACGCTTTAGTACCTCCCTAACCTACTTAATATACTCTTTGAGCGTACCTAAGTAGACTAGGATATTATCTAGGTACGCCGTTATATAGTTATCTAGAGTGTTATAGAGGATGTTATTAACGTAATACTAGAAGGTAGTAGGCGTACCCTATAGGCTAAACGGTATAACTAGCGTCTTATATAGGCCGAATCTTATAATGAACGCTATAAGCTACTTATAGCCTAGTGCTACGCGTACTTAGTTAAACGCCGCAATTACATTAAGCTTTATAAAGATCTTCGCTTTATAAATAGAGTCTAGGGTCTCCTGGATTAGTAGGATAGGGTACTAGCTCTTTAGCGTTACGTTATTAATACTACGGTAGTCTTTGTAGATTCTAATACCTCTGCCTAGCTTCTACGCTATTAGGATAGGCAACGAGGCGCTTAATTGCAAGGGCTAGATAAACCCCTTTGCGAGGTTATCGTATCGAGCTAGCGCTTTAGTACGCGCAGCTCTATTAGCGACATCGGGCGATTCCTCGAATATAGGACTATACTCTCTAGGAGTAGCTCGATCCTATAGTTATACGTATAGTAGGGGGGTAAGATATTAGCGTCCTATAGGACGAAAGTAGCTACTAAGTCTTAGTATTCCTTTAGTAAGCACGCCTTAATCTCGTCTAGGGTAGGCGCTAGTCTATCCGCTTTATCGAAGAACTTCTTAGAATCCTCCTCTATAATCTTATTAAGCTTCTTATCCCCTTTAACAAGCGCGTCGATAAAGCTATAGAACCTTGCTAGGAGCATTAACTTTACCTACTCTAGTATACTCTCTTAACTTAGTAGGTCCTTAAAGAACTACTTAGGCAAAACTAGTATATAGTCTCTTTTCTTAGCTTCTACTACTCTTTCTAGTTTACCTATTATAGTATATATAACTACTATACCCTTCTATTAGTATACTACTAGGAAGCTCGCTCCGTTTAGGATCTTCGCGTTGTTCTAGTGGATCTTCCCCTACGCTTAACTAAGCGGGGGTAGGGTAGGGGGGGGGGACTAGGGTCTAGGGGGTAGTCTCCTAGCGCCTGCTACTACCTTTACTAGGCTTAGTAATATAAGGGGCGGCGCTTCGACTAGAACGCCTATCGCTCCTAGCGGTACGAGCGTCCCCTATAGGTTAGCCTATACGTCTCCCTAGGACGTAGATCTCTACCGTCTATAGGCCTATCTCCGCCTATCGGACCGCCTAGCTCTCTTATAGTTAGATAGTTTACTTATAGCAATAGCAACCTTGTTATTGTTACCGGAGGTACTAGAGTCGTTATCTTTAGGTACGTCCTCTACTATTATATAGTACTACTTGCTACTTTCTAGGGGTAGGGGTACCGCCTTTAGCTAGCCTACCTACTAAGTAACCTAGCGTCTAATATACTCTAGAAAGTACCTACTATAGTAGTGCTCCGTAAATTCGAGCTATAGGGTCTCCTAGTCGATCTATAGGTTATACTTCCGTAGCTACGGGAGGCCTAAGATTACTAGGGTCTCTTTTATAAGCGTTGTAACGAAGCACACTAGGGTCTCTTAGTAGTTACTAACGACTAGCGTAAGCGCTACTAAGTGCTCGATCTAGCGTAAGAACCCTCTATCGGCTAGAAATAGCAGCTACTATACCGCTAGCCTCTCTAGTAGTAGTCTATTTGTAACTATAAAGCTAAAATGTCACGGGTCTAGCCGTGACATGGCTGTATGGCCATTGTGGAGCGGTTGTACGATATAGGGCCTGCAGAGCCTGCAGCGCGCATATAGAGCCTGCCGCAGGGCTTATCCCCAGCGGGCTACACCTACTATCTTGAGTTCCTTGTATAACTATATCGAATATATACGTACCCTAACATTAGGCATTTACTACCTATAATAGTTGGTTGTACCTTCTGTTCGTGTGTATAGACCTTCGTCGATTGATTACGACGAATTTACGTTACGCGAACTAACCGAAATTACAATTTAACCGCCCCGAACCTAAGAAACCGACAAGATAGTCGGTCCCGAAACGACAAGATAGTCTAATACCCGAACCTAAGGAACCCGAACCCCCGAACCTAAGAACCTGAACCTAAGAAACCTAAACCCCTGAACCTAAGAACCTAAACCTAAGAAACCTGAACAAGGAAGATAGCAAGTACTATAGACGTTAATATAAGCTCTATAGCCTAAGTACCTATTCCTATTAAGGATATACGTAGCGAGGCCGTTGCGGCCCTAAAGGAAGAGATATACCTGAAACTAAAGGGCTATTTCGAAGGATACTATAGGCTGTTTATAGGTAACAACCTCCTGCTTAAAGCGCTTAAGAGAGCTAGAAAAGACAATACAATAGAGAGGATAATAGCGAACCTTACCGAATATATCCTTAGAGGCGCGACTAAGGAGATCTAGAGATAGATAGTTAGGGCGAACGAGGTAAATAAGAAGGCTGTAGTACTATAAGTAGAGAATAACGTTTTAATAAGGCTAATCGAGTCTAGGAAGCTAGGTAGCGGCGGCGCTAGGGAGGGTAGTATGCTATACGCCTCCGCGTTCTCGGGCTCCGAGCGGGAGTTAGCGAAGCAAACTATATAATTTAGAATGTAGAAGACGCTAATTACGGCGCGATAGGCTGTAAGGCCGCTAGAATATACAACCGAGAAAGCGAAGATCCTCTATATAGCGTCGTTACTAGAGGGGATTATAGCTATAGGGATTAGTAACTAGATCGATACTATTGTTACAAACCTAGGCGATAGCTAGACCTAGGTATAGATAACTACTAACGAGTTTATTAAATTCCTCTCTAAGAAGTATATAACGATAGACCTAGTAGCTAATGTAGAAAATATACTATATAAAATAGCGTAGAAGGACAAGTACACGAAGTTTATAGACTTTATTATAGAGTTCTCGAACCTCTACGACCTAAGTAACTAGGATAACGCTACCTACGTACGCGCGCTAAGAGAGAAGCTTTCGAAGCTAATGTAGGACCTGATCCTACTATAGACAAGCCTCCTAGCCTAAGATAACTTCTAGGGATAGGTTACTATAGCTTAGGCCTAGGCTAATAACCTTAAAATAGAGGAATATTTAAAGAAGGCTAACGAGCTAAACTACTATAACGGCTATAACGCTAAGAAGGAAGGTAAAGACCTAAACGCTATAGACGTTAACTAGGTAACTACTACCGAGGATAAGGTAACTATCTTATAACTCTCTAACTTAAAGAAGGAGTAGTATATAGCCGTAGGTCTCTGTTTCCTCTATAGTATAAGGGGCTATATTATAGCGAAATGTATAGAGAAAGGTAAGCAAGCCTAGAATAACTAGGGCGCTAGAGGCAGAGGGTAGTAGGGCGGCTATAGCAACTATAGCGGATTCGGTAATAATAGTAGCGGCCCGAACTAGAACAATAATAGCGGCCTGAACTAGAATAATAATAGCGGCCTAAACTAGAATAACTATAACGGCGGATTTAGCAATAATAACGGCGGATTTAGCAATAACGGTAGATTCGGCAATAGCGGCGGATTTAGAGGTAGCGGAGGCTGTCACGTCGAGCAAAAGACATCCTTGCCCTGCGAAGGCTAGGGGCAACCTATATAAGCGGGACAGCGCAACAGAGGCTATAGCGGCAGTAGATACCTATATCGACAGAACAATAACAACTAGAACTTCGGCAATAGCGGCGGAGGCTATAGCGCGTACTACGTGCGATTTATAGACTAAGGCTACGTTCTAGGAGAAGTTGATTATAACGATACTAAGCACTACGAACCTAAATAGAGCACGGAAGACCTAGAATAGCAATAATAGCACTAGGGAAATGCCTAGCCTTTACGCGAAGACGCGCGTAGGGGTATAGAGGCTATTATAGGGGAGGTAGTAGCGATTTAGTTATTAGCGCTATTAGCTAGATAGCTAATTTAATCCTAATATCCTCCTATATTGTAATAAGTAAGCGTAAGATAGTGTATATATTATTATTTATTTATTCGTACACCGATATGCCTTACAGCGCGCCGGTCCTTCTACTGGTTTGTTTAGTACAGGAAACCGTACCCTCGCTAGGCCGGATGAAAACCTCCACTCTTCGATTTGATCTCCCCGCTTCTGTTTCCTTTATACTATATAATGCCCTAGCTTTCTCCAACCCTACCTGCCCCCTTTATTAGATGTGATTGGTTCTAGGGTAGCTAACAATCTCCTCTTTCTTCCGCTCTTCGTTCAAGTCTAGTTTCTTCTAGGGGGGGCCCCTAGTAGTATTTTATTAGGCAGTTTAGCTTCTACCCTAGGTAGTTTACTAGTCCCTAGCTACTACGGCTAGATTGTTTTTATCCTACAGCGAGTAATATAGGGTTCTTGCTAATCGGTGTATGATATAGGGGCCTAGATCCTAGTCTCCGAGACGACGGCTATTCCTTGGGTTTTCCTTCTTTAGTTAGTGTAACTCTCGTTGGAATTTGCAGGGGACTAATCCTGAAAAACCGAAAAGAAGGTGAGGGAGGCCGGATTCGAACCAACAGCCTTGCGGCTTCTAGGTGCAACACACTCCAATTACACCACTCCCCTAAGATAGTGTATATATCGCTTGTAGATTTAGGCTATATAGGTCTTGCCTTTATAGACTTTTATTTTATAGTATATAACAATATACTACTAAGTAGACTAGAAACAAGGAAGCTACTCTACTTAGCTAATAGCATACTAAAGTTATAGATCGAATAGAGTATAGTACTAGAACTAAGGATCGGCTAGTATAGGGAGAAGCTCCGGTTCTTTATTACTATACTAGCGAAAGACAATCCGATTATTCTAGGCCTCCTATAGCTAAGAAGATACAACCTAACAATTAACTAGGCGGATCTAAAGCTTACGTTTAAGGAGCGTTACTAGGAGCAACGCTACTTACTAGAATATATAACTAAGCTAACGGTACTATAAGCGAAACCTATAACTACAGAACCTATAACTATAGAACCTATAACTATAAAAAACACCGCGAAATACTAAGTATCGATCGAGGAAGTCCTAGATAAAGGAGAACTAGAGGATAGGGAGTATAACCAAGGTCTAAAGAACCTATAGAAGAAGAGGAAGAGGAGACTATCCCCGTTATAACGCTACTAAAGAGCGCTCGAGAACGGGCCGCGGTAGACCTTATCCCCGCTAGGATCGAGAGCGGTAGTTATTCCTAATGTACCTACGAAGAGGCTATAACTAGCGAAAAAGGTAAACGGGCGTAGGCACCTATAGGTGCTACTACTACCGAAACGACTCCTAAAGCTACTACTATATAACGAAGCGATTAATAGAGACGATATTAAGCTACTAAACGCGCCGAACTTTATGCTTTTCTGCCGCTAGAAGGGCGTAATAGTAATATATGTAATGGTTAACTAACTAGAATAAGTAATACTAAACAAGAAGAAGAACAAAGAGAGGGCTACGCTCTACGCCCTACTAGACAACTTTTATAAGTAGATATTAAACTATAAAGGCTCGCTAGAGGACTATACTTAGGTATTCCTAGAACGATACTATAAGTTTATAAACGCCCTTTAGAGCGACGTAGAGACGATTTATAGGATTATAGAGAAGGACGCTTGGAAATTCTTCGAGAAGGGCAATAAACCCTAGCTAATAGCGGCAGATATCTTAAAACACCTACTAACGGAGTATCGCGATACGTTCGAGACTTTTCTTCCCTAGGAGGTAGATACGCTACTACCGTATAGATTATATAACTATAAAATCGAGCTAATACTAGGAAGTAAGCTACCGTTCTTAAGGAATAGACTGTTCTTACTAATAGAACTATATATAGTTAAGCGCTAGCTAGATAACTACCTAACGAAAGGCTTTATCTAACTATTAAAATCGAGTATAGGAGCGCCTCTACTACTTGCCTAGAAGCTAGGAGGTGAAGTACGGTTTTGCGCTAACTTTTAAGGTTTAAACAACGTTTCGATAAAGAGTTAATATCTAATACTACTAATTAAAGAAACACTCGATTCTATCTATAGAGCGCGGATCTTAATAAAGCTAGATGTTATCGCAGCGTTTAATAGAGTCCGAGTAGCGGAAGGCTACAAATAGTTAATAGCGTTCGTAATACAATTTAGCCTCTATAAATCGCTAGTTATACTGTTCGGGCTATAGGGAGCGCTCGCTACGTTTTAGCACTATATTAATAACACGCTATACGATATACTGGACGTATACGCTATAGCTTACTTAGACGATATACTAATCTACTCTACGAATATAGCAGACTATATTAAGTAAGTAAAGGAGGTGCTAAAGAGACTATACTAGGCGGGCCTCTAGGTCGATATTAATAAGTACGAATTCTATACTATAAGAACGAAATACCTAGGCCTGATCATTACGCTAGGCGGTATTAATATAGACAAAGAGAAGGTAGTAGCTATCGTATCCTAGGAACCGCTAACAACAAGGTAGTAGCTACAACGGTTCTTAGGCTTCGCGAACTTCTACCGACGATTTATTAAGAACTTCTTAGGAGTAGCGTAGCTACTTTACAACCTAACGAAGAAGATAACGAGCTAGGAATAGAGCAGACTATACTATTTAGCTTTCGAGTAACTAAAAACGTACTTTTCGACAGTACTAGCGCTAAGGATCTATAACTAGGATAAGCCTACGGTCGTCGAAACTAACGCTTTAGACTAGTTAGTAGGTAGAACGCTACTATAGCAAGACGATAATAGCGACTAGTACCTAGTAGCCTACTTTAGCGCGAAGCACTTAGTATAGGAATGCAATTACAATATCTATAACAAGGAGCTATTAGTAGTAATTAAGGTACTAGAAGAATAGTAACTAGAACTAAAGGGAGCAAACGGCCGGTTTAATATTATTATAGACTATAAGAACTTTCAGACCTTCGTAACAACGAAGCAACTGTCCCTGAGGTATATACGGTAGTCCGAATTCCTATTACGGTTTAACTTCTGTATTATCTACTAGCTAGGAGCGGCAAACGCGATGCTAGATGCGCTGAGCTATAAGCTAGAATATATACTATAGGGCGTGGAGGATAATCGACTTTGGAACTGTAAGAGGCTACTAATTAACCCTAACCGGTTCGATCTAGAAACGTTCGAGCTGCTAAGACTATATAACGAGGCGATTATAGTTAACTAGCTAGACCTATTAAGGTATATCGACGATCTACTAAACAAGATATATACAAGCTTAGATCTACTAAAGGTATCGCTTAAGGTATTAGCAGACCCTAGGACTAGGGCTTAGCTAAAGGATATAAAAACGAAGCTTAAAGTACTATACGGAGAGTACTAAGCTATCGTAGGTAAGGCTTACTACTATAGGAGGATACTTATCGACCTAGACAACGACGAAATATAGCTATAGCTAATCTACTTAACTTACGTATCGGGACCTAGAGGCTACCCTAGAAGGACTAAGACCATTGATCTAATAAACTAGAAATACTAGTAGACCAGGATAACTAGTACAATCTATAATTACTATAACGCCTACTTACTATACGATAAGACGAAAACGCCAAGGGCGCTACTAACGGGCTTTCTAAAGCTACTGCTAGTACTACTCTCGCTATAGCGGGATATATTAGTAGATTATATTATACTACTTCCGCTATATATAAGGAGGAACCGGACCTTTAACTATATTATAGTAGTAGGGGACCGACTAACGAAAATGCGCTACTTTATCCCGATAGAGACCTTAGAAGTAGATAAGTTAACGGACCGCTTTGTAGAACGGGTCTATAGCCTATATAGCCTGCCCGAGACGATTATATTAGATAGAGGCACGTAGTTCGTTTCAACGTTCTAGAGAATACTATCGTTGCGATTAGCGGTAACTCTAAAGCTATTATTAGCGTTCTACCTATAAACGAACGGCTAGACCGAACGGATTAATATAGAGTTAGAGCAGTATTTATGCCTTTTCGTTAACTAGGTATAGGATAACTAGGCGGATTAGGTACCGCTTATAGAGTTTATAGGGAATAATATATCGTTAGAAACAACGGGAGTGTCGCCCTTCTTCGCGAACTACGGTTCCTACCTACGTATAGGCGTAGAACCAAGCAGGCTATACCTACTAGAACTCTTAGAAGCTTAGAAGAGGGAGTTTTTCTAGGCGATAGAGATATCTATACGCTTTAAAGTAGTACTAGATATAGCGAAGGTACTAGCAAGGTAAGTATAGGACCGTTACAAGATTAACGCGAACGTTAAACGTAGCGACGCCCCGGTCTATAGAATCGGTAATAAGGTGATGCTTAATATATAGCATTATAAGACGGGGCGCCTAACGAAGAAGCTCGAGCCGCGCTAGGAAGGCCTATTTGAGGTTACTAAAGCAGCGTCGTACGTAGTGACGCTACGCCTTCCGGCGAATATAAAGATATTCGACACTTTCTATATATTACTAGTTCGGCTATAGCGTAGCGAGTAGGGAATCCTAGGGTAAGCTAACGCGTAGAGGGACGTAAGGGCGAACTATAGTAGGGAGGTAAGGCGCTAGGATAATAGCGTCAAAGTAGTTGAATAGAGGTTTGAAGAAATTCAAGACTTTAGGAAGGTAGATAACGGGAGGTAGCAATACCTAGTCAAGTAGGAAGGCTACGCCTAGCTAATATAGTAGCTAGCAACGGATCTACGTAGCTGCGATGATGCTATTTGGAAGTTCCACGATACTAATCCGAACAAGCTAGGGCCTCTAGCGTAGGTGCTAAGAAGGAACTAAAGCTACGATTCGAACCGTAGGCTTGATTTGAAGCGGAGGCTTGTTTTGAGGGAGGGTAGTGTCACGGGTCTAGCCGTAACATGGCCGTATGGCTATTGTAGAGCGGTTGTGCGATGTAGGGCCTGTAGAGCCTGCAGCGCGTATGTGGAGCCCGCCGCAGGGCTTATCCCCGGGGGCCACACCTACCATCTTGAGTTCCTTGTATAACTACATCGAATATATACGTACCCCAACATTGGGCATTTACCGCCTGTGATATAAAATCCACAAACGCTAAACCTATATAACCTAAGTCTATAAGTACTATATACTCTACATTGCACCTACTAACTACTAGGTACGATAATACGAGAATAGATTTAGCGCTACTACCTACTATACTAATAACTAAACTATCTCCCTATCCTTCCTATAGCTAGCGGTACCCCTCCTATAAGCGATAGTTTATAGGAGCTCCTCGTTTCCCTAGTCGTTATATAAGAAGCCGAAACTAGGGGGTTACTCTATAGACTAGTAAGCGCTATACTCCTCCTACTCGTCTACCTCCCTAACGACAAAACCGCTCTGGTTAGGGGTGTCCGTAAAGCGAATAGCGAGCCCGCCTTAACCCCTCTAATAGGCCCTAGCGCAGCCGCTTATACCGCTATAAGCTAGAAGGCCCCTAGAAGGAGCTTACCTAAAGCCTAGGAAACTACCTTAGCTATAGCCTTACTATATAGGCTACTACTATCCCTAGGTAAGCTACTACTATCCTTATACGTTACTACCGAAACTAGGTCCTCTACCGCCTTAGGCGCCCTCGCGCTATAACTACCTAGCGCCGTAGGCGTTACCGTAGTCCCCTTAGCCTCCGTGGCCTACTTAGCACGCCCTTACAATATAGTCGGCCCTACTATACTTATAGTATAAGCCACTCGCTCTACGCTGTTCCTTCTCCTAAAGGGTAAGCGCTACAAGCGTTACTACGTTAATCTCTATCGTGTTAGGGTATCTGCCTCTGCCGTTGTTATTACTACTACCCCTAGTTCCGCTACTCCCGGTTCCGCTATATAGCTTCCGCCTAAAGTCCTCTCCCTCTAGGTTAGTCGCAAGCTAGCTAGCTAGTGTAGCCTAGAGCTTAAAGTTATTAGCTAGCGGGAGTACCGCCTACGTAACTATAGCGCTTAAAAGGCAAGGGGAGATCTTAAGCTAGAGTATCTAGACCCTCGTTACGTTATTAACGCTAGTAGTATCGGCTAGGGTAGTAAATTCGGTAAGGAAGTTGTTAAACGCTACGAACTTGTTCTTCTACGCTAGTAGTTCTAGCTTGTTACTTGCTATAGTAACTACGTTATATATTATATACTAGGTACAGAGGGTCTTTAGGAGGTCGGACCTAGTCTTCTATAGCTATACTACTACGCTATATAGGTTCTCCTTAACCTACTTAAGCTTCGCCGCGACTACCTAGCGCGCGCTATTACCTAGTATAGCCTTTATATATAGGATCTTAGTATACTTGTCTAGGAACTCCCGTAGGTATATTCGCTAGCGGCTACGCACCTTATCCTCCTAGTCTTCGAAGAGCAGGGTACGCTTAACAGTATCCTTCTCCTCTCTAGTAAACGGATTAGAGTAAGGGAAGGAGATCGATATACTATAGCCGCTACTAGCGCTACTACCGCGAGCCTAGTCTAGAGCTATCGCTATTAGCGTTCTCTAGTTCGTAAGTAGCAACTTATACTCCTTAAGCTCCTTCTCAAGCGCTATACTAGCTACAATAGACGCCTTAAACCTCCTAATAGACTTATCGAGCTTTCTCTTTAGCTTACTAACTATTGTATTTATAGCTATAGTGAACCCTAAGAGGTTATACCCTCTATCGTTATCGATCGATACTATAAAAGTAGGTATAATACTAGAGACCTTGTTCTACTATTATTCTCTTAGCGCTACATGTAGCGCTATAAGTCTTGGCGGCAGCGACGCTATAAGGTTGGCCCCGCTTATTATCTTCGCGCTTATATTTGTAGGAGCGTTGTCCGGTTCGTTAGAATACTATAGTCCTGTTCGTTAGAGTCTTATAGTCCTATTTGTTAGAGTCTTATAGTCCTGTTTAGTAGACTGCTATTGTATATAGGATACTTATCCTAGTAGTTAACTTATACTACGTAGGTAGTTAAGAAATAAAAACAAAGCCTAGTACGTTAGGAAAAGAAGCGTTCTAGTCGGTCTAGTATACTCTCTATTCTAGAGCAGATAACTTAGCTACGCGCGTAAGTTAAAGGTACAACCTACTGTAACGGTCGTATATAACAAGGCTGCACAATAGTGCAACCTTTATAGGAGCTCGCGAGGGCTGAAGGCTCTACGCGGCGAGCTCCACCTAGTATGGAGCTACGGTCCTCTAGCTACAGGGTGCTTAGCCAACCATATAGCATGGCACCTAACATAGCATATGACATAGGCTATGCCTGTGACAATTAAGTAGTTATAGGATAAGGTTTCCCGCTAATAAGCAGGTATATAATGGATTCTAGACTATATATAGGTTTACGTCTATAAGTTTAGCTAAGATAGGTTCCTCGATAAGTACAAAGCGTAGCTTATAGTTCGTGGTAATTAATAGTAGAAAGGATTAGTAGAAGAGAATTACGCTATTACTCTCGCGATCTAATCACTCTAAATAGTACTTGCTATTATAGCGAGATTCGATCTTAAGTTAATCTAATTCGATATAGTTAACGCCTTTATAAACGCCTTCCTTGACAAGCTTATATATATATAGATACAAAACTTTCTTCGCAAACAGGCCCGCACCAACTGGTGCAGCAGCGCGCTAAAACGGCCGAGACCTACATCGCTAGAAAGCTCCCGACGAGCTCTATCTAACTATACCAGGTGCATCTGCGCGCGAGACGCTACGCAGGTGCTACAGGCGTATGAAGATAGGGAAAACGAGCTGCGTGCGGCTCCCAGAAATCTTCTTCTATACCGCCCAGACCTACAACCCGGATCTACAACGGATCCACCCGGCGCCGGCCCCGATAGCCTATACCGGACCTAGCATAGAGGTCGATAGCG
>MU853404.1:1114509-1147860 GCA_033297235.1 Trichocladium antarcticum
TAGGAGACTACCCCCTAGACCCTGTTCCCCCCCCTACGCCCTACCCTCGCTTAGTTAAGTATAAAGGAAGATCCACTAAGATAACGCGAAGATCCTGAACGGAGCAAGCTTCCTAGCGGTATACTAATAGAAGGGTATAGTAGTTATATAGACTATAATAGGTAAGCTAGAGAGAGCGGTAGAGGCTAAGAAGAGAGACTATATACTAGTTCTACCTAAGTAGTTTTTTAAGGACCTACTAAGTTAAGAGAGTATACTAGAGTACGTAAAGTCGATACTCCTAGCGAGGTTCTATAGCTTTATCGACACGCTCGCCAAAGGGGACAAGAAGCTTAATAAGATTACGGAGGAGGATTCTAAGAAGTTCTTCGACAAGGTAGATAGACTAGCGCCTACTTTAGACAAGATTAAGGCGCGCCTACCGAAGGAATACTAAGACCTAGTAGCCGGCTTTATCCTATAGGACGCTAATATCTTGCCCCCCTACTATATATATAACTATAGGATTAAGCTACTCCTAAGGAGCGTAGTCCTATACTTAAGGAATCGCCTAATATTGCTAATAGAGCTATATATACTAAAGCGCTAGCTTGACAATAACCTTGCGAAGGGGTTTATCCGGCCCTTACGCTCGAGCGCCTCGTCGCCTATCCTTATAGCCTAGAAGCTAGGTAGAGGTATTAGGATCTACGTTAACTACTATAGCATTAGAAACGTAACGCTAAAGAGCTAGTACCCTATCCTACTAATCTAGGAGACCCTAGACTCTATCTATAAGGTAAAGATCTTCATGAAGCTTAATATAATCGTAGCGTTTAACTAAGTATATATAACGCTAGGCTACAAGTAGCTTATAGCGTTCATTATAAGATTTAGCCTATATAAGACGCTAGTTACGCCGTTCGGCCTATAGGGCGCGCCCGCTACCTTCTAGCATTATATAAACGACATCCTCTATAATGCTCTAGATAACTACGTAACAGCGTACCTAGACGATATCCTAGTCTACTCTAGTACGCTCAAGGAGTATATTAAGCAAGTTAGGGAGGTACTAAAGCGTATAATCGACGTAGGCCTATAGGTAGATATTAACAAGTACGAATTCTACACGAAGCGGACAAAGTACCTAGGGCTTATTATTACGCCCGGGGGCATTAAGATAGACCTGGACAAGGTTGAAGCGGTACGTAATTAGGAGGCTCTAGAGATAAGGAGGCACCTCTAGCGGTTCTTAGGGTTCGCGAACTTCTACCGCCGATTTATACAAGGTTTTTCGAGCTACGTACAGCCGCTATACAAGCTTACGAAAAAGACGGTAGACTAGGAGTAGTCCGAGCAGTACAAGGCGGCTTTCTAGCGCCTAAAGGTATACTTTATTATAGCACCGGCACTATAGATCTTGAACTAGGGCAGACAGCTCTTGGCTAGAACAGGGGGGCATTCGTGGTGGATTTTTCGTTTTTTGACTACTTGCAGCGCCATACGTTGTTTTGTGGTTATATATATAGCCAGTTAGTCCGCCCACTTAGGCAGACGACAACACTCTTAGGATATAAAACTCCCCCCCTAAATTTAACACTTTTAGCTCTAAGCCTTCCCGCTGCCTCTAGGTATATGTTTTTATAGTGATCTTGTTCGCCTTCTTCTAAATAGGGGGAGACATATATCCGGAGGGCGATATCTTAATCGGATCGGTCACAATTAAAGTCCGAAGATACGTTAGTAACCTTAGACGCTTGCCGACTTGTCTATCCCTACTATAGTCTTACCTACTACTATAGAGTAGGTTGGTTTGTAGTTTGCTCCAGTTTAAATAGGGGCTTAATCGGGGAGAAGCTCTACTTCGTGTCTAAACTAGACTTAAAGATCTAGGCACTGCTCTTACATCGGAATATAGAATCTACCGCTAAGACATTCGATAAAATCAGGGGTGTAGGAGATCTATATACGCGCTAAGCAACTAGTATACCCTTACCGCCTGTTTAGCTAGCGACGATTTCGGCGACCTTATTGTCGAATCGGAGGGTTCCTGCGTTTAGCTATAGATCTTTAGCGACCTGCTCGGTTACCTATGCTAGGGGTATACGACATTATTGGAAATAAGACCTTAGCCTCTAAGGGCGCGAGGCTCCCCCTGTTTGTTATAAGCGCCTAGGCTTTGTAAGAATAGGGGGTCATATATATCGGATTTAATATAGTTAATTAGAAGCATTCGTTTTGCTGCCGCGGCTATTATTATTAGACGTATTTATACTAGTCCGGACGTAGATATAGGTAGCTGGCCTGCTCTAGTACACTAACTATATTATTCGAAAAGTACACTTAGAAGGATTCGAATCTTAGATATACGCTAAGCCCTCTATTAGAATAGAGGGGGACGAAACATAGTTCGTTGCCCTAGATACATTTGCTTACTCTATTAGGATCCTACATTGTTCAAGAAGTACACTTAGAAGGGGTTAAGTCTCTGGAAATACGCTAGGGCTTTATTAGAACACGATACTAGGGATATATAATACTATTAGAAAATAAGATCTTAGCCCCTAAGGACGCTAGACTCCCCTTGTTTGCTATAAGCGCCTAGGCTTCGTAGGAATAGGGGGTTATATACATTGGATTTAACAAGGATATTCGCCTTTACTACCGTAGCTATTATTAAGGCAGGTTGTAACGGTCGTATACAACAAGGTTGCACAACAGTGCAACCTTCGTAGGAGCTCGCGAGGGCTGAAGGCTCTGCGCGGCGAGCTCCACCTAGTGTAGAGCCACGCTCCTCTAGCTACAGGGTGCTCAGCCAACCATATAGTATAGCATATGATATAGCATATGACATAGGCTATACCTGTAACACTACCCTCCCTCTCTAAACAAGCCCCCTATATAAAAATAGCCCCCTATCCTAGGTACTCGCATCCGGAGTTAGAGTTACCTTAGCGCCTACCCTAGCGCTATACCTTCCTTCTCCGTATCTACGATAGCGGGCCCGGAAGCTCGGGGTACGTATTGTAGAACTCCTAGATAGCGTTATTACAGCTACGTAGATCCGTTATAGGTTACTAAGTTAGGTCGTTATAACCTTCCTACTTAACTTAGTACTACTAGCGACCGTTCGCCGCCTTGCCGAACCCTACGATCCTCTCGAACCTCTACTCTACTACGTCTTCGCCTTTGTTAGTCCGTGTAACTACACGCCTATAGTTAGCGCTTACATCGTCGTTAACCCTCTCTTAGCTAGCTAGCCCCTACTCTAGGTAGCGCCTTACTCTTAAGACGTAGAATATAGAGAAGATCGTTATATTCGCTAGGAGCTTTAGAGTTACTACGTATAACAAGGCCTTTATAACCTCGAACGGGCCCTCCTACTACGGCGTAAGCTTTATAGTCGGCCTGCTAGTCTTATAGTTCTATATATCGAGCATCGCTCTATCGCTAACGCGGTACTATAGCGTATCCTCCCTATAGTAGTTTACGTTCTGTTCGTAGCGGTCCTATAACTACTTTGCTAGCGCTATAACCTTCCTAAGGATCGCCTTAAAGCGGTCTACAAGCTTAGATACCTAGAAAAACTCCCGCTTCTACTACTCTAAGATATTCGGTAGGTATAGCTTTAACGGCTCTACGCCTATCCTAGGGTTAAAGCTATAATTCGCGAAGAATAGTAACACGCCTATTGTCTTAGAGACTATATTATTCCTTGTAAACTCCGCTAGAGGGAGCTAGTTAACCTAGTTATCCTACGCCTAGTTAATATATAGCTGTAGGTACTGCTCTAGTTCCGCGTTAATCCGCTCTATCTAGCTGTTTGTCTAGGGGTAGAACGCTAATAAGGGTTTTAGGGTAATTGTAAGGCGCGCTAATAGCACCCTCTAGAACCCTGAAACGAACTACGTGCCTCTATCTGATATAATCGTCTTTAGTATACTATAGAGCAAGTATACGCGCTTAATAAACCAGTTAGCTAGCTCGTTAGCCTCTAGTATCGCTATCGCAATAAAGTAGCGTATCTTTATAAGCTAGTTAACTACTACTACTATATACCTAAACTCCTACCCCCTCTGTTTATATAGTAGGAGCGGCGTAATATAGTCTACTAATATATCTTACTATAGCGCTAACGGTAGCAGGAGCGGCTTAAGGAACCCTATAGGCTTTAAGCGGGGGTTCTTCGTCTTAAAGTATAGCGTATAGGCTCCTACGAACGTCCTTACTAATACGCTTATCCCCGGCTACTAGTAGACCCTGTTTATTAGGTCGAGCGTCTTTGTCCTCCCTAGGTACCTGCTAGGCCCTAACGCGTATATCTAGTAGATAAGCTACAAATAGAGCTCTATATCGCCCGGGTCGATTATTAGCCTACTATAGGTAGAACACCCTACCTAAGACTAACTTATACTTAGCAAATAGTACTTTTAGCTCCCGTTTGATCTTACTTAGCTAGGCGCGTACCTCCTAGTCGCTAAGCGCCTCTACTACGTCTGCTATAAACGGCAAGGTTATATAGCTCTCTACGATAAGGTCGTTAGCGTAGCGCGAAACGTCGAGGCTAAAGAGCTCTAGTATCTCGCCTAGTAGCTTAGTGTTATATTTGCTACTAAAGGTCTCTAGGTTAAACTTGCTTAGGTCGATCAGGGGGCGCCGTCTGTTCTATAGCCTATTATCTTTAACGTCTTTTAGTATAAACTCTAGCTTCCTACTAAGCGCGTCGGGGCGGCCGTTTGCTATACCTAGGTAGTAGATAATCTAGAAGTTAAAGCGCGATAAGAACTCTAACTAGCGTATATAGCGTAGCGACAGCTGCTTCGTTATACCGAAGGTCTATAGGTTCTTGTAATCCGTAATAATATCGAACCTCTTAGCTATACCTTCGAGCTTAGGGCGCTATTCCTTAAGCGCTTTAACGATTGTAAGGAGCTCCTTATTATAGATATTATAGTTACACTTAGCTATAGTATACTTCGCTAAGAAGTAAGTAACCGGATGTAACTTGCTGTTATCCCCTTCCTATAGTAGCGCTCTACCCGCTAACTAGTCTAACGTATTAACTTCTACTACCGCTCGCTTTTCCTAGTTATATATCCGTAATACTAGTGCTATAATAAAGTATACCTTTAGGCGCTAGAAAGCTACCTTGTACTACTTGGACTACTCCTAGTCTACTGTCTTCTTTGTAAGCTCGTATAGCGGCTGTACGTAGCTTGAAAAACCTTATATAAATCGGCGGTAGAAGTTCGCGAACCCTAAGAACCGCTAGAGGTACCTCCTTGTCTCTAGAGCCTCCTAACTACGTACCGCTTTAACTTTATCTAGGTCTATCTTAATGCCTCTAGGCGTAATAATAAGCCCTAGGTACTTCGTCCGCTTTATATAGAATTCGTACTTGTCGATATCTACCTATAGGCCTATATCGATTATACGCTTTAGCACCTCCCTAACTTGCTTGATATACTCCTTGAGCGTACTAGAGTAGACTAGGATATTATCTAGGTACGCTATTACGTAGTTATCTAGAACGTTATAGAGGATATCGTTTACGTAATGCTAGAAGGTGGCAGGCGCGCCCTATAGGCTAAACGGCGTAACTAGCGTCTTATATAGGCCGAATCTTATAATGAACGCCGTAAGCTACTTGTAGCCCGGCGCTACGCGCACTTGGTTAAACGCTACGATTACGTTAAGCTTCGTAAAGATCTTCGCCTTATAGATAGAGTCTAGGGTCTCCTAGATTAGCGGGATAGGGTACTAGCTCTTTAGCGTTGCGTTGTTAATACTACAGTAGTTGATGTAGATCCTAATGCCTCTGCCTAGCTTCTAGGCTATAAGGATAGGCGATAAGGCGCTTGAGCGTAAGGGCCGGATAAACCCCTTTGTAAGGTTGTTGTCGAGCTAGCGCTTTAGTACGTGCAGCTCTATTAGCGACATCGGGCGATTCCTTAAGTATAGGACTATACTCTCTAGGAGTAGCTTGATCCTATAGTTATATATATAGTAGGGGGGCAAGATATTAGCGTCCTATAGGACGAAGGTAGCTACTAGGTCTTAGTATTCCTTTAGTAAGCGCGCCTTAATCTCGTCTAGAGTAGGCGCTAGTCTATCCGCCTTATTAAAGAACTTCTTAGAATCCTCCTCTATAATCTTATTAAGCTTCTTGTCCCCTTTAGCAAGCGCGTTAATAAAGCTATAGAACCTTGCTAGGAGTATCGACTTTATATACTCTAGTATACTCTCTCGACTTAGCAGGTCCTTAAAAAACTACTTAGGTAGAACTAGTATATAGTCTCTCTTCTTAGCCTCTACCGATCTCTCTAGCTCGCCTATTATAGTCTATATAACTACTATACCCTTCTATTAGTATACCGCTAGGAAGCTCGCTCCGTTTAGGATCTTTGCGTTATCCTAGCGGATCTTCCCCTATACTTAACTAAGCAGGGGTAGGGCGTAGGGAGGGGAATAAGGTCTAGGGGATAGTCTCCTAGCACTAGCTACTACCTCTACCAGCCTTAGTAATATAGAGGGTAGCGCTTCGACCGGTACGCCTATCGCTCCTAGCGGTACAAGCGTCCCCTATAGGTTAGCCTACGCGCCTCCCTAGGACGCGGATCTCTACCGTCTATAGGCCTATCTCCGCCTATTGGACCGCCTAGCTCTCTTATAGTCGGAGAGCTTGCTCGTAGCAATAGCAACCTTATTGTTATTACTAGAGGTACTATAGTCGTTGTCTTTGGGTATATCCTCTACCGTTATATAGTACCGCTTGCTATTCCTAGGGGGTAGGGGTACCTCTAGCTAGCCTACCTACCGAGCGACCTAGCTCCTAATATACTCTAGTAGGTACCTCCTACGGTAGTACTCTATAAATTCGAGCTATAAGGTCTCCTAGTCGATCCGTAGGTTATACTTCTATAGCTATAGGAGGCCTAAGATTACTAGGGTCTCCTTTATAAGCGTTGTAACGAAGTACACTAGGGTCTTCTAGTAGTTACTAACGACTAGCGTAAGCGCTACTAAGTGCTCGATCTAGCGTAAGAACCCTCCGTTAGCTAGAAATAGCGGCCGCTATACCGCTAGCTTCTCTAGTAGTAGCCTATTTGTAACCGTAAAGCTAAAATCTACGAACGCTAGACCTATATAACCCGAGTCTATAAGTGCTACGTACTCTACATTGCGCCTACTAACCGCTAGGTACGATAATAAGAGAATAGATTTAACGCTACTACCTACGGCACTAATAACTAAACTATCTCCCTATCCCTCCTATAGCTAGCGGTACCCCTCCTAAAAGCGATAGTTTATAGGAGCTCCTTATTTCCCTAGTCGTTATATAAGAAGCTGAAACTAGGGGGTTGCTTTATACTCTAGTAAGCGCTGTAGTCCTTCTACTTATCTACCTCCCTAACGACAAAACTGCTCTAGTCGGAGGCGTCCGTAAAACGTATAGCAAGCCCGCCTTAACCCCTCTAATAGGCCCTAGCGTAGCCGCTTACGCCGCCGCGAGCTAGGAGGCCCCTAGAGGGGGCTTAACCGAAGCCTTGCTAAGTAGGCTACTGCTATCCCTAAGGCTACTGCTATCTCTACGTACCGCTATAGCCCTACGCTCCGCTATAGCCCTACGCTCCGCCGTGGCCCTACGCCCCGCTATAGCCTTGCGCGCCGCCGTAGCCCTATGCCCCGCTATAGCCCTACGCGCCGCTATAGCCCTATACCCCGCTATAGCCCTGCGTACCGCCGTAGCCCTACGCGCCTCCGCGCTACAGCTAGCCGCTATAGCTACTACGGCCTCCTTGGCCGGCCTAGCAATACCTTAAGATATAGTCGCTAGCGCCGTACTTAAAGCATAGGCCGCTAGCCCTACGGCGCTCCTTTTCTTACGGTATAAGCGCGGCTAGGGTAACGGCGTCGATCTCTATAGCGTCGGGATCCTAGGCTCTCCTGGTACCCCCGCTACCGCTACCGTAATGTATAGCAAGCGCGCCGTTACCGCTACGGATCTTCTTCCTAAAGTCCTCTATATCTAAGTTCGTAGATAGGGTCTAGGCTATCTTAGCCTACGCGTCGAAGTCGTCTAACGCTAGTAGCCTAACCTACAATGTAAACGTAGCTAAAAGGCGGGCTAAGATCCGTTCTCTGAATATATAGACCTACGTTGCGCTCTCGATATTAGCGGTGTCGGCTAGGTTCGAGAACTCCGTTAGGAAGTCGTTAAAGTTCGTGAACTTGTTCTCCTAGACAAGTATATAGAGCTAGTTTGTAGCCGCTATAGCGACATTATAGGTTATATACCGCTTCTTAAGGTCGTTTAGGAACTTAGTCCTAGTCTTCTAGTACTAGCGCCTATTATCGTTTAGGTAGTTCTTGATTATCTAGAGCTTCGACTTAACCACGTAGCTCGCGTTACTACTAAGTATTGCCTTAGCGTATAGGATCTTCGTACGCTTGGTCAAGAACTTACAAGGGCGTATTCTCTAGCGCCCCCGGACCTTATCCGACTAGTCGTTAAATAGGGTAGTCCGCTTAATAGTATCCTTCTCCTCCCCTATAAACGGTATTAGGTAGGGGAGGGACATCGTAGCTAGGTCGTCCTTGTTATAAGGCTAGTATAATAGCTAGCTGCTATATCTACTACCTCCGGCTAACGTAGCGCTCGTCGCCTTAAGCGCCTATAGGGTTATTAGTCTCTGCTCCTTGAGCATCTTCGAGATTACTACGTTCGTATACTTCTACGCCTTAAGCTATTCGTAGAGCGCTTTGCCCTTAGTAACTACGTTGTTAGCTATCGCCTAGGTATTAGCAAGCGCGGCGAGTATCGCCTTCTGCTCCGCTAGCGCGGCTTATAGCTACTCGCGTATAATAGCAGCACGCGACGGGCTAGCTTACTCTAGCGCCTATATTAGCATGTTGTTACTATCTTCTACCCTATCTATTATCCTAGTTCGTTAGGGTAGTTCTATAGGGGGTAGTCCTATATATTAGATATCCTATACGTCGGACTGTAAATAGGGGTAAGGTGCTTGTTTTGACTTGTACTACGTAGTCGAGGTTAAACAAAGTCTAGTACGTTGGAAAAAAGAAGTGTTCTAGCTAGTCTAAGGTGTTCGATCTGCCTCTAACGGTCTGACTAGCTACACGCATAAGTTGAAGGTGCAACCTACTATAACGGTCGTATATAACAAGGTTACACAACAGTGTAACCTTCGTAGGAGCTCGCGAGGGCTGAAGGCTCTATACGGCGAGCTCTACCTAGTATAGAGCCACGCTCCTCTAGCTACAGGGTGCTCAGCCAACCACATAGCATGGCACATAACATGGCACATGACACAGGCTGTGCCTGTGACACAGGTACATTTGGAAAAAGGAATTAGATTAGAGTTTTAGAAATACGCTAGCTTTATTAGAACATTAGTATCTTAGATTTGGACCTCTAGAAATACGCTAGCCTTATTGGAAACATTAGTATCTTAGATATACGCTAAGCCCTCTATTAGAACAGGGGGACAATATTAGTTCGTTGCCCTAAATATATCTGCTTACCCCCCTATATAATCAGAGAATCGACAAAGCCTTAAAGAACCCCTAACACTAAACTCGGCCCCTTCTATCACTAAACTTTTTTTCCCCTACTCCCCCTGCGCCCCGACTCTTCGGAGAAGTTAGCTAGTCTTACGCCGCCGTTAGAACACCCGGCCACTACTGCCGAACCGCCGCCCAGGGACGATTTGCAGTCTCCCCAGCACCCCCTAGCCCCCTCCGTCGCCGGCTATCCTTAGCCACTAGGACCCTGCCCCCTGACGGGCACGGCGTCTCCGCCCCCTAACTAGTATAGCCTCCCTTAACTGCTATAGTACCCCCCTACCCCTACGAACCGGCTTAGTAACTAGATAATTCGTAGGTAAGAAGATAGCCCGCTATTAGAATAAAGGGACGACCGCTCGGCTAGGAGGCTAAGTTATAGTCGAAAGGGAAGAGAGACAATAGTAAGCTCGTCGTAGAGTAGAGGTATAGGAAGCTACTAGAGTTTTAAGGGGTTAGCGTATTATTCCCTTCTATTAAAAGTTCTTGTATTTTTACCCCTATTTCCTTTCTGCCCTTCCTTTCTTATATACCCCCCTTATATCCTCGTTTTTCTTGTAAATTCTTCGCTTCTCCCTATATTCTAACGGACCCCCCTTGAGTCGTTTATTCTTTTTTTAGTGCCCGACCCTCCCTTAGGACCGTTTCGTCCTTATCTATTACGTCGCTATAAGCCGAACCCCCTTTCTATACGCCTGTTGTTATTAGCGGATCACTACCTTAAGGTCGAGATATAGAACCTCCCTAGATAGGCAAGACGATAAAGGACAGGTAGTTAGGGTCGTAATACCGGCCTTAAGAGAGTAAGCTAGATGTCCCTTGTTAACGGTCTCCTAGCTACACTCCTTCCTAGACTATAGGCAGTTGCTACACTTGCCGTTAAGGACCTTAGGCACTAAGACGTAGCTATAGAAGGGCTATATTATCTGGAACCAGACCTGATCGCTAGTCCCTAGGTATAGACTAGTGGTTACAGTACGCTAGTACGCTTCTTAATAGCAGCGACACGGAATCGAATTACTATATTAGGATTAGCACCGGCTTTACTAGAACAGAGGGAGAGTCACTTACTTATACCTAAAGAACTAGACGAAGAACCCCTTGCGACGATTCGGCCGACTATAGAAGTTATATAGCCACCGCCTAAGATATAGACCGTTATACTATTCGACAAATACTAGCTAAAGCTACCTAAAGAACCCCCGCCGCTTAAAAAGAGCCTAGCAGCCGTTATTAAGCTAGACCTAGCCCTAGAGCTTCGACAATACCCGCTAGTTATACGGTAGCCGCTACCGAAGGAATAGCATCTCCCCTTAGTTCGAGTCTAGCACCTTCGAGATCTAGAGCAGCTAAGCCACTAGGAACTAGAACACTAGAAGCATAAAGGATTGCTACGCGTCTAACGGCCGAGCCTTGTTATTATAAGTCGGCCAGACTACCTAGACAAATTAACAAGGAACGACGAATTTCTAATCCTAGGATAGCATTAAATCGACTAGCCGGCTTGTAATCCGTAAGAGCAAAGGGCGTAGACTAGTATTGACCCGGACATCCGCCTAGGAGAGCTCGAGATCCTGCTACGGAGGAGCTATAGTATTATAGTACGAATTCTAACGTAGGAGCGTAGTCGAATTCGAAAGGGAAGAGAAACTATAAGCAAGCGAATAAGCTAAACCCCCTCTTCTTATACTACTCCCCTAGAATAGGTAGCCGAACTATCTTAAGTTATATAGCTAGTACAAAGGAAGGAGCTATAGAGAGATCTTTCGATTCCCGCCCCCTTTTTTCAGAGGACCTAGAATAGGCAGCTAGTTTATCCTAAGTTAAGAGTTACAGGGCCCCCTTAGAACGGGCCCCCTTTAGAACTCTAATTATATAGCCTCTTTTTCTCGGGTTATATAGAAGGAGCGGAAGGAGCTACGGAATTGCGAATTCTAACGTAGGAGCGTGGTTGAATTCGAAAGGGAAGAGAAACTGTAAGTATACGAGCACTAGTTTATCCTAAGTCAAGCTGCCAACCCCCCCTTTCCAATACGGCCGCCCTAGAATAGAGGGCCAAGCTATCCTAAGTTATCTAGCTAGTACGAAGGAAGGAGCTATATAGGAATTTTTCGACTTTTCGGCTACCTTCTCGCCTATAAAGTCTTCCTCGCTAGCCCTGATTTTTTCTTATTTTCCTCTCTCCCTCGAATAACTTCGATCTTCGCTTGCCGCCCCTCCCTCTATTCTCCCTAAGATATATATAGCTATTAACCTCTTGGCCCTCCTCCCTTCCTATTAACTAGATCCCCCCCCTTCTTTTCTCGCGATATATCGACTAACGTAGGTAGTACTACCGACTAGCAATAGTAGCTCGAGTCTTAGAGGACAGGCGTAGGTAATAGTTAGAATGTACCTAGAGCCTTTAGAAGCAAGCTCTAGCTCCCTATCGATAGGAGAGTCAATTTCCTAGCCTAAGTCAAGAGCTAATAGCCGTACTAGCTATAAGCTATAGGTAGTTACAAGGAGGACCGGATCCTAGCAAGTCTCTTCCCTGGCCTCGCGACCCCTAGAACAGACGGGGAGACCTTTTATAGAGTCGCCTGGCCGACTATAGTATGCTCGTTCTACGATTTAGAGGGTATAATCGAGAACAGGGAGTAGCTCCAAGGCTATAACCTTATCGTCGCCCTATACTATTTCCTAAGCGGCCTTAAGGACTAGGTATATATTTATAATACCTAGATTAGTAATAGTAACTCGGTCTACCCCCTGGAGACTGACCTAAATATACGGCGAGTAATAGCCTTAAAGCGATTCTAGGTTATCTTAGGCACAAAGGACCTAAGTTATTAGATTCTAACAATTTACAACTAAGCCTGCTATACTACGGTATACTTTGACTCCCTAAGATACCGCGCAAGGGATACCTACCTCTACTAGCTAAAGATTATAAGCTAGATCTAGGTGTCTAGCCTCTACCCTAGTAATACGAAACCAGAGGTATATAAGCGTAGACCGGTATAGTTAGAGGACTAGGAATATAGCGTGTAGGTTCTAGAGTATACCCGCCTGTTCTTCTAGGAAGGACTATAAGCTAGGGGCATCTACAACGCTCCGCTGTAGATATAGAGTCGGATCTTTAATAGCGCCTAGATAAATACTAGGATAAGGATCGAGTATATAATCGTTGCCTAGCTAGCTTATATCCGTTACGCGCTAGGCTTCGAAGGATATACGCCTATCTGCCTACGCGATATAGACATAGTAGCCTATAACGAGCAGAAAGCCGGGTTCAGTCCTTCCGCCTCTAGCACCCTAGCGCTAAGGGCCCCTTCCTTAGAACCAGGGGCTATAATAAGAGACGACGAACTCTATAACGCGATCGATAAGTTTTCGGAGTTGCTCCAAGATAACAACCAACTTAGTTTTGCCTCTAGGCCCTAAATAGTCTCTCGGTAAACAACACTAGCTACCTATTTAGGGATAGCCCCGTTGGAGGACCGTTAATCTTTATTATAGTTACTAAGTCTCGGGCTAACACGTACGACCTCCAGCGGTTCCGCCATTAGCTTCATTACCTAATAGATGTCTAACCTCCTTCGACCTAGCCTACTACCTTCTACATTATCGCTAGCGATTATTAGGATCCTGTCTTCGCCCGTTCAGAGAGAGCAGGAAGATACCCCGGCGTCGCCGCCGTCCTAGCCGCGGCCGGAGCCTTGTAAGACAAAGTCCTCCGGCGATTCTATAGTAACACTAAGGACTAAGACGCTACGGTCATAGTTACAGTTATAGCCGTAGCCGACCCCCTCAAGACGCTCTTAGCGTCTAGCTAGTATCTCCCCTAAGACTATTAATCTCCTAGCACCGTAGCTACCCCCTATCTAGGAAGAGCCTGCTTCTAAAGTAGTTGTCCGCCCGCTAACCTTTCAAGACGCGTTCCCTTATAGGTTCTATATGCTACTACTACATATACTGTAGTTCGCTAGGTAGGACGATATTAACAGATAAGCTAAAGAGCTTTAGCGCCGTTAGTAGAGTGCGTAAGTATAGGATTAGCGGCTAAGTCGCGCCGAGAGGGCTCGTCGCTAAGAGCAGGGACGTTAAGGGGTATAGATAGGAGTTTTGTTTTGTTTTGTGAGTTCTTAGGTAGGAGCCCTAGCAAACTCGAAAGGGAAGTGTAAACTAGGGCAGACAGCTCTTGGCTAGAACAGGGGGGTATTCGTGGTAGATTTTTCGTTTTTTAACTACTTGTAGCGCTATACGTTGTTTTATAGTTATATATATAGCTAGTTAGTCCGCCTACTTAGGTAGACGATAACACTCTTAGGATATAAAACTCCCCCCTTAAATTTGACACTTTTAGCTCTAAGCCTTCCCGCTGCCTCTAGGTATATGTTTTTATAGTGATCTTGTTCGCCTTCCTCTAAATAGGGGGAGACATATGTCCGGAGGGCGATATCTTGATCGGATCGGTCACAATTAAAGTCCGAAGATGCGTCGGTAACCTTGGACGCTTGCTGACTTGTCTATCCCTACTATAGTCTTGCCTACTACTATAGAGTGGGTTGGTTTATAGTTTGCTCTAGTTCAATATATATCTAGGAGAAGCGAGCGGTAGTAGAAGTTAATACGTTAGACTAGTTGGTAGGTAGAGCGCTACTATAGGAGGGGGATAACGGCAAGTTGTATCTAGTTACTTACTTCTTAACGAAGTATACCATAGCTAAGTGTAACTATAACATCTATAACAAGGGGCTCCTTACGATCGTTAAAGCGCTCGAGGAATAGCGCCCTAAGCTCGAAGGTATAGCTAAGAGGTTCGATATTATCACGGATTATAAGAACCTATAGACCTTCGGTATAACGAAGCAGCTATCGCCACGCTATATACGCTAGTCGGAGTTCTTATTGCGCTTTAACTTCTAGATTATCTACTACCTAGGTATAGCAAACGGCCGCCCTAACGCGCTTAGTAGGAAGCTAGAGTTTATACTAAAAGACATTAAAGATAATAGGCTACGGAACAGGCAGCGCCCCCTAATCGACCTAAGTAAGTTCGACCTAGAGACCTTTAGTAGCAAATATAACGCTAAGCTACTAGGTAAGATACTAGAGCTCTTTAGCCTTAACGTTTCGCGCTACACTAACGACCTTATCGCAGAGAGCTACACAACCTTGCCGTTTATAGCAGACGTAGTAGAGGCGCTTAGCGACTAGGAGGTACGCGCCTAGCTAAGTAAGATCAAGCAGGAGCTAAGAGTACTATTCGCTAAGTGTAAGTTAGTCTTAGGTAGGGCGTTCTACTATAGTAGGCTAATAATCGACCTAGGTAATATAGAGCTCTATTTACAGCTTATCTACTAGATATATACATTAGGGCCTAATAAGTACCTAGGGAGGATAAAGACACTTAACCTAATAAATAGGGTCTACTAGTAGCTAGGGATAAACGTATTAGTAAGGACGTTCGTAGGAGCCTATACGCTATACTTTAAGACGAAGAACCCCCGCTCGAAGCCTATAGGCTTCCTTAAGCTGCTCCTGCTACTATTAGCGCCGTAGTAAGATATATTAGTAGACTATATTACGCTGCTCCTGCTATATAAACAGAGGGGGTAGGAGTTTAGGTACGTAGTAGTAGTAGTTAACTAGCTTACGAAGATACGCTACTTTATTATAACGGTAACACTAGAGGCTAACGAGCTAGCTAACCGGTTTATTAAGCGTATATACTTGCTCTATAGTATACTAGAGACGATTATATCGGATAGAGGCACGTAGTTCGTTTTAGGGTTCTAAAGGGCGCTGTTAGCGTACCTTGCAATTACCCTAAAACCCTTATTGGCGTTCTACCCCTAGACAAACGGCTAGATAGAGCGGATTAATACGGAACTAGAGTAGTACCTATAGCTATATATCGACTAGGCGTAGGATAACTAGGTTAACTAGCTCCTCCTAGCGGAGTTTATAGGGAATAATATAGTCTCTAAGATAATAGGCGAATTACTATTCTTCGTGAATTACAGCTTTAACCCTAGGATAGGCGTAGAGCCGTCGAAGCTATACCTACTAAATATCTTAGAGTAGTAGAAGCGGGAGTTCTTCTAGGTATCTAAGCTCGCGGACTGCTTTAGGGCGATCCTTAGGAAGGTTATAGCGCTAGCAAAGTAGTTATAGGACCGCTACAAATAGAACGCGAACCGCTATAGGGAGAATACGCTACAATACTACGTTAGCGATAGGGCGATACTTAATATATAGAACTATAAGACTAGTAGGCTAACTGTAAAGCTTACGCTATAGTAGGAGGGCCTGTTCGAGGTTACGAAGGCCTTGTTATATATAGTAACTCTAAAGCTCCTAGTAAATATAACAATCTTCCTTACGTTCTATATCTTAAGAGTAAGGCGCTACCTAGGTAAGGGGCTAGCTAGCTAAAAGAGGGCTAACGACAATGTAAGCGCTAACCGTAGGCGCGTAGTTACACGGACTAACGAAGGCGAAGACGTAGTAGAGTAGAGGTTCGAGAGGATCGTAGGGTTCGGTAAGGCGGCGAACGGTCGCTAGTAGTACCAAGTTAAGTAGGAAGGTTATAACAACCCGACTTAGTAACCTATAACGGATCTACGTAGCTGTAATAACGCTATCTAGGAGTTCTACGATACGTACCCTAAGCTTCTAGGCCTACTATCGTAGACGCGGAGAAGGAAGGCGCAGCGCTAGGGTAGGCGCTAAAATAACTCTAACTCTAGATACGAGCACCCGGGATAGGGGGCTATTTTTATATAGGGGGCTTGTTTAGAGAGGGAGGGTAGTGTTACAGGCATAGCCTATATTATATACTATATTATATGCTATACTATATAGTTGGCTAAGCACTCTGTAGCTAGAGGAGCGTAGCTCCATACTAGGTGGAGCTCGCTGCGCAGAGCCTTCAGCCCTCGCGAGCTCCTACGAAGGTTGCACTGTTGTGCAACCTTGTTGTATACGACCGTTACAGTAGCGGCTAACTAAGTGCTAAGATACCTCTACTAAACACGCTTCTTTGCCCTCTAATTAGGAGGAGGCGACTAGCTAATTGTAGTAAGTAACTCTTTATTCGCTAAGAACCTTATTAATTAGAAAAGCTTACAAGGCTTTACTATCTAACTGTTTAGCGGTCTAATCGCATAGCGCGTAAGTAAGTAAGATATAGTTATAACCTTAACGACCAAAGCTAAGTTATTAGCTCTCTTGTAAGCGGCTAAAGAAGGTATATTCGTAAGCGGATTAATCTCTAAACTATTGGTCGATCTTAATAACGATTAGATTATAATCTAGTGTAATAACTTATAGACTATCCGACTTATTAACGCTAAGATCGCTACTCTATAGACTAAGCTTAAGTACGTAGATATCTATAACTACTAGCTAAGGTAGGTATCACAGGTGGTAAATGCCCAATGTTAGGGTACGTATATATTCGATATGGTTGTACAAGGAACTCAAGATCGTAGGTGTAGCCCGCTGGGGATATGCCCTGCGGCGGGCTCCACATGCGCTGCAGGCTCTGCAGGCCCTACATCACATAACCGCTCTACAATGGCTATACGGCTATATGTTACGGCTAGACCCGTGACACTACCCTCCCTCAAAACAAGCCTCCTCCTCTTCAAATCAAGCCTATAGTTCGAATCGTAGCTTTAGACCTTCCTTGGTACCTACGCTAGGGGCCCTAGCTTGCTCGGATTAGTATCGTGGAACTTCTAAATTGTATTATCGCAGCCGCGTAGATCTGTTGCTAGCTACTATATTAGCTAGTTATAGCCTTCCTATTTGACTAGGTATTGCTACCTCCTATTGTCTACTTTCCTAAAGTCTCGAATCTCTTTAAACCTCTATTTAACTACTTCGAGGCTATTATCTTAGCGCTTTACTTCCCTACTATAGTTCGCCCTTATATCTCTCTATATATTAGCTTACTCTAGGATTCCCTGCTTGCTACGCTATAGCTAAACTAGTAATACGTAGAACGTATCGAATATCTTTATATTCGCTAGGAGGCGTAGCGTTACTATATGTAACGCCGCCTTAGTAACTTCGAATAGTCCTTCCTAGCGCGGTTCGAGCTTCTTCGTCGGGCGCCCTATCTTATAATACTATATATTAAGTATTACCTTATCGCCGATTCTATAGACTAGGGTATCGCTACGTTTAGCGTTCGTGTTAATCTTATAACGGTCCTACGCTTACCTCGCTAGTGCCTTCGCTATATCTAGTACTACTTTAAAGCGTATAGATATCTCTATTACCTAGAAAAACTCCCTCTTCTAAGCTTCCGAGAGTTCTAGTAGGTATAGCCTACTTAGCTCTACGCCTATATGTAGGTAGAAACTATAGTTTATAAAGAAAGGTGACACTCCTATTGTCTCTAACGATATATTATTCCCTATAAACTCTATAAGCAGTACCTAATCCGCCTAGTTATCCTATACCTAGTCGACGAAAAGGCGTAAATACTATTCTAACTCTATATTAATCTATTTAGTCTAGCTGTTCGTTTGTAGGTAGAACGCTAATAATAGCTTTAGAGTTACTGCTAATTGTAATAATAGCGTTCTCTAGAACGTTAAAACGAACTACGTACCTCTATCTAATATAATCGTCTCGGGTAGGCTATAAAGGCTATAGACCTATTCTATAAATCGGTCCGTTAACTTATCTACTTCTAAGGTCTTTATTAGAATAAAGTAGCATATTTTCGTTAGTCGGTCTACTACTACTATAATGTAATTAAAGGTCTGGTTTCTCTTTGTATATAGTAGGAGTAGTGTAATATAATCTACTAATATATCCTGTTATAGCGAGAGTAGCACTAGTAGCGGCTTTAGAAAGCCTATTAGTAGCGCCCTTGGCGTTTTCGTCTTATTATATAGTAAGTAGGCGTTATAGTGGTTGCAGATCGTGCTAGTTATCCCGGTCTACTAGTATTTCTAGTTTATTAGATTAATAGTCTTGGTCCTCCTAGGGTAGCCTCTAGGTCCTAATGCGTAAGTTTAGTAGATTAGTTATAGCTATATTTTATCGTTATCTAGGTTAATAAGCATCCTCCTATAGTAGTAAGCCTTACCTACTGAACTGGAGCAAACCATAAACCAAGCCACTAGCTATATAGAGAGCAAGACGCAGTGGTAATAGACAAGTAGCGAGCGTCCAAGGTTGCCGACGTATCTTCGGACTTCAATTACGTCTGATCAGATCAAGATATCGCCCTCCGGACATATGTCTCCCCCTATTTAGAGGAAGGCGAACAAGATCACTATAAAAACATATACCTAGAGGTAGCAGGAAGGCTTAGAGCCAAAAGTGTCAAATTTAGGGGGGGAGTTTTATATCCTAAGACTATTATCGTCTACCTAAGTAGGCGGACTAACTAGCTATATATATAACTATAAAACAACGTATAGCGCTATAAGCAGTTAAAAAACGAAAAATCTACTACGAATGCCCCCCTGTTCTGGCCAAGAGCTGTCTACCCTAGTTCACACTTCCCTTTCGAGTTTGCTAGGGCTCCTGCCTAAGAACTCGCAACATAAAACAAAGCTCTATCTATCTCCGTCAACGTCCATTAACGTCCCTGCTCCTAGCGACGAGCCCTCTTGGTACGACTTAGCTACTTATCCTATACTTGCGTACCCTACTAACGGCGCTTAAGCTCTTCCGCTTGCTTGTCGATATCGTCCTACCTAACGAACTACGGTATATATAGCGGTAGTATACGGAACCTATAAGGGAACGTATCTTAAAAGGTTAGCGGGCGGACAACTACTCTAGAGGCAGGCTCTTCCTGGATAGGAGGCAACGGCGGTACCGGAAGATCGATAGTCTTAGAGGGGATACCGGCCAAACGATAAGAGCGTCTTAAGGGGGTTAGCTACGGCTATAACTATAACCGTAGCGTCTTAGTCCCTAGTATTACCGTAGACTTGCCGACAGATAGCGGCGGCGGTAGATATAGTAGCGACGCCGTAGTCTCCTTCTATTCTCTCTAAATAGGCGAAGATAGGATCCTAATAATCGCTAGTAACGACGCCGAAGGTAGTAGGCCAGGCCGTAGAAGGCTTAATATCTACTAGGTAATAAAGCCAATAGCGGAACTACTGGAGGTTGAGCGTATTAGCCTAAGACTTAGTAACTACGATAAAGATTAACAGTCCTCTAATACTACTGTCCCTAAATAGGTAGCCGGTATTGTCTATCGAGAGGCTTCGTTTCTCGTTGTAATAGCTAGCTCTAAGGAAAGCGCCCGAGCTAGTATATCGGAGGCGGAGGGATAACCGGATAGTAGCTAATAAGGTAAGGGACTGAACCTAGCTTCCTGCTCATTATAAACCACTATCTTTAGGTCGCTTAGGCGGACAGGCGTATGTCCTTCGAAGCCTAGCGTATAACGGGCGTAAGCTAGCCACGCGGAGATTATATACTCTATCCTTATCTTAGTGTTCATTAGGACCCTATTAAAGATCCGACTCTATATCTATAGCGGAGGGGCGTAATAGCCACCGGATTATAGTCCTTCTTAGAAGAACAGACAGGTATACTCTAGAACCTACACACTATACTCCTAGTTCTTAGCTTAGACTACCCTATAGGTATATAGCTAAGCCTTAATATTGCTAGAGAGGGGCTAGAATCATAGATCTAAGCGATGACTTTCTGCTAGTACTAGGATATAGTTGTTAACGGCTTTTGTAAGTCGAAGTAGAATGCTTAACTACGGGCTTAGTCGTAGATCGTTAGGACCTAGTAACTTAGGTCCTTTATACCTAAGATAACCTAGAATCGCTTCGAGGCTATTAGTGCCTGTATATTCAGGTTAGTCTCCAGGGGGTAGACTACGTCACTATTACTAATCCAAGTATTATAGATATAAACCTAGTCCTCGAGGCCACTTAGGAAATAGCATAGGGCGACAATAAGATCGTAGCCTTGGAGCTACTCTCTATTTTCGATCATACCCTTAATATTATAGAGTAAGCACACTATAGTCGGCCAGGAGACTCTATAAAAGGTCTCCCTGTCTGTTCTAGGGGTCGTAAGGCTAGGGAAGAGACTTGCTAGGATTCGGTCTTCCTTGTAGCTCCTAGTGGCTTGTAGCTAGTATAGCCATCGGCTTCTAACGTACGCTAGGAAGTCGACTCTCCTATTAATAGGACGCTAGAGCTCGCTTCCGAAGGCTCCTAGCGCGTTCTAGCCATTGCCGACGCCTGTCCTTTAGGACTCGAGCTACTATTGCTAGTCGGTAGCGCTACCTACGTTAGTCGATATATCGCGAGAAAAGAAGGGGGGAATCTAGTTAATAAGAAAGGAGAAGGGCCGAGAGGTTAATACCTATATATATCTTAGGGAGAATAGAGGGAGAGGCGGCAAGCGAAGGTCGAAGTTATTCGAGGGAAAGAGAAAAATAAGAAAAGAATAAAGGCTAGTAGCGGAAGACTTTATAGGCGAGAAGGTAGCTAAAAAGTCGAAAGATTCCCGTATAGCTCCTTCCTTCGTACTAGCTGGATAACTTAGGATAGCTTAGCCCTCTGTTCCAGGGCGGCCGTATTAGAAGGGGAGGTTAGTAGCTTAACTTAGGATAAACTAGTGCTTATATACTTATAGTTTCTCTTCCCTTTCGAATTCGACTACGCTCCTACGTTAGAATTCGCACTATAATACTATAGCTCCTCCGTAGTAGGATCTCGAGCTCTCCTAGGCGGATGTCCGGGTTAATACTAGTCTACGCCCTCTACTCTTATAGATTACAAGCTAGCTAGTAGATTTAACGCTATCCTAGGACCGGAAATTCGTCGTTCCTCGTTAATTTATCTAGGTAGTCTGGCCAACTTATAATAACAAGGCTCGGCCGTTAGACGCGTAGCAACCCTTCGTGCTTCTAGTATTCTAGTTCCTAGTAGCTTAGCTACTCTAGATCTTAAAGGTACTAGACTCGAACTAAGGGGAGATGTCGTTCCTTTAGTAGCGGCTACTATATAACTAGCGGGCGTTGTCGAAGCTCTAGGGCTAGGTCTAGCTTAACGACGGCTACTAGGCTCTTTTTAAGTAGCGGGGGTTCTTTAGGCGGCTCTAGCTAGTATTTGTCGAATAGTATAACAGTCTATATCTTAGGCGGTAGCTATATAACTTCTACAGTCAGCCGAATCGTCGCAAGGGGTTCTTCGTCTAGTTCTTCGGGTATAAGTAAGTAACTCTCCCTCTATTCTAGTAAAGCCGGTGCTAATCCTAGACCTAGATATAGTAATTCGATTCCGTGTTGCTACTATCAAGAAGCGTACTAGCGTACTGTAACTACTGGTCCGTACCTAGGGACTAGCGAGTAGGTCCGATTCTAGACGATATAGCTATTTTATAGCTACGTCTCGGTGCCTAAGGTCCTTAATAGTAAGTGTAGCAACTGCCTATAGTCTAGTAAGGAGTGTAGCTAGGAGTCCGTTAACGAGGGATATCTAGCCTACTCTCTTAAGGCCGGCGTTATAGAAAGCCCGGTAGCTTATCCTTTATCGTTATACTAGTCTAGGGAGATCCTACATCTTAACCTCGAGGCTATAATCCGCTAGTAACAATAGGCGTATAGAGAGAGGGTTCGGCTTATAGCGACAAGCTAATCGTAATAGATAATGAAACGAATCCTAAGAGAGGGTCGGACAACGGTCCTAAAAGGGCTAAAGGAATAAACAACTCGAGGGGGATCCGCTAGAATATAGGGAGAAGCGAAGAATTTTTACGAAAACAAGGATATAGGGGGGGGTATATAAGAAAGGAAGGGTAGAAAGGAAATAGGGGTAAAAATGCAAGAACTTTTAATAGAAGGAAATAATACGCTAACCCCTTAAAACTCTAGTAGCTTCCTATACCTCTACTCTACGTACGACGAGCTTACTATTGTCTTTCTTCCCTTTCGACTACGACTTAGCCTCCCGGCCGAGCAGTCGTCCCTATGTTCTAACGGCGGGCCGTCTCCTTATCTACGAATTGTCTAGTTACCAAGCTAGTTCGTAGGGGTAGGGGGGTACCGTGACAGTCAGGGGCCGGCGGTCCCTGCGGCTAAGGATAGCTAGCGACGTAGGGCCGGGGGCTAGGGGGCCAGGGGACCAGGGAGGGCGCCGGGGAGACCGCAAATCGTCCCTAGGTAGCGGTTCGACAGCGGTAACTAGGTATTCTAACGGCGGCGTAAGACTAGCTAACTCTTCTAAAGAGTCGGGGCGCAGGGGGAGTAGGGAAAAAAAATATTAATAAAAGGGGGCCGAGTTTAGCGTTAGGGGCTCTTTAAGGCTTTTTGTCGATCTTCTAATTATATAGGGTAAGTAGATATATATAGGGTAACGAACTATATATTGTCCCCCTCTGTTCTAATAGAGGGCTTAGCGTATATCTAAGATGCTAATGTTTCCGATAAGGCTAGCGTATTTCTAGAGGTCCGAATCCTTTTTTCTAAATGTACCTGCCCTAATAATAGCTACGGTAGTAAAGGCGAATGTCCTAATGTTCTAATAAAGCCCTGGCGTATTTCTAAGACCCTAATCTAGTTCCTTATCTTAATGTGCTTGCCCTAATAATAGCCAAATGTATATAACCCCCTGTTCCTACGAAGCCTAGGCGCTTATAGTAAATAGGGGGAGTCTAGCGTCCTTAGGGGCCGAGATCTTATTTTCTAATAGTATCGTATATCCCTAGTATAATAAAGTCCGGGTGTATTTCTAGAGACTTGACCCTTTCTAAGTGTACTTCTCGAACGATGTAGGATCCTAATAGAGTAAGTAAATGTATCTGGGGCAACGAACTGTGTTTCGTCCCCCTTTGTTCTAATGGAGGGCTTGGCGTATATTTAAGATTCGAATCCTTCTGAGTGTACTTTTCGAATAATGTAGTTAGCGGACTAGAGCAGGCTGGCTACCTATGTCTACGTCCGGACTAGTACGTCTAATGATAATAGCCGCAGCGGTAAACGAATGCTTCTAATTAACTATGTTAAATTCGATATGTATAACCCCCTATTCCTACAAAGCCTAGGCGCTTGTAGCAAACAGGAGGAGCCTCGCGCCCTTAGAGGCTAAGGTCTTATTTCCAATAATATCGTATACCCCTAGTATTTCTAAGCAGGTCGCTAAGGATCTATAGACGTAGGAACCCTCCGATTCGACAACGGGTTACGTTGCCGCGATCGTCGCTAGCTAAATAGGCGGTAAGGGTATGTTAGTTGCTTGGCGCGTATATAGATCTCCTACGCCCCTGATTTTATATTGTCTTAGCGGCAGATTCTGTTCCGATATAAGAGCAGTACCCCAGATCTTTAAGTCTAGTTTAGACACAAAGCGAAGCTTCTCCCTAATTAAGCCCCTATTTGAACTGGAGCAAACTATAAACTAAGCTACTAGCTACATAGAGAGCAAGACGTAGTAGTAATGGACAAGTAGCGAGCGTCTAAGGTTGCCGACGTATCTTCGGACTTCAATTACGTCTGATCAGATCAAGATATCGCCCTCCGGATATATGTCTCCCGCTGTTCAGAGGAAGGCGAACAAGATCACTATAAAAACATATGCCTAGAGGCAGCGGGAAGGCTTAGAGCTAAAAGTGTCAAATTTAGAGGGGGAGTTTTATATCCTAAGATTGTTGTCGTCTACCTAAGTGGGCGGACTGACTGGCTATATATATAACTACAAAACAACGTATGGTGTCACGACCTAGCCAGCCCTGTCTCTGCAGTCCGCTCTAATTAGCTGCTTCGCACCTACTCAGCGCCCCGTTTCTCATTTCCTGTCATATATATAGCTATGTTCTCACACACTCTCTTTCCTCTGTCTCTTCCTTCGATATATAACAATCAATGCAACGTATCTCTCCTATATGCTCTTCTAGTGCCACTATAAGCCTACGTAAGAGTTATAAGCCCGGTGCTCGTTTCCCTTTGTATAGTAGCTAAACCCGTTATAGCTTAGAAGCATTGTTATTCTACAATCCTTATAACTCGTTTTACTATTCTTATAAGTCCCGCCGCCTCGTTCTTTACAATCGCTATCGCCAAAGCCCTTACAAGGCTTCCTTTGTTTTCCGCTTGAACCGCTCTTATATAGCCGTTCCGCGAAGTCCTTTAAAGTCGCCCCGCCCGCGTACAAGTTAAGCCACTCTTTAGCGCCACTCTCTACCTGTTCCGCCATACCGCCGTACCTTCTAGATCTCCGTCTGCCTCTATCTATCGTTCTTCTATAATAGAGACTTCTACTACTATAGATACAATCGGGAACATTACTATCCTAACGGACATCCTGCTTAAGGGTCCTACAGATTGGCCGATCTAGAAGCGTTATATCGAAAGCGCCGCTATTACCCTCTACGTTTATAATATCGTTCGTTTCGATTAGAACGATATTACTAAGGAGGCGATACTTAGTGGTTTTTAGCCGCCCTCTACTATAGAGGCTATTACTACGCTAATAGTACGAGACTAAGCGGAATAGCTCGCTAAGGTAACTACCTAGAACGAGAAGCTAGTTACTACTTACAGTCTAGAGCCTATCCCTCCTTAACGCCCGAGTCTAGAGAGGATCCTTATCTAGTACTAAGCTAACTAGACTAGGTACGCCGCTTAGTAACTTACTCTAGGTATAAGCGTTAACAAGAAGAACCTAGATACGTTGCGCAAAGTTATTATCGCTACGGTCGATCGCGAGCGTTATAACGCTACTAACGAGACTAACCTTATAGCGTAGTAACTTAGTATACGCGCGCTCCTCTATACTCTAGAACGCTAAGTCGGAATCTTAGATAATATAATTACTAATATAACCTACTAACGGTATCTCGCTTGTCTTAAAGAGGCTAAGCAATCTAATATAGACCCGCGGACCTAGATCACTAACTACCGCTAGGCTTACTAACGCGCTAAAGTAGCCGGTCTCGAGTGTATTTATAGTACTCTACCTGTTCTGGACTTCCTTCGTGTAATTAAGGATCGTCTTATCCTAGAATAGGGCCGCTACGAATATAACGTAGCAATTATCGATAACTACGTTAGAAAACCCCTTAAGAGCCTTAAGGACCTAATCTAAGCTACCAAGACCGTTGTTAGCTATAGTAAGCCGGACTTTAACGGTAGCTTCGCTACTATTAAATCTACTAGTTCTAGCAAACGCCGCGATTAGGGCAAGGGAGGTGAAAAATCTTCGTGTCACGGGTCTAGCCGTGACATATGGCCGTATGGCCATTGCGGGCCGTATGGCCATTGTGGAGCGGTTGTGCGATATGGGGCCTGCAGAGCCTGTAGCGTATGTGGAGCCCGCCGCAGGGCATATCCCCGGCGGGCTACACCTACTATCTTAAGTTCCTTGTACAACTATATCGAATATATACGTACCCTAATATTAGGTATTTACCACCTGTGATAGTTGGTTATACCTTCTGTTCGTGTACGTAGACCTTTGTCGATTAATTACGACGAATTTACGTTACACGAACTAACCGAAATTACAATTCGACTACCCTAAACCTAAGAAACTAACAAGATAGTTAGTCTAGAGACAATAAGATAGTCCTAAGAACCTGAACCTAAGAAACTAAACCCCCGAACCTAAGAAACCGAACCCCTGAACCTAAGAAACCTAAACAAAGAAGAACGAGACCTCCGAACCTAAGAAACCCGAACAAAGAAGAACGAGTACTATAGACGTTAACGTAAGCTCTACGGCCTAAGTGCCTATTCCTATTAAGGATATATATAGCGAGGCCGCTACGGCCCTAAAGGAAGAGATATACCTAAAGCTAAAGGGTTATTTCGAAGGATACTACGGGCCGTTTATAGGTAACGACCTCCTACTTAAAGCGCTTAAAAGAGCTAGAAAGGACAATATAATAGAGAAGATAATAGCGAACCTAGCTGAATATATCCTTAGGGGCGCGACCGAGGAAATCTAGAGATAGATAGTTAGGGCGAACAAGGCAAACAAGAAGGCTATAGTACTATAAGCAAAGAATAACGTTTTAATAAGGCTAATCGAGTCTAGGAAGCTAGGTAGTAGCAGCGGCGGTACTAGAGAGGGTAGTATACTATATATATCTACGTTTTCGGGCTCTAAGCGGGACTTAGCGAAGCGAACTATATAATTCAGAATGTAGAAGACGCTAATTATAGCGCAATAGGCTATAAGGCCGCTGGAATACGCGACTAAGAAAGCGAAGATCCTCTATATAGCTTCGCTACTAGAGGGAATTGCAGCTATAGGAATTAGTAACTATATCGATACTATTGTTGCGAATCTAGGCGATAAGTAAGCCTAGGTATAGACAACTACTAACGAGTTTATTAAGTTCCTTTCTAAGAAGTACGTAACGATAGATCTAGTAGCTAATATAGAGAATAAGCTATGTAAGATAGCGTAGAAGGACAAGTATACGAAGTTTATAGACTTTATTACGGAGTTCTCGAACCTCTATAACCTAAGTAACTAGGATAACGCTACCCGCGTATATATACTAAGAGAGAAGCTTTCGAAGCTAATAAAGGACCTGATCCTACTATAGACGAACCTCCTAGCCTAGGATAACTTCTAGGGATAGGTTACTATAGCCTAGGCCTAGGCTAATAACCTTGAAATAGAGGAATACTTAAAGAAGGCTAATAAGCCGAACTACTATAATGGCTATAATACTAAGAAGGAAGGCAAGGACCTAAACGCTATAGACATTAACCAGGTAACTACTACTAAGGATAAGGCGACTATCTTACGACTCTCTAACTTAGAGAGGGAGTAGTATATAGCTATAGGTCTCTGTTTCCTCTATAGTATAAGGGGCTATATCGTAGCGAAATATATAGAGAAAGGTAAGCAAGCCTAGAACAACCTAGGCGCTAGAGGTAGAGGGTAGCAGGGTAGCCGCAGTAACTACGGCGGATTTAGTAACAATAGCGGATTCGGTAATAACGGCGGATTCGGTAATAACGGCGGATTCAATAACAATAGCGGCCTAAACTAGAACAATAATAGCGGCCTAAACTAGAACAATAACAATAGTAGATTCGGAGGCGGCGGAGGCTACGGCGGCGGCGGATACCTATATCGATAGAACAATAACAACTAGAACTTCGGCAATAACAACTAGAACTTCGGCAATAACGGCGGAGGCTACGGCGCATACCGCGTGCGATTTATAGACTAAGGCTACGTTCTAGGAGAAGTCGGTTACGACAATACTAAGTACTACGAACCTAAATAGAGTATAGAAGACCTAGAATAGTAATAATAGTACTAGGGAAATGCCTAGCCTCTATACGAAGACGCGCGTAGGGGTATAGAGGCTATTATAGGGGAGGTAGTAGCGATTTAGTTATTAGCGCTATTAGTTAGATAGCTAATTTAATCCTATTATCCTCCTATATTGTAATAAGCAAGTATAAGATAGCGTATATAGCGCTTGTGGATTTAGGCTATATAGGTCTTGTATTTATAGACTTTAGTTTCGTAGTATATAACAATATACTACTAAGTAAACTAGAAACAAGGAAGCTACTTTACTTAGCTAATAGTATACTAAAGTTATAGATCGAATAGAGTACAGTGCTAGAACTAAGGATCGGCTAGTATAGGGAGAAGCTTCGGTTCTTTATTACTATACTAGCGAAAGACAATCCGATTATTCTAGGCCTCCTATAGCTAAGAAGATACAACCTAACAATTAACTAGGCAGACCTAAAGCTTACGTTTAAGGAGCGTTACTAAGAGTAACGTTACTTACTAGAATATATAACTAAGCTAACGGTACTATAAGCAAAGCCTATAACTATAGAACCTACAACCGCGGAACCTACAACTATGAAGAACATAGCGAAATACTAAGCATCGGTCGAGGAAGTCCTAGATAAGGGAGAACTAGAGGATAGGGAGTATAACTAGGGTCTAGAGAACCTATAGAAGAAAAGGAAGAGGAGGTTATCCCCGTTGTAACGCTATTAGAGAGCGCTTAAGAACGGACCGCGGTAGACCTTATCCCTACTAGGATCAAGAGCAGTAGTTATTCCAAATAAGCTTATAAGGAGGCTATAACTAGTAAAGAAGGTAAACGGGCGTAGGTACCTATAGGCGCCGCTACTACCGAAACGACTCCCGAAGCTACTACTACGTAATAAGGCGATTAATAAAAACGACATTAAGATACTAAACGTACTAAACTTTATACTTTTCTACCGCTAGAAGGGTATAACGGTAATATATATAACGATTAACTAACTAGAATAAGTAATACTAAACAAGAAGAAGGATAAGGAGAGGGCTACGCTCTACGCCCTACTAGACGACTTTTATAAGTGGATATTAAACTATAAAGGCTCGCTAGAGGACTATACTTCGGTACTCCTAGAATAGCACTATAAGTTCGTGAACGCCCTCTAGAGTAACGTGGAGACGATTTATAGGATTATAAAGGAGGACGCTTGGAAATTCTTCGAGAAGAGTAACAAACCCTAGCTAATAGTAGTAGATATCTTAAAACGCCTACTAGCGGAGTATTATAATACGTTCGAGACTTTTCTTCCCTAGGAGGCGGATACGCTACTACTATATAGATTATATAACTATAAAATCAAGCTAATACTAGGAAATAAGCTACCGTTCTTAAGGAATAGACTGTTCTTACTAATAGAACTATACGTAGTTAAGCGCTAGCTAGATAACTACCTAACGAAAGGCTTTATCTAACTATTAAAATCAAGTATAGAAGCGCCTCTACTACTTACCTAGAAGCTAGGAGGCGGAGTACGGATTTGCGCTAACTTCTAAGGTCTAAATAACGTTTCGATAAAGAGTCAATATCTAATACTACTAATTAAGGAAACACTCGATTCTATCTATAGAGCGCGGATCTTTACGAAGCTAGATGTTATCGCGGCGTTTAATAGAGTCTAAGTAGCGGAAGGCTACGAATAGTTAATAGCGTTTATAATACAATTTGGCCTTTACGAATCGCTAGTTACACCGTTCGGGCTATAGGGAGCGCCCGCTACGTTTTAGTACTATATTAATAATATACTGTACGATATGCTGGACGTATACGCCATAGTGTACCTAGACAATATACTAATCTACTCTACGAATATAGCAGACTATATTAAGCAAGTAAAGGAGGTACTAAAGAGACTATACCAGGTAGGGCTCTAGGTTAATATTAATAAGTGTGAGTTCTATACTATAAGAACGAAATACCTAGGCCTGACTATTACGCTAGGTAGTATCGATATAGATAAAGAGAAGGTAGTAGCTATTGTATCCTAGGAACCGCTAATAACGAGGCGGTAGCTATAACGGTTCTTAGGCTTTGCGAACTTCTACCGACGATTTATTAAGAACTTCTTAGGAGTAGTATAGCTACTTTACAACCTTACGAAGAAGACAATAAGCTAGGAATAGAGTAGACTATACTATCTAGCTTTCGAATAACTAAAAACGTACTTCTTAATAGTACTAGCGCTAAGGATCTATAACTAGGACAAGCCTATAGTTGTCGAAACTGACGCTTTAGACTAGTTAGTAGGCGGAACGCTACTATAGTAAGACGATAATAGCGACTAGTACCTAGTAGCCTACTTTAGCGCGAAGCACTTAGTATAGGAATGCAATTACAATATCTATAACAAGGAGCTATTAGCGGTAATCAAAGTACTAGAGGAATAGCAGCTAGAACTAGAGGGAGCAAACGGCCGGTTTGACATTATTACGGACTATAAGAACCTTTAGACCTTCGTAACGACGAAGCAACTGTCCCTAAGGTATATATAGTAGTCCGAATTCCTATTACGATTTAACTTCTATATTATCTACTAGCTAGGATCGGCAAACGCAATGCTAGATACGCTAAGCCGTAAGCTAGAACATATGCTACAGGGCGTAGAGGATAACCGACTCTAGAACTATAAGAGGCTACTAATCGACCCTAACTAGTTCGATCCAGAGACATTTAAACTACTAAGACTATATAATAAGGCGATTACAGTTAACTAGTTAGACCTATTAAGATATATCGACGATTTGCTAAACGAAATGTACACGAGCTTGGATCTGCTAAAGGTAACGCTTAGGGCGCTAGTAGACCCTAGGACTAGAGCTTGGCTAAAGGACATTAAAACAAGGCTTAAAGTGCTATATATAGAGTGCTATACTATCGTAGGTAAGGTTTATTACTATAGGAGAATGCGTATTGACCTAGATGACGACGAGATATAACTACAACTGATTTACCGAACCTACGTATCGGGACCTAGGGGCTAACTAGGAAGAACCAAGACTATCGACCTAATAAATCGGAAATACTAGTGGACCGGGATAACTAGTACTATTCGCGATTACTACAACGCCTACTTGCTATATAACAAGACGAAAACGCCGAGGGTGCTACTAACGGGCTTTCTAAAGCCGCTGCTAGTACTACTCTCGCTATAGTAGGATATATTAGTGGATTACATTACACTACTACTACTATATACAAGGAGAAACCGAACCTTCAACTATATCGTAGTAGTAGTAGACCGACTAACGAAAATGCGCTACTTTATCCTAATAGAGACCTTAGAAGTAGATAAGTTAATAGACCGCTTTGTAGAACGGGTCTATAGCCTATACGGCCTACCCGAGACGATTATATTAGATAGAGGTATATAGTTCGTTTTAACGTTCTAGAGAACACTATCGTCGAGATTAGCGGTGACTCTAAAACTATTATCGGCGTTCTACCTACAAACGAACGGCTAGACTAAACGGATTAATGTAGAGTTAGAGTAGTATTTACGCCTTTTCGTCGACTAGGTATAGGATAACTAGGCGGATTAGGTACCGCTTATAGAGTTTGTAGGGAACAATATATCGTTAGAGACAACGGGAGTATTACCCTTCTTCGCAAACTACGGTTTCTACCTACGTATAGGTGTAGAACCAAGTAGACTATACCTACTAGAACTCTCGGGAGCTTAGAAGAGGGAGTTTTTCTAGGTAATAGAGATATCTATACGCTTTAAAGTAGTACTAGATATAGCGAAGGTACTAGCGAGGTAAGCGTAGGACCGTTACGAGATTAACGCGAACGCTAAACGTAGTAACGCCCTAGTCTATAGAATCGGCGATAAGGTAATGCTTAATATATAGCATTATAAGACAGGGCGCCCGACGAAGAAGCTCGAACTACGCTAGGAGGGACTATTCGAAGATACTAAAGTAGCGTTATATATAGTAACGCTACGCCTTCTAGCGAATATAAAGATATTCGATACGTTCTACGTATTACTAGTTTAGCTATAGTAAGGCGAGTAGGGAATCCTAGGGTAAGCTAACGCGTAGAGAGATATAAGGGCGAACCGTAGTAGGGAAGTAAGGCGCTAGGACGATAGCGTCGAAGTAGTTAAATAGAGATTTGAAGAGATTCGAGACTTTAGGAAGGCAGAGAACGGGAGGTAGTAATACCTAGTTAAGTAGGAGGGCTACGCCTAGCCGACTTAGTAGCTAGTAACGGATCTACGTAGCTGCGATAATGCTATTTGGAAGTTCTACAATACTAATCCGAACAAGCCAGGGCCCCTAGCGTAGGTACCGAGAAGGAACTGAAGCTACGATTCGAGCGTTCGAGCTATAGGCTTAATTTAAAGAGGAGGAGGCTTGTTTTAAGGGAGAGTAGTGTCACGGGTCTAGCCGTAATATATAGCCGTATAGCCATTGCGGGCCGTATGGCCATTGTGGAGCGGTTGTGCGATGTAGGGCCTGCAGAGCCTGCAGCGTATGTGGAGCCCGCCGCAGGGCATATCCCCGGCGGGCCATACCTACCATCTTGAGTTCCTCGTACAACCACATCGAATATATACGTACCCTAACATTGGGCATTTACCACCTGTGATACTTCGTCTACTAAGCCTAAGCACCCCTGCCTATATATAATCTCCAATTACGTTTAGAAGCTAATTAACTATAATATGCTTAAATCTACGTTAACTAGGTTCAAATATCCGAAAGGCCCGGTTAGTCCCGAGTTCGTTTCGTAGATCTACAAACAGTTCGCCGAGAAAAAGTAGGATAACCTCCGCGCCTAGCTTAAAAAGGAAGGTTAGGCAATCAAACCCTAGCCTATATCCCTGTCTAGCTCTACTTCGTCTGCTAAACCAGGCTTTCCCGGCGCGGTAATAGCTGTAATCATTGATCCTACGGAACTCTCGGCTCTTAGTAAAGAAACTAGCCTTAGTAATAGCTTCGGTATCTTCGTAACTGTCGATTCTAGCAAATATATCCTGTCGGATAGTATCCTGGTTAATAACTATAGAGTAACCTACCTTGTTAACGACCCTATACTCTTAGAAGAAGGGTCCTTTATTAAGGCAAAGAAGGATAACTATATTAAGGCTGGTACTACTTGTTTCCCTATCTCTAGAAGGGGCAAATAGCGTATTAAGGGAGCACTTAATGGCGTTAATAGCCTACGATCTAAGGATCTAGTTCTTAATAACGTTGTAGTTATTAAGGGATTCTACTCTAATATTATCTTAGAGGCGGCCCTCTATAAGGCTAACATCTAGTACTATAGTTTAGACTATATACTATGTTTTGGTTCTATAGAGAGTAACATTGTTATCGCGTCTCTCCTTTGTAGGTACAAGCTAGTGTTTTTAGAATATAAGCCTCTCTCTACCTACCTACTATATCCTTATAATTGTAACTCTTCCCTTGCCGTTTCTTACAATAAAGAACGAGCTCTCGCTAAGATCTATAAGGATCCTCCTACTATACCTTTAGAGTA
>MU853404.1:1156905-1171030 GCA_033297235.1 Trichocladium antarcticum
GTAGTAGCGTATCCGCCTCCTAGGGAAGAAAAGTCTCGAACGTATTACGATACTTTACTAGTAGGCGTTTTAAAATATCCGCTACTATTAGCTAGGGTTTGTTACTCTTCTCGAAGGATTTCTAAGCGTTCTCCTCTATAATCCTATAAATCGTCTCTACGTTGCTCTAAAGGGCGTTTACAAACTTATAGTATCGTTCTAGGAGTACTAAAGTATAGTCCTCTAGCGAGCCTTCGCGGTTTAGTATCCGCTTGTAAAGGTTATCTAGTAGGGCGTAGAGCGTAGCCCTCTCCTTATCCTTCTTCTTATTTAGTATTGCTTATTCTAGTTAATTAACCGTTACGCGTATTACCGTTACGCCCTTCTAGTAGCAGAAAAGTATAAAGTTCGGCGCGTTTAGTAGCTTAATGTCGTTTCTATTAATCGCTTCGTTATACGGTAGTAGCTTTAGGAGTCGTTTTAGTAGTAGTAGCGCCTATAGGTACCTACACCCGTCTACCTTTTTCGCTAGTTATAGCTTCTTTGTAGGTATATTAGGAATAACTACCGCTCTTGATCCTAGTAGGGATAAGGTCTACTAAGGTCCGTTCTTAAGTACCTTCTAGTAGCGCTATAATAGGGATAGCCTCCTTTTCTTCTTCCTTTTCTATAGGTTCTCTAGGCTCTAGCTATATTCTCCGTCCTCTAGTTCTCCTTTATCTAGGACTTCCTCGATCAATACTTAGTATTTTATAGTGTTTTTTATAGTTATAGGTTCCGCAGTTCTAGGTTCTGTAGTTATAGGTTTCGCTTACGGTACTCTTAGCTTAGTTATATATTCTAGTAAGTAGCGTTGCTCCTATTAACGCTCCTTAAACGTAAGCTTTAGGTCCGCCTAGTTAACTATTAGGTTGTGTTTTCTTAGCTATAGGAGGCCTAGAATAATTGGATTGTCTTTCGCTAGTATAGTAATAAAGAACCGGAGCTTCTCCCTATACTAGCCGATCCTTAGTTCTAGTACTATACTCTATTCGATCTATAACTTTAGTACGCTATTAGCTAAGTAAAGTAGCTTCCTTGTTTCTAGTCCACTTAGCGGTATATTGTTACGTACTACGAAACTAAAGTCTATAAAGGCGAGACCTATATAGCCTGAATCTACAAGCGCTATATACGCTATCTTGCGCTTACTTATTATAATGTAGGAGGATAATAGGATTGAATTAGCTATCTAACTAATAGCGTTAATAACTAAATTACTACTACCTCCTCTATAATAGCCTCTATACCTCTACGCGCGTCTTCGCGTAGAGGCTAGGCATTTCCCTAGTACTATTGTTACTGTTCTAGGTCTTCTATACTCTATTTAGGTTCGTAGTACTTAGTATCGTTATAATCGACTTCTCCTAGAACGTAGCCCTAGCCTTAGTCTATAAACCGTACCTAGTATACGCTATAGCCTCTACCGCTATTGCCGAAGTTCTAGTTGTTATTGTTCTATCGATATAGGTATCCGCCGCCGCTATAGCCTCCGCCGCCGCCGAATCCGCCGTTATTGCCGAATCCGCCGTTATTGCCGAATCCGCCGTTATTGCTAAATCCGCTGTTATTACTAAATCCGCTATTATAGTTATTCTAGTTCGAGCCGCTATTGTTATTCTAGTTTACGCCGCTACTATTATTGCTAAATCCGCCGTAGTTGCTGCGGCTACCCCGCTACCCTTTACCTCTAGCGCCCTAGTTATTCTAGGCTTACTTGCCTTTCTCTATATATTTCGCTACGATATAGCCCCTTATACTATAGAGAAAACAGAGACCTATAGCTATATACTACTCCTTCTCTAAGTTAGAGAGTTGTAATATAGTCCCTTTATCCTTAGTAGTAGTTACCTAGTTAACGTCTATAGCGTTTAGGTCTTTACCTTCCTTCTTAGTGTTATAGCTATTATAGTAGTTCGGCTCGTTGGCCTTCTTTAAATATTCCTCTATTTTAAGGTTATTAGCCTAGGCCTAGGCTATAGTAACCTATCCCTAGAAGTTATCCTAAGCTAGAAGGCTTGTCTATAGCAGGATCAGGTCCTACATTAGCTTCAAAAGCTTCTCTCTTAGCGCGCATATATAGGTAGCGTTATCCTAGTTACTTAGGTTATAGAGGTTCAAGAACTCTATAATAAAGTCTATAAACTTCGCGTACTTGTCCTTCTACGCTATCTTACGTAGCTTATTCTCTACGTTAGCTACTAGGTCTATCGTTATATACTTCTTAAAAAGGTATTTAATAAACTTGTTAGTAGTTATCTATACCTAGGTCTAGTTATTGCCTAGGTTCGCGACAATAGTATCGATCTAGTTACTAATCCCTATAGCTACAATTATCACAGGTAGTAAATGCCCAATGTTAGGGTACGTATATATTCGATATAGTTGTACGAGGAACTCAAGATAGTAGGTGTGGCCTGCTGGGGATATGCCCTACGGCGGGCTCCACATACGCTACAGGCTCTATAGGCCCTACATCGCACAACCGCTCCACAATGGCCATACAGCCATATGTCACAGCTAGACCCGTAACACTACCCTCCCTCAAAACAAGCCTCCTCTTCAAATTAAGCCTACGGTTCGAGCGCTTGAATCGTAGCTTTAGTTCCTTCTTAGTACCTACGCTAGGGGCCCTAGCTTGTTCGGATTAGTATCGTAGAACTTCCAAATAGCATTATCGCAGCTACGTAGATCCGTTACTAGCTGCTAAATTAGCTAGGCGTAGCCCTCCTACTTGACTAGGTATTGCTACCTCCTGTTCTTTACCTTCCTAAAGTCTCGAATCTCTTTAAATCTCCATTTAACTACTTCGATACTATCGTCCTAGCGCCTTACTTCCCTACTACGGTTCGCCCTTATATCTCTCTACGCGTTAGCTTACCCTAGGATTCCCTGCTCGCCCTGCTATAGCTGAACTAGTAATACGTAGAACGTATCGAATATCTTGATATTCGCTAGAAGGTATAGCGTTACCGCGTATAACGCCGCTTTAGTAACTTCGAATAGTCCCTCCTAGCGTAGTTCGAGCTTCATTATTAGGCGCCCTATCTTATAATGCTATATATTAAGCATTACCTTATTGCCGATTCTATAGACTAGGGCGTTGCTACGTTTAGCGTTCGCGTTGATCTTATAACGGTCCTACGCTTACCTCGCTAGTGCCTTCGCTATATCTAGTACTGCTTTAAAGCGTATAGATATCTCTATCGCCTAGAAAAACTCCCTCTTCTAAGCTTCTAAGAGTTCTAGTAGGTATAGTCTGCTCGGTTCTACGCCTATACGTAGGTAGAAACTATAGTTTACGAAAAAGGGCGATACTCCTAATGTCTCTAACAATATATTGTTCCCTATAAACTCTATAAGCGGTACCTAATCCGCCTAGTTATCCTATACCTAGTCGACGAAAAGGCGTAAATACTACTCTAACTCTACGTTAATCCATTTAGTCTAGCCGTTCGTTTATAGGTAGAACGCCAATAATGGCTTTAGAGTTACTGCTAATCTTAACGATAGTATTCTCTAGAACGTTAAAACGAACTATATGCCTCTATTTAATATAATTGTCTTAGGTAGGCTATATAGGCTATAGACCTGTTCTATAAAGCGGTCCGTTAACTTATCTACTTCTAAGGTCTCTATTAGGATAAAGTAGTGTATTTTCGTTAGTTAGTCTACTACTATTGCAATATAGTTAAAGGTACGGTTTCTCCTTATATATAGCGGAAATAGTATAATATAATCCACCGATATATCCCGCTATAGCGAGAGTAGCACTAGCAGCGGCTTTAGAAAGCCCGTTAGTAGCGCCCTTAGCGTTTTCGTCTTATTATATAGCAAGTAGGCGTTATAGTAGTCGCGGATCGTACCGGTTATCCCGGTCTACTAGTATTTCCGGTTTATTAGATCAATAGTCTTAGTCCTCCTAGGGTAGCCCCTAGGTCCCGATACGTAAGTTCGGTAGATTAGCTATAGCTATATTTCGTCGTTATCTAGGTCGATAAGTATCCTCCCCTAGTAGTAAGCCTTACCTACAATAGCTTAGCACTCCACGTATAGCACTTTGAGCTTCGTTTTTATATCCTTTAGCTACGCTCTGGTTCTAGGGTCTGCTAACGCCTTAAGCGTTGCCTTTAGTAGATCCAAGCTTATATATATCTCGTTTAGCAGATTGTCGATATACCTAGATAGGTCTAACTAGTTAACTGTAATCGCCTCGTTATATAGTCTTAGTAGTTTAAATGTCTCTAGATCGAACCGGTTAGGGTCGATTAGTAGCCTCTTATAGTTCCGGAGTTAGTTATCCTCTACGCCCTATAGTATATGTTCTAGCTTGCGGCTTAGCGTATCTAGTATCGCGTTTGCCGATCCTAGCTAGTAGATAATATAGAAGTTAAATCGTAATAGGAATTCGGACTACTATATATACCTTGGGGATAGTTGCTTCGTCGTTACAAAGGTCTGAAGGTTCTTATAGTCTGTAATAATGTTAAACTAGCCGTTTGCTCCCTCTAGTTCTAGTCGCTATTCCTCTAGTACCTTAATTACCGCTAATAGCTCCTTGTTATAGATATTGTAATTGCATTCCTATACTAAGTGCTTCGCGCTAAAGTAGGCTACTAGGTACTAGTCGCTATTATCGTCTTACTATAGTAGCGTTCCGCCTACTAACTAGTCTAAAGCGTTAGTTTCGACGACTATAGGCTTGTCCTAGTTATAGATCCTTAGCGCTAGTACCGTCAAGAAGCAGGTTTTTAGTTATTCGAAAGCTAAATAGTATAGTCTGCTCTATTCCTAGCTTATTATCTTCTTTGTAAGGTTATAAAGTAGCTATACTACTCCTAAGAAGTTCTTAATAAATTGTTAGTAGAAGTTCGTAAAGCCTAAGAACCGTTATAGCTACCGCCTTGTTATTAGCGGTTCCTAGGATACGATAGCTACTACCTTCTTTTTGTCTATATCGATACCGCCTAGCGTAATGATCAGGCCTAGGTATTTCGTTCTTATAGTATAGAATTCGTACTTGTTAATATCGACCTAGAGCCCTACCTAGTACAGTCTCTTTAGTACCTCCTTCACTTACTTAACGTAGTCTGCTATATTTATAGAGTAGATTAGTATATTATCTAGGTACGCTATAGCGTATACGTCTAGTATATTATATAACGTATTATTAATATAGTGCTAAAACGTAGCGGGCGCTCCCTATAGCCCGAACGGTATAACTAGCGATTCGTAGAGGCTAAATCGTGTTACAAACGCTATTAACCATTTGTAGCCTTCCGCTACTCGGACTCTATTAAACGCTGTAATAATATCTAGCTTCGTAAAGATCCGCGCTCTATAGATAGAATCGAGTGTTTCTTTAATTAGTAGTATTAGATATTAACTCTTTATTAAAACGTTGTTTAGACCTTAGAAGTTAGTGCAAATCCGTACTCCGCCTCCTAGCTTCTAGGCAAGTAGTAGAGGCGCTCCTATACTCGATTTCGATAGTTAGATAAAGCCTTTTGTTAGGTAGTTATCTAGCTAGCGCTTAACTATACGTAGCTCTATTAGTAAGAATAGTCTGTTCCTTAAGAACGGTAGCTTACTTCCTAGTATTAGCTTGATTTTATAGTTGTATAATCTATATAGTAGTAGCGTATCTACCTCCTAGGGAAGAAAAGTCTCGAATGTATCGCGATACTCCGCTAGTAGGCGTTTTAAGATATCCGCTACTATTAGCTAGGGTTTGTTACTCTTCTCGAAGAATTTCCAAGCGTCCTTCTCTATAATCCTGTAAATTGTCCCTACGTTGCTCTAGAGGGCGTTTACAAACTTGTAGTACTATTCTAGGAGTACTAAAGTATAGTCCTCTAGCGAGCCTTCGCGGTTTAATATCCGCTTATAAAAGTTATCTAGTAGGGCGTAGAGTATAGCCCTCTTCTTATCCTTCTTTTCGTTTAGTATTGCTTATTCTAGTTAGTTAACCGTTACGCGTATTACCGTTACGCCCTTCTAGTAGTAGAAAAGTATAAAGTTTAGCGCGTTTAGTATCTTAATGTTATTCTTATTAATCGCCTTGTTATATAGTAGTAGCTTTAGGAGTTGTTTTAGTAGTAGCGGCGCCTATAGGTACCTACGCCTATTTACCTTTTTCGCTAGTTATAGCCTCCTTATAAGCTTATTCGGAATAACTACCGCTCTCGATCCTAGTAGGGATAAGGTTTACTATAGTCCGTTCTCAAGCGCTCTCTAATAGCGTTACAACGGGGATAACCTTCTCTTCCTTTTCTTCTATAGGTTCTCTAGACCCTAGTTATACTCCCTATCCTCTAGTTCCCCTTTATCTAGGACTTCCTTAACCGATGCTTAGTATTTCGTAGTGTTTTTTATAGTTATAGGTTCTATAGTTATAGGTTCTATAGTTATAGGCTTCGCTTACAGTGCCGTTAGCTTAGTTATATATCCTAGTAAGTAACGTTGCTCTTAGTAACGCTCCCTAAACGTAAGCTTTAGGTCTACCTAGTTGATTATTAGGTTATATCTTCTTAGCTATAGGAGGCCTAGAATAATCGGATTATCTTTCGCTAGTATAGTAATAAAGAACCGAAGCTTCTCCCTATACTAGCCGATCCTTAGTTTTAGCACTATACTCTATTTAATCTATAACTTTAGTATACTATTAGCTAAGTAAAGTAGCTTCCTCGTTTCTAGTCTACTTAGCGGTATATTGTTATATACTACGAAACTAAAGTCTATAAAGGCAAGACCTATATAGCCTAAATCTACAAGCGCTATATACGCTATCTTATACTTGCTTATTACAATATAGGAGGATAATAGGATTGAATTAGCTATCTAATCGATAGCGCTAATAACTAAATCGCTACTACCTCCCCTATAATAGCCTTCGTGCCCCTATACGCGTCTTCGCGTAGAGGCTAGGTATTTCCCTAGTACTATTGTTACTATTCTAGGTCTTCTGTACTCTATTTAGGTTCGTAGCGCTCGATATCGTTATAATCGACTTCTCCTAGAACGTAGCCTTAGTCTATAAATCGCACACGGTACGTGCTACAGCCTCCGCTATTATTACTAAAGTTCTAGTTGTTATTGTTCTGTCGATACAGGTATCCGCCGCTACTATAGCCTCCGCCGCCTCCGAATCTACCGTTATTACCGAATCCGCCGTTATTATTATTAAATCCGCCGTTATAGTTATTCTAGTTCGGGCCGCTATTGTTATTCTAGTTTAGGCCGCTACTATTGTTGCCGAATCCGCCGTTATTGCCGAATCTACCGTTATTGCCAAATCCGCTATAGTTACTATAGCCGCCCTACTACCCTCTATCTCTAGCGCCTAGGTTATTCTAGGCTTGCTTACCTTTCTCTATACATTTCGCTACGATATAGCCTCTTATACTATAGAGGAAACAGAGACCTATAGCTATATACTACTCCCTCTCTAAGTTAGAGAGTTATAAGATAGTTACCTTATCCTTAGTAGTAGTTACCCGGTTAACGTCTATAGCATTTAGGTCCTTACCTTCCTTCTTAGTATTGTAGCTATTATAGTAGTTCGGCTCGTTAGCCTTCTTTAAATATTCTTTTATTTTAAGGTTATTAGCCTAGGCTTAGGCTATAGTAACCTATCTTTAGAAGTTATCCTAGGCCGGGAGGTTTGTCTATAGTAGGATTAGGTCCTATATTAGCTTCGAAAGCTTCTCTCTTAGCGCGCGTACGTAGGTAGCGTTATCCTAGTTACTTAGGTTATAAAGGTTCGAGAACTCTATAATAAAGTCTATAAACTTTACGTACTTGTCCTTCTATACTATCTTACGTAGCTTGTTCTCTACGTTAGCTACTAGATCTATCGTTACGTACTTCTTAGAAAGGAACTTAATAAACTCGTTAGTAGTTATTTATACCTAGGCGTACTTATCGCCTAGATTTACAATAATAGTATCGATATAGTTACTAATTCCTATAGCTATAATTCCCTCTAGTAGCGAAGCTATATAAAGGATCTTCGCTTTCTCGGTTGTATATTCTAGCGGCCTTACGGCCTATCGCGCTATAATTAGCGTCTTCTACATTCTAAATTGTATAGTTCGCTTCGCTAAGTCCCGCTTAGAGCCTAAGAACGTAGATACGTATAGTATACTACCCTCTCTAGTACCGCCGCTGCTACTACCTAGCTTCCTAGACTCGATTAGCCTTGTCAAAACGTTATTCTCTACTTATAATACTATAGCCTTTTCGTTCGCCTTGTTCGCCCTAACTATCTATCTTTAGATTTCCTCGGTCGTGCCTCTAAGGATATATTCGGCAAGGTTCGCTATTATCCTCTCTATTATATTATCCTTCCTAGCTCTCTTAAGCGCTTTAAGTAGGAGGTCGTTACCTATAAACGGCCTATAGTATCCTTTGAAATAACCCTTTAGCTTCGGGTATATCTCTTCCTTTAGGGCTATAGCGGCCTTGCTATATATATCCTTAATAGGAATAGGCACTTAGGCTGCGGAGCTTGCGTTAATGTCTATAGTACTTATTATCTTCTTCGTTTAGGTTTCTTAGGTTTAAAGGTTCGGTTTCTTAGGTTCAGGGGTTCGGTTTCTTAGGTTTAAGGGTTCGGTTTCTTAGGTTCGGGTTCTTAGGACTATCTTATTGTTTCAGGACTAACTATCTTATTAGTTTCTTAGGTTCGAGGCGGTTAAATTATAATTTTAGTTAGTTCGTATAACGTAAATTCGTTATAATCAATCGACAAGGGTCTATATACACGAACAGAAGGTACAACCAACTATTATAGGTAGTAAATACCTAATGTTAGGGTACGTATATATTCGATGTAGTTATACAAGGAACTCAAGATAGTAGGTATAGCCCGCTAGGGATATGCCCTGCGGCGGGCTCTATATACGCTACAGGCTCTGCAGGCCCCACATCGCACAACCGCTCCACAATGGCCATACAGCCATATGTCACGGCTAGACCCGTGACAACAATCCCCTCTAGTAGCGACGCTATATAAAGGATCTTCGCTTTCTCGGTTATATATTCTAGCAGCCTTATAGCCTATTACGCCGTGATTAGCGTCCTCTACATTCTAAATTATATAGTTCGCTTCGCTAAGTCCTACTTAGAGCCTAAGAACGTAGAGGCGTATAGCATACTACCCTCCCTAGCGCCGCCGCCGCCTAGCTTCCTAGACTTAATTTGCCTTGTTAAAACGTTATTCTTTACTTATAGTACTATAGCCTTCTCGTTTACCTTGTTCGCCCTAACTATCTATCTTTAGATTTCCTTAGTTACGCCCCTAAGGATATATTTAGCAAGGTTCGCTATTATCCTCTCTATTATATTATCCTTTCTAGCTCTCTTAAGCGCTTTAAGTAGGAGGTTATTACCTATGAACGGCCCGTAGTATCCTTCGAAATAACCCTTTAGTTTTAGGTATATCTCTTCCTTTAGGGCCGCGATAGCCTTACTACGTATATCCTTAACAGGAATAGGCACTTAGGCTATAGAGCTTACGTTAACGTCTATAGTATATAGGTATTATAATCTAGGTTCTTAGGTTTAGGTTCTTAGGTTCGGGTTCTTAGTTCTTAGGTTCGGGTTTCTAACTATCCTATCGTTTCGGGGCCGACTATCTTGTCGGTTTCTTAGGTTTAGGGCGAGTCGGTCTTTAACTTGTAATTTCGGTTGGTTCGCGCTACGTAAATTCGTCGTAATTAATCGAGGAAGGTCTATATATACGAACAGAAGGTACAACTAACTATTATAGGTAGTAAATGCCTAATGTTAGGGTACGTATATATTCGATATAGTTATACGAGGAACTTAAGATTGTAGGTGTAGCCCGCTAGGGATATACCCTACAGCAGGCTCCATATACGCTATAGGCTCTGCAGGCCCTACATCGCACAACCGCTCCACAATGGCCATACAGCTATATGTCACGGCTAGACCCGTGACAGTAGGAGCGTAAAGTAGGTAAGATTAAGGTAAAATATATACCTACTACGAAGATAATAGCCAATGGGTTTATAAAAGCGCTAACGGTAGATAAATACTAAGAATTCGTTACAATAATTAATATAGTATCTATTAAGAGCCTTATTCGCTAGAGAGTAAGTAAGACTTTAATAGAAGAGAATATAGCTGATACCCGAAGATGGGTATTGTGTAATGGGGCCAGCTGGCAGGGTTTGGTACAGCTGGCAGGGCATGGCAATTGAATGACATTATTGCAAGGGCAACTGATAGCATAGCAATCCGCGCATGCCACTATATGACTAGATTTCTATATAACTAGATAAGAAGATAAGGTAGGTGGACCGTATTGCTTTAGGACTAGCTCCAAAGCTTATGCGGATCTACAGGGCGTGCCAGCCCGCTAGAGGGTAGTAAAACCACTACTCTTTGGCTAGGCTTCGCCCTCCTACTCTTAGCTTCTTCGGACCTTTACTACGATACTATTTTACCTACCTGATTTGACAATACTATAGTGATTGCATTGAATTAGCAGGTTCCCGTATTAAATAGTAGCTACGACTTCAAAGTTGTGATCTATCGCTTCTCCTAAAAAACCCCCCCTATTTCGCTAACTTCTAGCGAGCTTAAGGGACCTTCGGTCAACGAGCAAGCTAGTCAGAAGCGAGCCGCCTCCCTCTATTACTAACCTAAGGCGACATAACTTCGTTAACGCTATTACAATCTTAAGGGGCCTTTAGCTAACAAGACTATATAGTAAAGGCGAGCCATTTAGCTATTGCTAACGATCGGTACTAATCAAGGGGCCTTTAGCCGACGATTTTTACCTATCTAAAGCGATATATCTTCGCTAATAACAGGCGAGTTTAAGGGACCTTCGGTCGACGAGCTTACCCGTTTTTAGCGAGCTAATTAATTAATCGCCTATACTTTATATAGTTAAGGGACCTTTGGTTAACAACTACACTAACTAGAAAGCGACTCTCTATTACTACCTGCGACTTGTATATAAGAAATAGCTAGTATATCTTAATCTAGCTTACTAGATTATGTCGATTCTAACGGAGACGACGAATATTAATACCTACATTAGGACCTATCGCTAGAGTACCCGGGCGAAGCGCCTATATACTTAGCGTTAGTAAACGATACGAGCGAGCCCTTAGTAAGCAACAGATCCGAAGGTTTTATATAAATCTATAACCCTAACTTTATCCTCCCCCCTACTAAGCCTATTAAGGAAATATCCTATACAACTAGAGTTGGAACACGATAGTTACGAAAAGATAGAAGACTAATCTTAGGCGAGGATAACCCTCTACTTCGCTTAAGCCCCTACCCCCCCTTTATTAAGAACCTTAGTATCGTATTAGATAAGGAACTTAGAGTACTAGATAAAGTCAGGTACAATATAGAAGGTGTATCCTTCCTCTTAAAGAAACTATATAAAGGTTTAGAACGCCTAGCCTAGCGCGTTAATAATAACGAAGACGAGCTATAGGTATCGCTCGACCTAGTATAAGACCGTTTCTAGGAAACTAACGCTTAGGTTGTAAGAATCGACAGCAAGGTTAGCAAGTATAACTAACTACTACTCGAGCTATAAATTACTAAAGAAGAGAGTAGATATAGCGCTAAGATAGTAAAGAAAGAGCTTTATACTATAATAAACAATATATAAACCTAGGTTAAGAAGGAAGGCTAGACAATACGACTGAACGTATAGCAGCAAGTCTTAGACTAAAAGCAGACTATAGAAGCCGAAATCTCGTAAGTTAATAATAAGATCCGAAAGACCTAGGCCGAGCTTACTAAAGTTAAAGCACTAATTACTAGGAAGAATCAATCCTACGAAGATAAGTAGTATCAATAAGTATACTCTCGAGTAAGAGCCGGCTTAGGGGATAATACCCTAGCTCTACGTTAAGGCTAAAAGGTATTATCTAACCTATTATCTTCGCTATCTCCGTCGCCGTTACCTTCGCCCCCCCTGTTACTATAACCGCGACGCAACTAGTAGCGCCAAGAGCGTAAGGGTACGTAAGATATAACGACCACTTCTACCTCCTAACTAGAGTAGCTTCGCATTAAGCGCGATAACGTCGGTCAATTTAACCTATATAGGGAAGATAAACGTAAGATCGGTATTGTTATAGACAGTAAGAATCTCTTCTTTACTAACGTTCACGTATTTTACAACTATATCTCTATATTCCTAGAGGATAACGCTACACGCGCGGACGTAAAGAAGCAACTACTCTCTATATTCTAGACCCTTCTTAGCGGTTCCGCTATTCTATAGTAAACAAGTGAAGTTACTGCCTTACGCCGCCTGTCCCTCCGTAAGCAAGGCTTATAGGTAACCCTTATAGCGCTATATACGCGATTTAATATAGATTAGAACATCGCTACTATAAGATTTACTAAAGGAAAACTTACCCTAAAGGACGTAGTAGAAGACGAAGCTATAGTTACAAAGTTCATCTAGCGTATACTCCGCTACTATTGTATAATAGGTATTATCCTACTAGATAATTCTAACTAGAAAGGAGCAATAGGCTAGATCTAGTAGAAGTTTAACATTAAGATAAAGCAATACTTACGTCCCTTATAACTTACCCTCTCTTTAGAAGGCTATATAACTTACGTCGAAGAGACCTACGTAGTACTAATAGCCGCTATATACGACTATTATAACAAACCTAAGAAATCTTCTAGTAAGCTATCTAGCAAGTTAGAAGATCGTATAACTATAGATAGTAAGTTATCCTAGAATATATCCTCTTACCCTAACTATAGATCTTAAGACTTTAATTGTAACTATAACTATAACTATAACCGAGACTGTAACCGCGACTATGATCGAGACTGTAACTACGACTATAACCAAGATCGCAACTGCTACTAAGACCGAGACTTAGCCTGCCTATAAGACGCTACACGTAACTACAAGAGCAAGCCCTACAACCGAGACTTTGCCTACTAGGACCGCGACTATAATCGCGATCGGGACTATAAGCGTAACGACCGATATCGTAGCAAAGAGCAAGCGTACTAGGCAGACGGCTATACTAGTCTAGAAGAGCAGAGTGCCGAAGATAGCGGCTCCGATAGTAACTAAGATACCGACGAGTCCGAAGTCGCTAACGTCGCCTTAGCTATAGAAGAAGTAATGTTCGACGCGGACCTAACCTACTATAAGTGTTACGAAGAACTCGAGACCTTAGCTAGCTATAAGCGGTATATTAAGGTCTACGCTAAATAGACTATCCTCTAGTATTAGAAGCAATATAGGCGCAACTAAGCGGTTCTACGCCGTACGTACAGATACTACGCTAGCGTTTTCGAGATATAAAACGAGCTCTTTAAGTATCTAAAGACCTGCGAGGACGTAGCTATAGGTACTATTCGTAGCCCGGCTAACCTCGCTACCGCCTACTTAGTAGAGGAATACGATCCCGCTAAAAACGAACTGGAAAAGCAAGAAGGTAACTCTATAGCTACCTTCTACGCGCTGCCGTTAATAGCCTTCTAGATCGAAGAGGCCCCTGACCTACCGGTAGTAAAGGAGGAACCCAGCTAGCCGGGCCTGGCCTTTTTACACTTACGAGTAGCCGCACGTACGAAGCCAGACTCTCTGTAAGTCAAGATAGGTATCGACTCTGGCGCTAGTAGAACTATTATTAGCCGCTAATTCTTAGACACTCTCGAGTATACTCTTAAGAACCAAATAGCTAAGATTAGTAGCATTAGCAACGCTAAAGCTAGCTACTAGGCTACCTTTAGCTTCTACCTCCCTAGCACTAGGAACGACTATAAAACCTTAACCAAGTTCAAGTTCTTAGCTTAGGCGCTCGACTCTCTAACCCTAAACCTCCTACTTAGTAACGATTTCCTAGATACCTTTAAAGGAAACATCGATTACAAGTAGAGGAAGCTAACCTTATAGAGTACCGGTCTAATATTACCGTTCGAGATTAAATAGCGCCAACTTCTATACGTATAGAAAGTCAAGACTACCTATAAGATCACGCTACTCCTAGAACAAGAAGCGTTTATACTAGTAGAATATAAGCCTCTACCTAATAGAAGGGACTTCGCTTTTAACTTAGCTTACCCGGCCGCT
>MU853404.1:1177607-1220979 GCA_033297235.1 Trichocladium antarcticum
AATAACTATCGACAAGCGCTACCCTATTAGGAGAATTAGCGAGTTAGAAGGAGAAGGCTTTTTCGTAACTACCCTAGTAAAGGCCTTTAAAGCACTAACGATTAGTACGGCACTAGCGGCAATAGCAAAGCCCGCTATTGCGTATAACATCGACCTAGTCGCTATAGCAACTACCGCTCCTAACATAGCTCTTAGTAGTAAGTTCCCTTTAACGAACATTATACGTTTAGTAGTTATAGGAGACGTCGGTACCCTCTTAACATACGCCTAGCAAGGTAGCGAGTTAAACGCCCTCTAACCTAACACCTTATAGGCTATAGAAGTAAGTGCTACCCTAGTAACCGACTAAGTCTACGCTATAATCTAAAGCTCTATTAAACCTAGTTCTAGAACGCCCGTTTAAGAAGACTTCTAAGTTATCCTAGAGAAGCTACATATCCTAGAAAAGCACTCTACGCTCGGACTTTATATAGCGCCGAATATACTAGAGATTATTACCGAGCATAGCGTACACGTATACGCTACGGACTATAAGCTAGCTTGCGAATTCGCCGATCTTTATAAGAAGGACTACCCGCTACTCTAGACTAACAAAGGCCTTATTGACATCCCCCCTAATTAACTTATAAAGGTACTACTTATAGAGGGTTAGTAGAACTAACTAAAGAAAACCTAATCTTACCTACTTAGCTATCGCGACTACGAAGTACTAGACAAAGTCTTTAATAAACTATATCGACAAAACAAGATAAAGCACTCTACCGAACCTACGCTATTCGCGTACCTAGTGTTTATAGTCTAGCGAACCGTTAAAGGCGAGCAGAAAGGTAGAGTCGTTATTGATCTAAGAGGTCTAAACAAGGTAGCTATACCTAACAACTACCCTCTGCTACTTTAATCGGAGATTATTAACTCGCTTCGCGGTAAGAAAGTCATTATAGTAATCGACGCGACCTTATTCTTCTACTAATTTAGCGTACACCCCCTTTATCGTAATCGATTTACCCTTATTAGCCCGCACGGTCTAGAGGAGCCTAGCGTCGCCCTAATAGGTTACTACAACTCTCTAGTATACGTATAGAGGTTTATAGATCGACTTCTAAGTAAGCATTCCAACTACTATCGGGCGTTTATCGACGACATTATTATCTACTCGGACTCTATAGAAGAGTACTTTAACTACTTACGTACAATATTTGATCTATTTATAAGGAAAAACATCGCTATCTCCCCTACTAAGTTATATATCGCTTACTTAAACGTAGAACTACTTAGTTTTCGCGTCGATAGCCTAGGTCTTACAATAACCTTCTACTATATAGAAGCATTCCGCAACCTCGCCTTCCTATCCTCGCTTAAAGCGCTAGAGCAATATATAGGCGTATCGAGCTTTTTGCGCTATCTGATTCCCTACTTCGCCTCGCTTGCCGAGCCTCTTTAGGAACGTAAGACCGCTCTCTTTACATTAGGCAGAAAAACTAGCAAGGTCGTAATTAGAAACATAGTAAAGAGAAACAACTATACCTTTTAAACCTTCTTCAAACTAACTCTAGCTAAGTTACTCTCGTTTCGAGCAATCTAGGAGGTAATTTACAAGGAGAATCCTACTATCTTATACTACTTTAACCTAAACAAATGGCTTTTCTTACAAGTTAATAGCTACCTAGAGTATAGATTTAGCACTATACTATTCTACGTTAAAGATAGATATACCTAGAAGGAGGGTACGATTATTCCCTCTAATATAGTCTTGCTAATTATATTCTTAAGCCGCTACCTAATAGGTATAGAGATACAATATAGGCTATTAGAGTAGGAAGTCGCTTACCTAGTCTAGAGCGTATATAAACTATATACAATAATTCACTTAGCAAAGCTCCTAGTTGTAGTTCTAACTAACTACTCTTTAACTAAGGGAATCGTCGAAGCAACAACGCTAGATACGTCTTTAACCGACCGCGCCAATTAGCGATTAATTAACGTATCTATCTACCTTACGTAATATAACCTCTAAGTCTACTATCTTCCTAGCCGATTGAACTTCGTGCCTAACGCGCTAAGCTAACTACAAGCTATATAGGACCTGGTACTAGGCGAAAAAAGGGAAAACAGGAAGGTGGTTCTTAACAATATCTAGTTTGTATTCGCGGAAGCATAGATAGACCTAGAGCTTAAAGTAACATTTATAACGGTATACTAGGAAGATACTAAGTTCGCTAGTATTATTAAAGACCTATTGGAAGCTACTAAGGGCAGTAGAATTCTTTCTTACTATAGCCTACTATTTATTATAATCGATAGCCTGCTATATAACATCCGCCTAGATAGTTTACGTTCGCTATACATCCTACATAGGATGATTAAGGAGATACTAGCTTTAGTATATAACGAGAAGCACTATTTTAGCGAAGAAAGGATACTCTATAATACGTAAGGCCTTTCGATCCCTAGAAAAACGCACTAAGTCAAGAAGTACGTTAACTACTACCTAGTCTACCGCCTAAACGCGACTAACCGACAAGCGCCTATCGGGGAATACTAGCTAATTCGCCCTATAGATACGCTACTAATAAGAGTAATTGCTATCGACTTTATTGTAGGTCTGCCTACCGTCGAATCGATTAACTCCCTATAGTAGCTAAAAGGCTATACTAAGTTTAACTTACTCTTGATAATATCTTATAAATTATCTAAGCGAACTCTTCTTATTCCTAGGTATAATATATATATAGTAGAGGAATAGGGCTAGATAATAATAAAGCAACTATTACTTTCGGATTAGGGCATTCTATCCGGTATAATCTTAGACTGTAATCGCAAGTTTATATCTAAATTCTAGAAGGGTATGTAGAACGCCCTAGGAACAAAGCTATTAATAACCGCAGTATACTACCTCTAAGCAGATAGCCTCGCTAAGCGAAAGAACTAGACTATTAAGATCGTAATACGATTCTATATCTTTAAGAACCCTAATGGAAACTAGCTAACTATAATACTATCGCTACAGTAGCATCTTAATAGCGCTCTATCGGCGCTAATCAAGATATCCCTATATAAGTAACTATTTAGCTTCAAACCTACTAGACCGCTCGATGCTCTATAACCCGAAGCTACTAACGCCGCTAACCTTCCTATAATTCACAAGTACGTTCGGCGCAATACCTAATTAGCAATAGACTTTATAGTAGCCTAGGTAAAGCAATAGTATAACAGCAAGCATCGCGCTATCGAGTTTAAAGTAGGAGATAAAGTGTATCTATACCTCTACCGTAGATACTACTTACCTAGTAACCCTTTATGTAAGTTTTTACAATAGCGCGCTAGCCTATTCGAAGTAATTAAACGCGTTAGCCGGCTCGCTTATAAGCTCGATTTTCTACCTAATATAGGGATCTATCTAGTAATATCTGTAGCCTATCTATCACCTAAGCCTCCTAGCTTGGATCCGTTTGATCGTAATATCCCAGCCCCTAGACTAATTAAAGATAGCTAATCCAACAGCGGGCTTGAATCTAGCGATAAGTACAAAGTCAAGACTATTCTAGATTACAAGCAAGTTAACGGCGCCTTCAAATACTTAATTAAATAGAAAGGATATAGTCACGAGACTAACGTCTAGATAACCGCCTACAATCTACGCTACTCTACGTAGTTAATTAATAAATACTAGGATTATAAGGGAGGAAGAAAGGGCGTAACCGCCAGGCAACGCGGCCGCCCGCCTAAGAAGCATACTATATAATCTATTATATAATTAGGGACTACGTAGAGGATAGAGCAGTAAGGGCACTGCTATTTTCCTTCTCGCGCCTGGCATTTAATACCTAAAGATAGGTATCGTGTAATAGGGCCAGCTAGCAGGGTTTGGTATAGCTAGCAGGGTATAGCAATTGCATAACATTATTGCAAGGGCAACTAATAGTATAGCAATCCGCGCATGCTACTATATAACTAGATTTCTATATAACTAGATAAGAAGATAAGGTAGGTGGACCGTATTGCTTTAGGACTAGCTCTAAAGCTTATACGGATCCACAGGGCGTGCTAGCCCGCCAGAGGGTAGTAAAACCACCACTCTTTAGCTGGGCTTCGCCCTCCTACTCTTAGCTTCTTCGGACCTTTACTACAATACTATTTTACCTACCTGATTTGACAACACCACAGTGATTGCATTGAATCAGCGGGTTCCCGTATCAATAGCGCTTATAGCAGGATACCTATAGTTTATATAAGGGGGTAGGAGCCTAGGAGTCTCCTGACTCTCCCTACTAGAATATAAGAGATAGAGACTAGAGGGAGCCTAAGGCTAGATAGCTATAGAACGGAACAGATACTAGAGAGCTAGATTGCTAGGGAATTTAGATCTTAGGAATAACCTTACTTATAGGAGTGCTCTAGAGCGGCTGTCTAGCAGTTACTCTAAGGGGGTATGTTGAACCTACTATAGCAAAGTAGGACTATAGTAGCGATATTGGATAAACCTACTTAGGGGTTCAGGGGCAGATTGGTCTTAGTATAGCATTAGGTATCCGTTGGCTCCCCCGAGGAAATAGGCTTTTAGAGCTACATATAGTTTTTCACAGTTATAGAGATTGAGACAATTGAAGCTATTATCACTGTTGATTCCTCCGTCTGTTCAGACCAATCAGATTCCGATCCTATATTTTGGGTTCGACACCTCTTGTCGCATCCTGCTACTGATGTCGACTTGACCGACACAAACGGTCGTACGGCACTGTTATATGCCGCATACGGCAACCGAGCGGAAATTGCCATGGCGCTACTTACATAACACCAAGCGCGTCGACCCAAACCGACAGGACAATTATGGCATCGCGCCGCTGTTGATAGCGGCCAAGAACGAATATCTCGGGGTCGTTGAAACTCTGCTTGCGACGGGGCTTGTCGAGCTCGAACCCCAGGATCCTTTTGGTCTGACGCCTATTTGGTGGGCGAGGCGAAACGGTCATCTATGTAGAGTTGCAACAGCTTCTCGTCAAATATGCGACCAAAATGGGAGTGGTGCTCCGCAACACTGATATCCCCATACAGGCAAAACGGAAGTTGTATTGCCTGGCTCAACCAGGGTCTTTCGGCGTTAGTGATTGCGTACCTCCTTTGGAAATCCCAGAGGATACTGTTGCTTCCGAGTCCATAGACAGGTTCTGGAATATGTGGGAGCTTAGCTGGAAGCGTAGGTACTAATAAATCGCCTTCAGTCACGAGTACGGAGTAACAGAGACTGCACCCCAATCCAGTCTCCAGGACGGACCCCAACCGCAGCCACTGCGCTGCAAGCACACTCGGTTGTCATGACCAAGTCGGACAACAGCCGAGGCTGCTTTCGCGGGCTTTGGGGTACACCCAAGACCTCGATGCTTGGTGCATCATCAGGCACGCAAAGACGTCTGAAGTGTTGGTGATTTCGGGCATCGAGACATTTGCTGTGGGCCATGCCCGGTCTTCAGGAACCACATCTGGGGCTCGCGATGGTGCCTGAGTGAAAGTTTCTGCGCGCCTCGGGCCGCGCAGGAAATGATTCTCGCGTCCGCATTACGTTTCAAAACACGGCATTTACTAATAGAGCCGGATTGGCCTCCAGAGTGCAAGCAAAACCGCTGTTTGTTAGGTAATTGATGCCCACGGCACGGCTTGGCCACATCTTGGCCACATCTTGGCCACATCTTGGCTGTCTCGGCAGATCCACACCCATGACTTAGACGCGGATCTGCGCGAGGGCGGCCCGGTTCTCGTATAAAAGACAGCGCAAACCGAACGCCCCGTTCATCTGGCGGGTGTCTGCACGTCAACACGACGACCACAAGCCTCGACAACCCAATGCCTCTGTCGGCGCCACACCCGGGACTCGCCACCACCGAAGCCACCAACCCCATGGTTCGCGGACTCAACCCTTCAGCGATCCCCCCCCAAGCAGCCCACCCTCCGGAAGAAAAAGAACGGACAGGACGCTCGTCGAAGACTTGATCCTGGACAGGGACAATGTCCATGCACGCCTACATTGGAGGAGCCAGCCCCTGGCTGGACAAGCACCTCAAGTCGTTCATCCGGAACCACGTGCCGGACGCCGTCTTCGTCGACACGTTTGAGCAGCTCCCGGCCGATGCGGAGACCATCTTCCAGTACTGCGACGGCTGGGAGCTCAACCAGAACTTTGCCATCCTGAACGGCGTCGCGGTCGGGCTCATCAACGCCTACCCCAACAGCGACGCGCTCGCGCGCAAGGACTACCTGGCCAGGGCCGTCGAGTACTGGACAGCCAAGCGGCCGGACAGCATCCTCAAGGGCCACGTGCCGCTCACCGTGCGGCTCTCGCTCGACTACAGCGAGTACGTCGACGACTCGCTCGCCGCGGCCGACGATCTCACGCTGCTGTACTCGCTCGAGCAAAACGCCGCCAAGGCCGCGTCGGACCGCGAGTGGTGGATTCTCAAGCCGGCCCTGGTCGACTGCGGCGCGGGCATCCGTCTGTTCAGCACCATCGACGAGCTCGCGGGCCACCTGGAGCTCGCCGAGTACGAGGACGACGACGACGAGGACGAGGAGGAGGAGGAGGAGGAGGATGACGAGCAGGCCGCGTCCGGCTCGCCCCGGAAAGACGACGGCGACGGCGTCTTCACCCCGACCCTCTCGACCCCCGGCCTGTCCACCCTCGACGGCCTCATCACCACGACCACCTCGCTCACCCTCAACCCCCAGAAATCCGCCGCCGCCGCCACCACCACCACCCGCCCCAAAAAGCCCCAGTACATCTTCAAGGCCAACGGCCGCATCCCCTCGGCGCAGATGCGCGAGTTCGTCGCGCAGCAGTACATCGTCGCGATCCCGCCCATCAGCAAGCGCAAGTGGCACGTGCGCGCGTACGTGCTGGCGGTGGGCCGCCTGCAGGTCTTTGTCTTCCGCGAGATGCTGACGCTGCTGGCGGCCGAGGACTACGCGCCGCCGTGGGAGGGCCCGAGCCTGCGCGCGTCGCTGACCAACACGGCGCTGCAGGACGAGGCCGAGTACGTGGGCATGGAGTCGATGCGGGACTTCTGGGACGGGGTTGACGAGGGCGGCGTGGAGGGGCTCGCGCCGGGGTGGAAGGCCGCGGTGTGGGAGCAGGTCTGTGGCATCTCGGGCGAGGTGTTCAGGGCGGCGGTGCATACGATGGCCGACAAGTTTACCACGGTCGACAAGTGCTTTGAGCTGTTTGCGCTGGACTTCCTGGTCGACCGCGACGGCACCGCGTGGCTGCTGGAGGCGAACGAGACGCCGGCGTTTTATGAGCAGGGCATCGCCGGCCCGCTGGCGCTGCGGCTGATGGAGTCGGTCGTCTGCGTGACGATGGAGCACATGGGCAAGGCCAAGATGGGCGAGGAGGCGCATGTGGCGGCGAAGGCGAGGATGGTGCAGGTGCTGGACGAGTCGGCGACGCTGGCCAAGAGCAACATCACCGAGATTGGGCCCGAGGAGTGGGGGTACTAGAGCGGAGTGGCGGTTCTAGATGGATGGTGTAGGCGTTGGTGGTGGCGGCCCGCGATGGGGCTACGGATTTGGCTGGACTTGTCTTCAGCCAGGCGTTCTGCCGAGGTATGTGGAGGGATAGCAGCCCGTGGTAGATACTGGACCTCGCGCACCGTGATCCTGGGACCCGAAGGCGCAGACGGGGGTTGGATGCTTACATGCGTATCTGCACATCCCTCAAGGACGCCAACCGCCAACCCAATCATTTGGCCGAAAATGCTCAGAACAGCCAGGTGGGTAGAGACTCGGGCTTCTCCCAGAAGTCCGACGGCAAATGTCGATTCGGATCCCATCGTCTGTTTCCCCGGTTCTCCCACTCGCGCTCCCTTCATCACCGTAGTTATGGTGATACGAGATCGGTGCCAAGTGCCTTGAGACAATGAAACCATCCATACAAGGTCTGCTGTTCTGATCCGATATCACCGCGTCACAGCCGACAACCGCATCCCATGGTTTCACTCAGCAGTCCCACACACTATCCCGAGCAGCTTAGGCCCCAAGAAAGCACAGGTTCCCCTGGTCCCACAAGAACCACGTTACTTCGGCACGGCCAAGGACACAAGCAGAAGACGAAGAGCTTCCAGTAGACTTCTCACAACCAAGCCGTGTATATAAGCTATCCCACCACCCCCCACACCAGCAGCTACTGGCCCCCCTCCCCCGCAACCCGCCCACCCCCAACAACCACCGCGCCGCGCACACAGCCAGCCCGCGCATCGCCGTCCCCGCCAGGCCCGCTGGTGATGGGGGTGGGGGTGGTGGTGGTGGTGGTGGTGATGCTCGCGGCGGTGCTGGCGCTGCGCGACCGGCGCTGCAGGTGGTGGCGCGACAGGGGCAGCCGCGCAGAGACGGCGGCGGTGGTGCCGCGCACCGACAGCACGGGGATCGTCACATAGCCCGGGCTCGGGGTCGTGTCGACTTCGAGGTTGAGGGGACTGCCCCGGCGGTGGGAGAGGGCGCGGCGGACCATTGTTGCGTTTGTTGCCCGGGGGGTGGTGGTGAGTGGTGGTGGTTTGGTTTTGGGGTTTGGGGTGAGGGACTGGCTGGGTCTTGATGGAATGGGTTTAGTAGCAGCGGGGGATGTAGTAAAAGGTAGTGGCTTGGAGCACTTGGTATTCGTCGATTTGGCTGTGGGGAAACCCGTTCCGTCCTTTGTTGCCTGTGTCGGGCCGGCCGCGGCTATTGTCTGGGTTTGAAAGAGTGTTGCTTGAAAGCGTGTTTGTGCAAGGCGTGCTGGGATGCGTCACGGGGACGAGGTGGTTGCGATGCAGAGTCCAACCCTTCCCAGACCTGCGGCGCGCGGGACTCAAGTACTGGACGGGCGTTGACGATCGCTTCCTGTCGGGGGTTCCCCAGACAGTGGTTCGTTCCGGGCCCTCGATCCGCGTTCTGGACGACAGATTGCCGGCGCTGCCTGGGGTTTGATCCCCGGGATGGCCGCAAAAGGGCCGTTTTGCCTCGGGTTTGCCGGGTCGGATGGGCGGGATTGCGGCGACCGCGCCGCTTGTGCCACTTTGCTTTGCTGCCATGGGTGTCCTGGCCGGTGGCGGCGGGGCCGGCCGGACGTGAGACGCCCCTGAGTCAGGACAAGGGCATTCTCGACTCCATGGTCCGCGATTCCCCGTTTCGGCTGTCCGTTGCGGAGGACTCCCAAAGTCGATGTGCCAGTTGTGTACCTCCTAGTCAGGCCTTGCTCTATCAGAGGACTGAGGCGCTGCCCCGAGATTCGGAAGAAATGATAGCACCTATGAGTTCATCCCAAGATGTAAGCGAAAGATATTAGGGCCGGCCCCAATGCGACCTTGCCTGAAACAAGTGCTCTAGCCTGGAATTGAGAGTCGACGTGCGTGCAAAGCATCCAGCAACGGGTAGCTCACTCAACTCTCAACGCCCGGCAACGATGTGTCATGCATCCAGGCTGTAGATGACCCCAACATCAATCCCCGCATCGACAACCTGTTCCCGCGTGCCCAATGCCGAGAGTCGAGAGTCCCGAGTCTTGCAATATGCCCAGCCCCGACATGGTCCAACATGGTCCGTCAACGGGCCGGGCCAAGTTCCCGCGGCCCCCGGATCCGCCTGGGTAGGGAACGCCTGATCTTCTCACTGGCCCCTTGATAAATGCCGCATCGTCCTCACAACGAGCAGTGTGGCGCCAAGGCCGCGCATCATCGACCGCACCCCTTTTTACACCCAGCACCACCCTGTCTTGACACGTGCGCCGGAAAGGAGTATCAAACAGCCTCAGACAACACAAGCATCGCATGGACTCGTTGACCCAGACCCATCTATTCACCCCGAGGCGAGATATCAAAACACTGTTGTACACCCGTCCCCGCCCGGCCTTTCCAACCCCAACCTCCCCCCCCCCAAACTCCCAACTCACCCATGCATCTCATTCTTGCGCTCATAGATGTGCATATTGATCGTCGTCAACCAGTGCCTGACCCGCGGCAGCACCTTGAGCTCGTACTCGGGCAGCATGGCCAGCTCGCGCAGGAACGGGCCCCACCGGCCCTGCACGACCTTGCCCAGGAAGGCCTCGACGCCCTGCACGACGCCGCGCGTGTTCTCGTCGCAGTACAGGCCCGCGACGCGCATCTCCTCGAGCACGTTGAAGGTGGCGGTCGGGTCGCCGTAGCGCTGCCACTGGATGCGCGCCAGCTCGTTGTAGAAGGGCGTGCTGACGCCGAGCACGTAGCTGGCGAGGCCGAGCTCCTTGACGCGCGGGAGGATCTGCAGCGCGAGCGGCGACGAGCGCGCGAACTTGGTGTCGAGCAGCCGCAGCGCCGTGAGCAGGTGCGTCGGGTAGAGCGGGCCGTAGATGTGCATGGGGAACTTGGTGTCGCGCTGCTTCTTGCTGCGCTTGCGCTTTGCGGTGGCGGTGGCGGTCGAGGCCTCGAGGTCGTCTTCGAGGCCGAGCTTCGCGATCATGGGGAAGACTTCTTCTTCGAGGACGTCCCAGAGCGCAAAGTCGGATACGGCCTCGCGCATCTTGGCCTCGACGCGCGTGCGCTCGTCGCGCCGCAGGGCTTCGTTCTGGACCGACTTGGAGAGCGGGTCGAGGACCATGTCGATTTGTGTCGACAGACGCAGCTCGTCCGTCATCTGCTCCTCGGGAATCGCGAGTGCGGCCGCGGCCCTGTCGGCGTCGCGGTCCTCCTCCATGACCCCGAGCGCCATCTGCGCGGCCTGGCGCAGGCTCGGCGGGAACCGCATCAGCGCCTTTTCCCATTCCGACGACGCCGATACTTGCTCGAGCGGGTGGAGCGCGTCAAACGGCTTGTGCATCTGTCGCCGGCGGTTGGTGTGTACCTCGGCCGCATCCTGCACAATGATGTTGATTGTGCTGCGGATCGAACTGGGACTCGGCTCCTCGGTCCTGACGCCGAAGTTGTCAAAGTCGGTGATCTTGGGGGTCGGCGCGTGAGGCATCGCCGACCCCAGTTCGAAGGGACTCGCGGGCATGGGATCGTCCGTGGGGGATGGGGCCGGCGGCACGGCACTGAGCGGGCGCGCATTGTTTCTGGCCGCAATCTCCTCGAAGATGCGGCTAAAGGCATCGCGCTCCGAGGGCGTGATGGTCGACCGCATGCCTGTCTCCGGATCCTGTTCGATATATGGGCCATCTTGCTCGTCACTTTGCTGATAGCCGTCTGGTAGTTCGAATGGAATATCGTCCGTCCGGGGCTCCATCCGATGTCGGGGGTTCCTCCGGACGGTGCCTCGCGAAGTCGAGTGAAGAAGGGCGCGGAACGCAGGCGTGGCAGCACCAACCCGGGACAGCCGTTGAAGGGTCCGGGTCTGGTAGAGGAAGGGAAGGAGTGTGGTTGCCATGTTGAGCTCCAGCCGCGGCGGAACCCGTTGCTGGTCGTAAAATTTGTTGATGTTGCGGCGAGCCTGCGCAATGCTGTCTTGGCTGCGAAGTCTTGAAAATACTTTCCCAGTCGCCTGCCGGAGAAGACCTGCCGAGACAGGGTTGCTTTAGCGTCTCCACGGCTGGGGGACCACCAATCATGCGCTGACAGGGCACATTTTGCCCCGTGATTTCGCGATTTTAGGCGGGCAGCAAGTCGCGCCGATCCTTAATTGATTTTCTGCCCTTCGCGACTCCATTTTGTCGCTGTTCATCTCTTCGTCTCCCTTTTTACGACGGCGACGACACATTCCATAGCAGGTTTCACCCTGAAGCTTTTATCTACGGCAATTTCTTTGCAATTACATACTAATACATCAACTGCCTGCCCCCCTGTAACCAGCCACCATGGCGAAAAAGGAAACCGTCATGAGCGCGTTTGAGCGCAAGCGGCTCGAAAACATCGCCAACAATAACGCGATCCTGAGCGGTATTAGCACCACCGCGGACAAAATCATCCCAAAGTCGGCGCCACCAAAACCGAAGCGCGCGAGCACAGCACGTGTCAAGCGAGAGCCTGTGAAACGCGAGCCGGTCCGCGCCACGCGACACAGCAGCAGACTGGCAGGACTCGATGCCAGCTCGGACGTGCTCCAGCGCAAAAGACAAGTCGAGGAAGAAGCGCAAGTGGAACAAGCCAAGGCAAAGAAAATGCGAGTCAGCGGGGACCTCAACCTCGGGGATATCCAAGTCGAGGGGCGCAAGTGGGAGGCGGGGGTAGATGGCTTGGCTGGGTTGAAGGGCCTCGCCGTTAGGGGCGCGCAGCCTGGTGTTAGAACATTCACAGACGACGATGTAGATGGGACAACGGATACGGGGCTCAAGGACCTCAGGCTGCGCATGGGCGGGCTCCAGCTGTACGAAAAATGGCCTGTTGCAGGTAAGGCTCCGGCTGGCACCGACCGTAGTGCACTGCTGACCTCGACAGACTTAAAAATCGTGCCGCAGCGTATTTACGCAATGGGCTTCCATCCCACGGAAGACAAGCCCATAATCTTTGCCGGTGACAAGGAGGGTCAGATGGGCGTCTTCGACGCGTCCCAGGAGCCTGTGAAAGCCGAGGACGACGACGATGAGGACGAGGCAGCCCTCTCGGAGCCTGTGATATCAGCCTTCAAGACGCACTCCCGCACCATTACCGGATTCCACTTCTCGCCGGTCGACGCCAACGCCGTCTACACCGCATCCTACGACTCGTCCATACGCAAGCTCGATCTCGACAAGGGCATATCCACCCAAGTCTTCGCCCCCGCCGACGCCGACGAGGACCTCCCCATCAGCGCGCTCGACGTGCCCTCCACCGACCCCCACATCATCATCTTCTCCACCCTGCACGGCTCCCTCGGGCGGCACGACGTCCGCACCAAACCCGCCACCGCCGAAATCTGGGGCCTCACCAACCAAAAGATCGGCGGTTTCTCGCTGCACCCGTCCCTGCCCCACCTCGTCGCCACCGCATCGCTCGACCGGACCCTCAAGATCTGGGACCTGCGCAGGATCAGCGGCCGCGGCGACGCGCGCGCGCCGGCCCTGCTCGGCGAGCACACGTCGCGGCTGTCGGTGTCGCACGCGAGCTGGAGCGGCGCCGGCCACGTCGCGACGTCGAGCTACGACGACCGCATCAAGATCTACGCGTTCCCCGACGCGGCGCAGTGGGCCGCCGGCGCGGCGCTCGGGGACGCGGCGATGGAGCCCGCGCGGCAGATCCCGCACAACAACCAGACGGGCCGCTGGGTGACGATCCTCAAGCCGCAGTGGCAGCGCAGTCCGCGGGACGGGCGGCACAGGTTTGTCGTGGGCAACATGAACCGCTTTGTCGATGTTTTTGCGGCGGACGGGGAGCAGCTGGCGCAGCTGGGTGGGGACGGCATCACGGCGGTGCCGGCGGTTGCCCACTTTCATCCGACGCTCGACTGGGTCGCGGGGGGGAATGCGAGCGGGAAGCTGTGCCTGTGGATGTGAGGTGCGTGTGGTGCGGCATGACGGGCGTGGTTAGTGCGCATATGCAACAGCTTGACTAAGTAGTCAGGCACTACTGGATGGGAGTCCTGGTGTGGGAGTACACGAGGTTGGAATAAACTAGATTTTAGGCCTGTGGGACGACGGGGTTCCAAGACCCCGACACAGTACAGTGGGTGCGGCGTTGTCCAATGCCATCCCAAGTATCCGTCTCCCTGTTTCTAGAAATCATCTCTTCCGTGGAGTCCGGGGGTACAGAACCAGGGGTGACAATATCAGGTACCCGGCCGGTCCGGAAGAACACGCAGTGTCATGCTCCGTGTCTTGCATGTGATGCGAGAGGGTGGTTTGTCAGTTTCTCTGCCTTTGCGTCATGAGACCAGGGCCGACTGCCGCTTATCGATAACAAGAGCCGAGAGAATCGACAGGGGGAGAGGGCCGCAGGGCTCCCTGGTCTGCTAAACATGGGCTTCCGTCAGAGGAATCGCCGCACATGGAAAGAGAGTTCCGCCGATATTGCTCGAGTAGTAATCACTTCAGGACCATAAAACAAATTGCGACCAGATCTAGCAGAAGCCCACCACCCCAGGTACATCCATATTGCGTGATCGGGAACGGCATTGGCAGAATCCCGGCCCCGTCAATCGGTGGATCTGGCTGCGTCACACGGAGACCCCGGCAAGGCAACACTTGGCAGTCCAGATCTGCGGCTCGGACCAGCGCCCAGCCCCGACGGCCTCTCTCGAGGAACGGCAGTGGTCATGCTTGCCGGCCAACGGCAGCCTTTTCCACGAATATTGCTGATAACAGCTGCCACCCCCGGCCCTGTGTTTTTGAGAAGCATCCATACGAGATACGATCGCTCATATTCCGCCAATCCCCGGATCCCCAGCGCCAGGCTTCTGCATTAGTTGCCCACCCAATAACTGCCGTCACCAAACCAACCTGGAGATCGTCCTGCAGCGACACCGTCTCTTCAGCGCAGGCACCTGTTCCGGCCCTGCCAGCCTTCTACTGCCAACGCACAGAGCCCGCAGCCGGTCAATTGAATTCATCCTATCTTGTATGCTTTGCCTGCACCTGGCTAGCCACCTCGCTTCCCGCACCCCCCCTGGGAGCACTGAGCCATGGACGCCATACACCCAGCACGGCCTCCGGGCGCCGCGCGTCCTCCGCCCACCGACCGCCGACCGACAGATACGAGCAAAGCGCAGCACCCGGGACCCCCATCATCCCCACCGACCGCCGCCGCCGCCGCCAGCCACGATGGGCGCGCCGTCCGCCGTCTGTCGAGAAGACTGCGGAAGAAACGCGCTGATGGCGCGCACACGCCTGCTATGGAACTGCCCGATCGCCTAAAAGACCTCGGAGACCAAGCAGACACCGAAGAGGAGGTCTTGCGGCCACAGGGATATGCCGGCGGCATGTTCATGAATATGAACCAGAGCATCTTCGGCCTGATTGCAGCAGCCGGCAGCCAAGCAGACTTTGCCGACCGGTTCGAGGACCAGAGTTCTGACGACGAAGAAGGCGACAACCCCCTGGCCAAGACCATTGCTTCACCGGGCCACCTAACATCGGAACTCCCGGGCGCCCAAAGCGCAGCTCTAGCACGCACCACAATTCTGCCAAAACAAGGGTCAAAGGCCGAAAGGCACCATCGGAAGAAGTTTTCCGAAAGTCGCCTGTTTCGATCGGTCTCGGGGCTCACGAAGCTTACCGATAAAATCAAGCAGCACCACAAATCCCACAGGACCAAGGCGGCCGAAATGCGGATAGACAAGGCCGACGACGATACCACCCCGCCGCCCGCCGATGGCCCCCCCAGTATCGAGGTCACGCCGACAGAGAACAGGACGGCGCCTGTCATGAGCAGGATGCTGGAAGCCCGGGCACAACTCGCCGCACGGCCGAGCTTCGATCTGGACACGCTGTCGAACGAGCAGTCTCCGGCTGCCCGGGGCAGCGACGGCGGGCCGTCGGAGCTCGCCAAAAAGCTCAAGGAGATCTTCGAATTCGAACACGCGGAGGAGGTCATTGAAGAGTACCCCTGCTGGCTCCTTCAACATGTCCTCCTGCAAGGGTACATGTACATCACCACACGGCACATCGCGTTCTATGCCTACCTGCCAAAGAAGGCTGTGAGTAGCCACCTCCGAGATCCCGGAGACCCGAATGCTAATTCTGCCGCGATAGAACGAGGTCGCCAAGTCGGGATACCTGTCCAAGTGCGGCAAGCGGAACCCCAAGTACAACCGCTACTGGTTCCGCCTCAAGGGCGACGTCTTTTCCTACTTCCAGGATTCCCAGAACCTCTACTTCCCCAGCGGCCAGATCGATCTCCGATACGGCATCTCAGCCAACGTCACCGACAAGGAAAAGGAGGGCGTCAACTTTTCCGTCGTCACCCACCACCGCACCTACTACTTCAGGGCCGACAGCCCGCAGAGCGCCAACGAATGGGTCAAAAGCCTCCAGCGGGTCATCTTTCGGTCGCACAACGAGGGCGATAGCGTCAAGATTTCGCTGCCCATCGAGAATGTCATTGACATTGAGGAGACGTACATGCTCGAGTTTGCAGAGACCTGCAAGATTCGCGTAATTGACAACGATGAAACATATGCCATTGACGAGGTATTATCTATCCCTTGTCTCCAGAATCTGCGCGAAGGCTAACAATGCGCAGTATTTCTTCTCCTTTTTCTGTTCCGGCAAGGAAGCTATCAACGTCCTCAAGATCCTCGTGGAAGACTCTTCGTCCCAGGCCCAGGGGCAGAGCGACAGGGCCAACCAAAACTCCAGCACAGAGTCATCCAAGAGGACAAGTATGAGCGGGAGTCGGGGCCCGGCTCTCGCCCTGAATACCACCGCTCTTGCTCTTCGCCCAGGCAAAATCAGCGAAGGAGTCAGGGCGACCCTGTCGCCCGTCTCGCCGGTCCATCCCACCTGGCCGAGCCCCCGCGCAAGCCTCGACCGTCCGCGCAGCAGCTTCGATACGTTCCACCCATTTGCCAGGCGCAGCATGGATGTCCAAGACTTGCGTCCGACCTCGCCACTCCGCAGCTTCAGCGGCAGGCAACGATCTCGTAGCAGGCGCCGGCATGGTGGCCACGAGAGAAATGAGAGTATGGACTCGTACGTGCAGAGCATGGGCGATCCCAGTGCGGCGAGTCTGTCGGCGCTCATGGCGTCGGGGAGCAGCGAAGACCCCTCGGCCAGCCAGATCTTGCGGGGGAGCGACGTCTTCCACAGCCCCACCATCCCGCGATCATCGAGGCCCGAGGATGCACAGGCTGTGCCATCTACGACCAGTGCACAGCAGGAGGGAGCCTTGGCTGTGAGGTCGATACGCCATGCCGCCACCACTGGTCACATGGCAGACCAGGCGGAAACCGACGCGATGGCAACGACCCCGACGATCCAGAGCATCGCCACGATGGGAGGCATGCCGTTCCGCAAGGCCAATGCACTCATGGGATACCTGGGCCGGACCGGTGGGCGCATGAGCACCCTCTTGGCGACAGAATCCATGGGCTACGTCGAGAAGGTCTCTGGGATGTGGAAGGGCGGCGGGAAGCACTACGATGACCCCACCGGCCTACGGACAGACGACGAGGACGCCGAAGACGACCCCGAAGACAGAGCCAAGTCGGAAGCCCATTTCAGAGCCCACTTCGCACTGCCCGAGAGCGAAAAGCTGCAGGCCGCCTACTTTGGTTACATGATGCGTGTGCTCCCGCTCTACGGCAAAATCTATATTAGCGACCGCCATTTTTGTTTCCGGAGTCTGCTACCCGGCACTCGCACCAAACTCATTCTCCCGCTCCGGGACATCGAGAACGTGGACAAGGAGAAGGGCTTCCGGTTTGGGTATGCTGGTCTTGTCGTCGTCATCCGCGGCCACGAGGAGCTCTTCTTCGAGTTCAGCAAGGCCGAAGTCCGCGACGACTGCACCGTCACGGTGCTCCAGATGCTAGAAGCCACGCGCTTTCTCCGCGATTCTAGTGTCTTAGACGGTGCGGAGGCAGAAGACGCCCAGGTTGCCGCCGCCGAACGCGACGCCCTCCAAGAAGCCCGCACCGAAGACTTCTGCGACCACGAAGTGCGGCTCCCGCGCGACGCCGGTGGCATCGCAGAAGCCCCCACCATCCTCTTCGACGACCCCAAAGCCTCGTTCCTCAACTTCAAACCCGCCAACTCGATGACAATCACGTGCCTGACCATCGGCTCGCGCGGCGACGTGCAGCCCTACATCGCGCTGAGCAAGCGGCTCCTCGCCGAGGGCCACCGCCCGCGCATCGCCACCCATCTCGAGTTCAAACCCTGGATCGAGTCGCACGGCATCGAGTTCCGCGGCGTCGGCGGCGACCCCGCCGACCTGATGCAGCTGTGCATCCAGAACGGCACCTTCACGTGGCAGTTCCTCAAGGAGGCCAACTCCAAGATGCGCGGCTGGCTCGACGAGCTGCTCGTCACCGCCTGGGAGGCCTGCCAGGGCAGCGACCTGCTGATCGAGAGCCCCTCGGCCATGGCGGGCATCCACATCGCCGAGGCGCTGGGCATCCCGTATTTCCGCGCCTTCACCATGCCGTGGACGCGCACGCGCGCGTATCCCCACGCGTTCATCATGCCGGGCCAGAAGATGGGCGGGGCGTACAACTATGTCACGTATGTCATGTTTGACAATGTGTTCTGGAAGACGACGGCGCACCAGGTCAATCGCTGGCGGAACAACCTGCTCGGGCTGCCGAACACGAACCTCGAGAAGATGCAGATCAACAAGGTGCCGTTCCTGTACAACTTCTCGCCGTATGTGGTGCCGCCGCCGCTGGATTACAGCGACTGGATCCGGGTGACGGGCTACTGGTTCCTGGACGAGGGCGGGGACAAGTGGACGCCGCCGCCGGAGCTGACGCGGTTCATTGAGAAGGCCAGGCGGGATGAGAAGAAGATTGTCTATGTCGGGTTCGGGAGCATCATCGTGCCGGACCCGGCCAAGATGACGCAGGAGGTGATTGATGCGGTGCTCAAGGCCGACGTGAGGTGCATCTTGAGCAAGGGGTGGAGCAACCGTCTGCCGGGGAAGGAGAAGGAGGCCGGTGGCAAGGTGGGGCCGGAGGAGAAGAAGGACGAGCCCGCGCTGCCGGACGAGATCTTCCTGATCCAGTCGGCGCCGCACGATTGGCTGTTTACGCAGATCGATGCCGCCGCGCACCACGGCGGCAGCGGGACCACGGGCGCGAGCCTGAGGGCGGGGATCCCGACCATCATCCGGCCGTTCTTTGGGGACCAGTTCTTCTTCGGCACCCGGGTCGAGGATCTGGGGGTCGGGATCTGCCTGAAGAAGTGGGGGGGGAATTCGTTTGCGCGCGCGCTGTGGGAGGCGACGCATAGCGAGCGGATGATCGTCAAGGCCAGGGTGTTGGGCGAGCAGATCCGCAAGGTATGTCATCCGCCCCCTTTTTACACCCACCCCTGATCACAAGCAACCGACTAACCTACCTGTCTGCAACCAGGAGAATGGCGTCGAGGCCGCCGTCCAGTGCATCTACCGCGACCTCGAGTACGCCACCAACCTGATCAAGTCCAAGGCCGGCAAGAACCAGACCCGCCGCGAGGCCGCCGCCAACGCCACCGCCGCGGCCAACAGCGCGGGCGCCGCCGCCGATGATGGCACGGGCCGGGGCTCTGGCGCCGCGGTGCTGGATGGCGCCGACTTCATGGACGACGACGAGGAGGAGAGCTGGACGTTTGTCGGCGGCGATGCCGAGACCATTGATGACCTGACGGCCGAGGGGATCATGAAGCGCGCGAATGTTAGTGGGGCGGGCTCGCCGGGCGGCGTGGGCCGGGCGCTGGGGAGCAAGGTGGTGGGGGGTGCTGCTGCGGGTGGGGGAGGCGGCGCGACGGGGACGGGGACGGGGACGGGGACGGGGACGGGGACGGGGACGGGGCTGGGGTTGGGGGTCAAGAGTGCGGGGTTTCTGTGAGGGTTTAGACCTTGTTTGCGTTTTGTTGTTCGGGCCTTCTTTTTCGGTTCTTGGCGGGACGACGGGACTTCCTGGCAGGGTTTTTGTAGATGGGAGGTTGGAGTTTTGGAGACGGGTTGGGCATGGTACTGACGATGGGACGGGGAGGGTTTTCGGGTACAGCTATGTAGAGGGCGGGCTGAGATTGGGTTCGGTTGCGTTGGATCACGATGGGCTCCCTATGATGGTTGATGTCTTGTTGGTTTTCTTCCTGCAGCCCCTGTTGAGAAGCACGAGCTCGCCTGGGAACGACGGATGCTACTAATGCCTGGATTCTATTGCAGTTGGGGGGATGGGGGACGGGGGGATATGATGAGGGGTGGTGGCGGATAATGACCTCATTCCTGGTTTCTTGTACAGTTGTAGACCGCATCTTCATAGAGTAATATTCTTGTGCACACCCGGCGCCGAAGCGCTCTGTGACTGCTTGCTCCGGGGCGTGGGTATGTGCGCTGTGTTGCTCAAAGAAGTTGGCTGCTACAACTTGGAATATGACTAAATAGGCACGGCTTCCACCGCAGCGGACGGGTTTCCCGAGCTCAAGGCTGCCGACTAGGTTGATGGATGTCTCCGGGTCATGGCCGGGGTGGCCTGTTTGCTACGGTACCGCCGTGCATGTACCACCGACGCGCGCAGCTTTGACAGGGACCTTCAAGTGAACCTTCTTTGAGATGCGGTTCGATTAGGAAAGATGGCCGGAAAAAGGATCAAAGAATTGAAAATGGCAGTGGATCGCCGTATTGATGCTGGGAAAAGCGCCCATCAAAACCGTGATGTTGTTGTACCGTACCATAGGAGCGGGTGACTACCTACCTACCTTACTGGACAGTGACTCTAGCAGCTCGAGTGCAGTGACTGCAGTGCGGTGACTGCCTGCAGCGCCTGTCAGAGGACCGGCAGCGCATGTGTGACACTCGAGCGGCTGTGCCACGCCATCTGATGATAAGAAGATGAAGAAATCCAGCTCGACCGCCACAAATCCAGCCACAGATGACCCCGCAAACGGGAGCAAGACATGCACCATCTGGCTCGTGCGTTTGCCTGCAGGGGTGCGCCGCTCTGCGTCGATTGACATTGGTCGGCCCCAGAGCCAGACCAGGGAGCCGTGCCAAAGCTACAAAAGGACCTCTCCATCCCACCCAATTTTCGGGCCTCCCTCTGCGGCCAAAGCTGTTTCGCCAATACGCGATCAATACGAAGACCACAATCCATACAGACCATTACATCACCCAAGAATTTCCCCGTCAACACCCCTAGCCGCCTCATACCCAACAGCAAAGCGTGGCTCGTCTCGTCTCGTGCCACTTGCCGCATCCGATAGACGGATTGTCTCGACGGAGCGTCGTCGACCGATCTTGGTTCCCGCCTTGAGTCTTTGATTCGCAAATCGATCAGTAGCGGCTCGAGCTCGACACTACCGACCCACTTTGTGCAGCTCTCAACCAGAAACCTCCGTTCCCCGCGCCCGCGCTAAACTCATTCAATCCTGGCCCCACCCTGTCCTGCAGCTCTGCAGCTTATCAGCGCGACAGCTTGACTTGATCGCGATCACGAAGCCGACTTTCATCACAGCGAACCGAACTTGCAAACAGGACCCACGCGCCATCCCCACTTCAAACGAACCCATTACACACCCCCTGATATTGGCACGCGCCCTGCGCGATGGGGATATCACTTTACCAAGACACAAGTTTCCTGTCCTGGGAAGTTGTTGCGTAAGGCACCCCGGCCGCATCGAGAGTGCATCGCCGTCTTGGCTCGCCGCGCCGTCCACGCTCGTCGGCTAACAGCGTCCGACGCCGCCGTCGGCATCACCCCGAGGCCCGAAGCATAGTCGGCGAGACCAACGCGTTTGCAACCGCGCGACCATGAGCAAGACAATCAGGCTGGGGACCCGGCTGCGGTACCCCATCACCGTCGTCAGCCTACTCAAATCGCCCGGCGACAAGATCAAGAAGCAGGAACCCCTCATGGAATACTCGTTCAAGTGGATGAAAGAGGTGGGCGACAAGATCCGGGGCGAGACGTGGGAGGAGGAGCAGACAACCATCGTCCCCTGGGAGTCGCCCACCGACGGCGAACTGAGCCAGTGGCACATTGCCGAGGGGCAAGGCCTCCACGGGGATGGGCCTTGCTTTGTCGTGAAGGAGGACTGCCCACACAGCGTCCAGTTCCAGGGCCTCTGCGGCCTGTGCGGCAAGGACATGACCGAGGTCAATTGGGCGGCCGAAACCCGCGAGACGGATCGCGCGCCCATCAACATGGTGCACGACCAGACCAACCTGATGGTCAGCGCGGGTCACGCCCAGCGGGTGGAGCAGGAACTGCAGACGCGGCTGATACAGAGCCGGAAGCTGAGTCTCGTGGTGGACCTGGACCAGACCGTCATCCAGGCATGCATCGACCCGACCGTCGGCGAGTGGCAGAACGACCCGACCAACCCCAACCACGAGTCCGTCAAGGAGGTCAAGTCCTTCCAGCTGGAGGATGGCCCGTATGGGCTCGCGCGCCGGTGCTCGTATTACATCAAGATGCGGCCCGGCCTGGCGCGCTTCCTCGAGCGGATTTCCGACATGTACGAGCTGCACGTCTACACCATGGGCACCCGCGCGTATGCGCAAAACGTCGCGCACGTCCTTGACCCCGGCAAGAAGCTGTTTGGCAACCGCGTCATCAGCCGCGACGAGAACGGCAACATCTTCACCAAGAGCCTGCAGCGACTCTTCCCGGTCAGCACCCACATGGTGGTCATCATCGACGACCGCTCCGACGTCTGGCCGCGCAACCGGTCCAACCTCATCAAAGTCTCGCCCTACGAATTCTTCAAGGGCATCGGAGACATCAACTCCAGCTTCTTGCCGAAACGCCAAGACCTGCTCACCTCAACAACCAACGGCGTGGCCAAGGCAGGGAAGAAGAAGGAGGCAGCAGCCAAGGCCGACAAGGCCGACGCGGCAGCACGCGCCGCCATCGCCAACATGTCCGGGACAGAAGACGCCGCGCTGACACAGCAGCAGCTCGAAGAGCAAGAGCGGACGTTTGAAAAGCAGATCAAGGACCGCCCTCTGCAGGTCCTCCAGGAGAAGCTCGACCGCGAGGACGAGGAAGCCGAGAAGGCAACCACCAACTCGGAGGACGGCTCCGAGTCGCGCTCATCCTCCCCGCCACCGCATCGACACCGCGTCCTGCAGGACGACGACGACGAACTCAAATACCTCGAACGCCACCTCACCTTCCTCCACCAGACCTACTTCGCGCAGTACGACGACCGGCGGGCGCAGCACCACACGCTCGCCGCAAACGTCGACCTCACCTCGGTCCCCGACGCCGGCCGCATCCTCGACGACCTCAAAGCCGACGTGCTGGGCGGCTGCTCCATCGTGCTGTCCGGGGTGCTGCCGCGCGGCGTGGACATCCACAAGAGCGAGATCGGGCAGCAGATCGCCAGCTTCGGCGCGCAGCTGCGGACCCGCGTCCGCGGCGACGTGACGCATCTCGTGGTCAACACCAGCCAGCCCGGCAGCGAGAAGCTGCTCGAGGCCCGCCGCCGGCCCCACATCAAGATTGTCAGCCAGGAGTGGCTGGGGGCCTGCTTCCGGCGGTGGGCCGCCGTGGACGAGACGCCGTATCTGTTCACCGCGCGGCTGGTGGAGGAAGGGGGGGGTGCTGGTAATGGCCATCATGCCAGCAGGGGTGGGGACGCGGCGGCGGGGCTGGAGAGTGAGGAGGATGAGGAGGACGACGTGGGGGGTGCGGATGCGGAGAATAGGGCGCCTGCGTCGCATGGTGGGGGGATCCGCCGCAAGGACGCGCCGAGGCTGAGGCTGGTTAGTGCGTCGGGACAGACGCGGGATGTGCATGACGACGACGACGACGATGATGACGATGATGGTGACGAGGAGGCGGATGCGGATCTGCTGCCGGACGATCTGGAGGGACAGCTCTCGCCGATTGATGGCCTGAAGACCTTTAACTGGGGCTCGGCTGACGCGGAGCTGAATGAGTTTCTGGCGAGCGGGTCGTCGGACGAGGACGAGGATGAGGAAGATGAGGAAGAGGATGAGGATGAGGACGAAGACGAGGATGCTGCCCAGCCCGCGCGGCTGCCGGACCGTATCTCCGACAGGCCGTCGAGGAAACGCAAGAGCCGTGATGAGGACGCCGAGACTGACCCGGGCGCGGAATCGGAACCGTCTGCTGCCGCGGATGACGACGGGCTGCAGCAGGCCAAGCGGTTGAAGGAGAGCCCGCGCGTGTCGTCGTCGCTGCGGAACCAGTATCCCTCCGCTGCGGGGGGTGGGATGGTGGGAGGGGCGGACAGTGGGCTGCTGCCCACGCCGCGGGTGACGGGGGATGAAGAGGATGAGGACGAGGATGAGGATGTCGAGATGAGGGGCGTTCGGCCGCCGCTGCAGCAGAACGGGGAGGCGGATGCGGATGCGGATGCGGATGCGGAGGAGGAGGAGGAGATTGATATTGACGAGGCCGAGTTGGAGGCCATGTTTGAGGCGGGATTCGACACGGACACGGGCACGGCGGGGGACGGGGAGGAGGCGCTCCAGGCGGATGAGGGGAAGGGCTAGGAGGGCTTCCGCCTAGGGACGGTTGCGCCGGGTGCGGGTTGAGGTTGTTGGGATTGTTAAGTGTGTCAATATTTTGGGCTTTTAAGCGTGGGTTTTGGGCGGGCGGGCGGGCGGGCTGCTCGGTCGGGGGGATGGATGGATGGACGGCGTCTTGTTAGCTGACCGAATAGCTTTAACTGGGGTGCCATCATATGTGCCGTGTGTCCTGCTCAACATCCGAAGTCTCAATGTGAAGAATCTCCCCTCTTCTTGCCGCCCCCGATTGAGTAGTGGGGTAATATGTAGGTGGTGCCCTTGCTCCCTCCCACCTTACGTAATCACGACCTCCAATCCCGCAGCGCAGCGCAGCGCAGCTGTGCCAAACCTCGCAACTCGTGCAACACCTCCCGAAAGCTCCCAAGAAACGACGACCTTCGGGCCTTTCGAGCAATCCCCCCTCTCAGCACCGGCCCCCAATTCCGTCGCGGGGATTTTGAGAAGCGACATCCAGACCGCGCGCGGGCCCGATTGAACCGATCCGGGCGTGCCACGAGCCCGATTGACCGACCCATTTCACGGACGAGACGAGAGACAGTTCGCCCGCCATGCCGCAGGACATGCCGCCGGCTGGCGGCTATGGTGCCGTGCAGTACAAGGTGGGTTTTGGTTTTTTTTTGTTTTTAATTCGGGGGGGGGGGGGGGTTGAAGTTGGGGGAGCTGGGAGCTGGGAGCTGGGAGCTGGGGAGGAGGGTGGTGCATATGCGCTGCGAAAGAGATGCACCGGAGGGGCGCTGCATCACCATACTTGGGAGGGAGCGGAGCGGGCAAGAACCCTGTGGTTGTTTTGCGCTTGGGTTTATTGCTGGCTTCTGCGGGCCGGCGGGCTGGCGATGGATGACCGGCCGTGCAGGTTGGGCGGTCGGTGGGAGCAAGTGCAGCGGAGGAGCAACAACACAGCCGACGACCACCTCGCACTGCACGAGTCACTCCCCGTCGGACAGACAGACCATGCCACCCCCTCCCCCATCATGGACCAAGCCCACGCTAACCACCACCCAACCAACAGCGCAACCTCCCCTCGCGCGGCCTCTTCCGCCCCGGGACCCTCCTCACCGCCGGCGCCGTCGTCATGGTCTACGGCTGGTACAAGCTGATCACGGGCATCCGCGAGCAAAAGTACGTTCTCCCCCCACCATCTAGATGCCACGCCCCCGGAAACCCGCCACACGATCACACACGCTCTGACACCTCTTCTTCTTCTCCAGCGAACTCGCCCGCGAAAAGATGTGGGGCCGCATCCACCTGATCCCGCTCCTGCAGGCCGAGGAGGACCGCGACCTGGTCCGGCGGCATCTCGCGGACCAGGCGCGGGAGAAGGAGCTGATGGGCAGCAACACCAAGGTGTACAACTCGGACAGGTGCGTTCTTCTGGGGGGGGGGGGCGGTTGGAGTTTGAGTGTGTGGGGGAGAGGATGCTAACTTCTTGTGTGCGTGATTGCAGGTATGTCCGGCCGACGTTTGCGATTACGCCGGCGAATGTCACGAAGTAGGGGGCTAGAGGGGTTGGGTTGGAGGGGAGGAAAGGCTTGTTTGTGGCCTTGGCTGGCGACACAAGAAGGCTGTGTATACGAGGCTGTTATAGATGGGCCCAGCAGCTCCGATTTCGACATGTGAAAAAAGTTGCCGTGTTTGAACAAGCGCTGCTGGGCTGCGTATGTCATGACGTAGATGCTCTCTCGTGATCGATGCTTGTTTGTTTACCTGCAGCTATTTCTGGCCCCTGAGCCTTTTACCTTTCCATGGCGTTTCAAGCCGTTGACCAAATTAACAATAGTCGGAACGGCATCTTCAAACCATCCCAGGTTCGCCATCTCGCTGGCATCGAGCAGTTCCTCGCGTCACGAGATAAACGGGCAGCTTGCCGGGTCGGGTCAGCTCAGCCGAACTGGGGACTTCGGCAGCGCCAATCCAACGCCGTCACGACCTGGTAGCAACGCAACCAGACAATGATCCACAACGACCTTCACCCCGTCCTATCCGACAATCGACATACTGTAAACTCCCTTTCCTTTCCAACCCTACGCCAGACGCCCCCCCCCCCTTCCCATGCACCACCGAACCAACCGCCCCTCACGCAGAAATCCGCACATGCTTGAACCCCTCCGCGACCAGCCTCGTGATGTCCTCGTTCTTATGCTGCAGCAGGCCCAGCGCAAACGCCACATCGTTCCACTGGCGCTCGGTATCACACCGCGGCAGGCGCGCGGCCAGCTTGTCGGCCAGCTGCTTGGCATGCCTGTCCTGTTTGTTTTGCGCACGAGACGGTCAGCATGCATGCCCGCCACCACAAGTCACGCGCCAGGGGAGACAAGGGGGGGGGGGAAGGGGAAGGGTGAAACCAAACCTTTTCCACAAACCCCAGCAGGAACCGCACCACCCTCCGGAAGCTCTCCTCCTCCATCCCCCGATCGGCCGTCAGCAGGCTGAACATGTCGACGAAGTGGTTGTAGACGGCATTGTCCTTGGTGCTCAGCTCGGTAAAGAACATGCGCGCCAGGTCGGCGATGCGCTTATCCTCGTCCTCGAGACACTTGGCCATCTCGCCGAGCTGGCCCTTGACCTTGACCTGGCCGGCGAGGATCAGGAACGTCAGCGTCATCAGGCAGGTGCGCTTGACCATGGGCTTGGCGTCGGCCAGGCGCCGGTACAGAAAGTCCGTGTTCTCGTCGATCAGGTGGTTGAAGCACACGGCCATGTCGCCGAGCGCGATGACGGCGTTGCTGCGCACCGTCGCGTCCGCCGACCGCTCCATGACGGTGATCAGCAGCGGGAGGTTGGCCTCGCAGTACTCGGACGAGACGCACATCAGCTTGGCGAGACACAGCGTGGCGGCCTGCTGCAGGCCGCGGTCGCGGTACGTCGTGTTGTTCGCGCAGATCTCGCGCGCGAGCGGGCCGAAGAGCGCGAGGAGCGACTGCGGCCCGTAGAGGAGCTCGCGCTCGCGGATGTGGGCCATGGCCTCGGTGAAGTCGTCTTCGGTGGTGCCGCCGATGAGGTCGAGCTCGTCGGCGTCTTCGTCCTCGGCCGCGGGGGTCCGGGATTTGTGCTGCCCCGAGGACTTGCGGCTGGTGGTGCCCGTCGCGAGCGAGGCGCGGGGCCCCTTGGCTGCGGCGGCGGTGCGCTCCTTTTCTTGCTTGCGGCGCTTGAAGTCCAGCTCGCACAGCTCGAGGTGCACGATTTGCTTGATGGCCACGTGGCCGACGGTGAAGAGCAGCTGCGAGAGGCCGATGGTGTTGTCCTTGTTTTGCTGTCTGGTCGGGCTGGCAGGGGCCTGCTGCGAGCCGACAACGGCTGCGTCGCCTGCCCCAATCTCGGCGGTCGAGGAGGCTGGGCTCGGTGCCTGCCGTGTCTCGTCGCGGGAAACTGGGCGGGAAGACGCGGGAGTGGCCTGGCGAGAAAACACGGCCTTTGTCTTGCGCCGGACGAGCTCGGAGCAGAGGACGTCCGGGTGTCTCGAGAGCGCGTAGATCGCATTGATGGCCTGTTCGGCGACGCCATACCACTCCTTGCTCTCCGTCGGCACCTCGGTAATCGCAGCAAGCCTGACCAAGACTGCGTGGTCATTCGACAAGCGCGAGAACTTGGCCGTCGACTCCTTGACCTGTCGGCCCGTGGGGTTGATGCGCCGAAGCGCGACGCATGTGAACTTGGCAAGCTGCAGATCAGCGCGGCCGTGGGCGCCGAGCCCCGTGCGCAGCATCGTCTCCATCTCACCGACGACAATCTCCGGACTGGCCGTGGCGAGCATGCCGAGGACAATGATGGCGCCCCGTCTCTGCTTGCGCGAAATCTCGCGCTTCTGCACACCATACACCTGCCACAGCTTCGCGATGACGAGGTCCGGGACCATGCCTTGCTTCATCATGGTGGCCACGAGCTGTTCGAGCGACGTCAGTTCGGCAGGCGTCGCGCCAAAGGTGAGACTGATCATGTTCCTCGCAATGAAGTTGGCCGCATCGTTGGGACTGAAGCTGTCGGGGGCCTCGAAGAAAAGGCGCTTGTAGCAGTCGATCAGGTGGGCCTGGACGCCCTTGCCCTCGTCGCTGTTCCCCTTGGTCCAGATCAGCCGGAGCATGCGGCGAATCCCAAGCTTGTTTTGCTCGATGTTGTAGGCGTCGCCGATCTCGAAGTAGTCCATGGCCTCGATCACCTCGCTCTTGTTCTTGGATCCGAGCAGCTGGCAGACAGTGCCCGTCGACTCGTGCAGCACATCGATGAACTTGAGCGCCTCGGTGTAGTAGCGCCTGGTCAGGGTGAGCTTCTCGATGGCCTCGGATGTCGCCGCCTCTTCCTGGCGCCTCCGGACGGCCTCGATCTTCTCCTCGTCGGTCATCTCGGCGGGCTGCTTCCGCGGGGATTCGATCTGGGTGGCGTCGTCCAGCAAGCCCTGGTCCACAGTCGTGTTGCCGTTATCCCCGTCGAGACCAGGGGCATCTACCGGGGGCTTCAGCGCGTTGAGTTCGGCATCGACTCTGTCCAGGCGCTGCTGCCAGTCCTTTCTGGCGAGTTGGGCGCCGTGGAGTGCCGTGAAGGGGTGTGTCCGAATCAGGGTGCCGAGCAGCTTGACCGCGTTCCTCCGCACATGGCTGCTCTTGTCCTCCAGGCTGCGGCACGCCAACTCGGCCGCCTTCTGCCGCCGCTTGGGGAACTTTTGGTCCAGCTCGCACAGCCTGACGTAGACTTGGATGGTCCGGCACCGGCAGTAGGGGTTGATGTCGAGGAAGCGCTCTTCGAGGACGTCGAAAAACGCGTTCATCTGGGTCTTGTGGTTCTCCCCCCTCTCGTCCGACTTGCTGAGATGGGCAAGCATGTTCCCAAACACCTCGATGAGGGCGGACCGGAGGGTGTGGGACTCGCTGTCCAGCTGCTTCGCCATCAGCGTGACCTGCTTGATGACCAGCCGGGGAGCCAGCTCCGACAGCCGCACCATGAAGGACGAGACCGATTTGGGCCCCTTGGTGTCGTTGCTGTTGAACTCCTTGTTGCTGAGCTCCCGCAGGACTTCGTCGGCCAGCTGCGGGTAGTCGTACTGTTCGGCCAGGATGTGGAGGAACTCGGCCATCGGTTCCGGCAGGTGCTCAAAGTAGGTGAGATTCTGAACTGTCGAGATCTGGGCCGCTGCGCGGTGTCAGCGTCGTCTTGGCCGCACAGCGCGGCAAACTCACCATATCCGTGGCCGTGGTGCTTGATCGCAATGCACAGGACCTTGAAGGCGTGCATCCGGATGCTGGTATTCTTGACCCGCTGCTCGCTCTCGAGGATCATGTAGACCGGGCGCGTCAACAGCGAGATGAAGGTGTCGCGCTCCGATGTCGTCAGGAAGATCTTTCCGAGCTTCAGCCGCATGACCTTGCACATTGTGCCGAGGGCCGTCTCCAGCTGCGTTGACGAGTCCCACGTGCCGTCCTTGGCGGCGTCCTTCTTGCTCCTGGGCTTGCCGCGGCGGGCGGGCGCCGCGGTCGACGACTTCTCGGCGGCCTTGGTCTCGACGGCGGCGATGGTCCACTGCAGCAGAAAGCCGTACATCTCGAGGAGCTGCTTGTGGTGGGCGACGAGCTCCTGCTCGTCCGACTCGAGGTCGTTGTGGATGACGTCGGCCTCGGTGGCCAGGCCGGACGTGATCAGGTCAAAGATCTTGCTCAGGGCATGGGCCGAAAGGAAGGAGGTGTACCTGGATTGTTTGAACAGTTCAGAATCAGGATCCCGCAATCGACGATCTGTGGCGCCCGAACCCAGGGAACTCGCGCGGCGTGCAGGGGTAGGTGTGTCCGCTGCCAGCAGCGACGTGTCTCTTGTACAGGGTGGTAGAGGGAGGGAGGAGATGGGTGCACACTTTAGCAGGAACTGCAGCGAGTCGAAGATGTGGCTGCGCGTCATGGCGTCTGGGTTCTCGGCCACAGCATCAACGATGGGGTTGAGGACGCCGTTGACGACGGCATTGTCGGTGAGCGACTCGGGGTCGTTTTCGCAGTCGACGAGCGCCCCGTCTGCCTCAGGGGTTGGCATGGCAGCCGGGTCGCTCATGTAGTGCTTGAGCGCATCGTTGATGTCGAAGCTGACGCTGTCCATCGCGGACAACAGCCGAAGCGGGGGGATCGCGGGAGACGGTCAGCAGCAGATGGGGGTCGGAGGCAAGACCGGGAAGAGATCGGGGTGTTTCTGCGATGGAAGAAAAAAGGGTTGTCGTGGTTGTGGTTGTCGTGGTTGTCGGCTGCCTGCAGGCGATGTCGGGCGGATTGTCGAGTCGATTGTCGCAAAATCGAAGGCGGGCGCAAGTTGGCTCTGGCCCCTCCTTGGTTTGTTGGGCCTGCAGTGGGGGGCTGCAGTGGGGTCCCTGGCAACGGCGCAATTTGTTTGTTGACTTGGGTGGATTGGCAGATGCGTCCCACCAGTGCTGATCGCGTCTGGCCTGGTCTGTGCGTTGCCTACGGAGTGCCCCTCCAAGGCCGTCTTGAGGAGCCTGTTCCGTTTCGGGACTGGAACGGAACTCGTCGCGGCACCATTGTCAGTCCGATTTGAAGCTCGCACGCGGTCGAGCGCCCATGCACTGCCGATAACGTTCGGACTGGGCTTGGGCGGAGAGTGTCTTCACAGCCTTTTTTTTCCTTTGCGTCTGTCTCCCCTTCCAAGGCGTGCCCCCGGCAATCGACAGTCGAGTCGACAATCGGCAATCGACAGCGACAATCGACAATCGACCATCGCATCCAATGGCCTCAGTAATGCCTGCGCGTCGCCCGCGCGCAGAGTCCTTCTGCATACACGAGGATGCGCCTTCCACTGCAGATACCGAAATGAACGAAAGTGCGGCCCTGCAGCACGACGACGAGGTCGACCGGGAAGACGACGTGGAGGATGCCGATGGCCAAGAGTCGGAATGCTCGGGAAGCTCGGAGGAAGAGACGGCAGAGACCAGTCGCCACATTCAGGACGACATGGAGAGGCTGCAGGACACGTTTGCTGGGTTCCGGCACAAGTACCGGCTGATAAAGCGGATCGGCGAAGGTTCGGATGGGGCCCCCCCTCCCATGATTCCCGCCCGTTCGTCGTGAGTAACCCGTCGCGTTTCAGGGACCTTCTCGACCGTCTACAAGGCCGAGGATCTGCAATATGACAGCTACGACAACTCGTGGGACCTGGACCGGGAGGTTGAGAAGTGGACGCCGCCGCCGCTGCGGAGCTTCCCGAGCCGGTCTGGCGCATCGCTCGGCGGCCACGCGCCGCCGCGTCGCCGCAGGCCCAAATACGTCGCCGTCAAGAAGATCTACGTCACGTCGTCGCCGAGCCGTATCTACAACGAGCTCGAGCTCCTGTTCGACCTGCGGGGCTGCGAATCGGTATGCCCCATCATCACGGCCTTCCGCGCAACCGATCAGGTGGTCGCCATCCTGCCGTACTTCCGGCACGCCGACTTCCGCGAGTACTTCCGCGAAATGACGGTCCCCGACATGGCCATCTACCTCCGCTCGCTCTTCGCGGCGCTCAGGAGCGTGCACTCGCACAACATCCTGCACCGCGACATCAAGCCGACCAACTTCCTCTACGACCCGGCCTCGCGGCAAGGCGTGCTGGTGGACTTTGGGCTCGCCGAGCGCGAGGGCTACGACTGCAAGCCCTGCGCCTGCCACGACCAGCGGACACGCGAGGCGCTGCGGCACCGCAAGATCCAGATAGAGGGCGGGTATCCGCGCGAGGACACGCGGCCGGCGCGGCGGGCGAACCGCGCCGGCACGCGCGGCTTCCGCGCCCCCGAGGTGCTGTTCAAATGCACCGAGCAGACGACCAAGATCGACATCTGGAGCGCGGGCGTCATCCTGCTGACCATCCTGTCGCGGCGGTTCCCCTTTTTCAACTCGGCCGACGATGTCGAGGCCATGGTTGAGATTGCGACGATCTTCGGGAGCCGGCGCATGCAGGTCGCGGCGGGCCTGCACGGCTGCATGCTCGAGACGTCGATCCCCACGATTGGCAAGTCGGGGTTCAGCTTCGAGGGCATCGTCCTGTGGAGCACCAGCCGGGGCACCGACAAGGAGGAGTTGTCGGACGATGAGCGCCTGGCGCTGGACTTTCTCAAGCGGTGCATGGACCTGGACCCCAGCCGGCGGATCAGTGCCGAACAGGCGCTGCAGCACGAGTTCCTGCAGATGGGTCTGGAGTCGTCGGTGGAAGGCGGGAGCGAGGCGGAGGAAGACGACGAGATGGACATGTTGAAGGTGTGAGGGGGGCGGCATTTCGGGAGTTTGGTGCTGGCGCAACTGCGGTGTGTATGGTGGCTCTGCCCGGCGGCGGCGGCCTGGCGTTTGGGCTGCATCGTTATTGATATCCAACCACGGTGAATTCAATGTATCCGTTCTTCCACACCCCCTGAGCCCCGTTTGTTGACGGTTGACCGGTTGCGCACGTGACTGCGACAGGTTGTTGCCGCGGAGCCTTCATCGACTTTAAGTTGACTCTAACAATTTGGCCGAAGAATTTTGGCCGACATGCAACCAACCAAGCACCTCAACCGCCCGCCATCTTAGCCCCGTTCCCGTCTCATCCCTCCGGACACAAACTTAGTCCCGACCTTTAGTTTCAATTTCGCCACCCCCCACAACCGACGCCGCGATGCCCGAAACCGACACCAACAACAACACGCCCAGCGACGAGCCAATCGACTTCCACCACCCCTTCACCCCCTACGATGTCCAGCTCCAATTCATGCACACCGTCTACGATGTGCTCGAACAAGGAAACGGCCAAGTCGGCATCCTCGAAAGCCCAACCGGCACCGTGAGTCCCCCCCCCAGTACCTGCATTCAACCAGACACTTTGCACGAAGCCGGCGCTGATAAACCAACCCCTCCCCCCCCCCCCGGCCAAGGGAAAATCCCTCTCCCTGATCTGCGCCGCCCTCACCTGGCTGCGTAGCCACAAGCGGGGCAGGTTCCAGACCTCGCTGGCGGCCACCGCGGCGGACATGGCCGGCGAGCCGGGCTGGATGGTGGAGGCGGCGCTGCGGAGGCGGAGGGAGGAGCTGGGGCGGCAGTGGCAGGCGCGGGAGCAGGCGGCGCAGAGGGTGCGGGAGCGGGAGAAGGCTGCTGAGGAGGAGGGCGGCCGCGGGAGGAAGAGGGCGCGGGTCGATGATGGGAGGGGGGCTCGGAAGAGGGGCCGGGAGGTGGATGAGGAGAGGGAGTTTCTGGTCGGGGATTGGGAGGGGGACGGCGATGGGGTGGGGTTGGGCAAGGAGACGCGGGAGTTGCTGGAGAAGGTTGGGCTCGGGGGGGTGGGGAAGGCGGGAGCGGATGATGACGAGGGGGGGGTGGAGGATGAGATCAAGGTTGGTTTTGGCGGGCGCGGGTGGCTGCGGCGCGTGACTGACGGGTTGCAGATCTACTACACCTCTCGCACGCATTCGCAGCTGACCCAGTTTATTTCCGAGCTGCGGCGCCCGGCCTTTCCTCCGTCCATTCCCGCCGATCTGATATGTTCCAGCGGCGCGGAGGATGGCCCCGCCACGGAGACGGTCAAGCAGATCCCCTTGTCGTCCAGGCAGAAGCTGTGCGTCAATCCTGCCGTCGCGCGGCTGGGCTCGCTCTCTGCCATCAACGACCGCTGTACAGAGCTGCAGCAGTCGAAATCCAAGGAAAGTTGCCCGTTCCTCCCAAACGCCGAAAATAGGAAGCAGACCCACGAGTTCCGCGACACGGCGCTGGCGACCCTGCCCGACATCGAGGACATGCATCGGATGGGCAGGGAACTGCAGGTGTGTCCGTACTACGCCTCCCGGACAGCAATCCCAGGGGCAGAAGTCGTTACACTTCCCTATCCGCTGCTCTTGCAAAAGACCGCCAGAGAGGCGTTGGGTATCAAGCTGGAGGGCAACATTGTTATCATCGACGAAGCACACAATGTCATGGATGCGGTTGCCAGTGTCCATGCTGCGGAGATCCGACTGAGCGAACTGAAGAGAGCGAGGCAGATGCTGGGCATATACGTGAAACGGTTCGGCAAGAAGCTGAAAGGCGAGAACCGGGTCATGGTTGCCCAGGTGGCCAAGGTCGTGGATTCGCTGAGTGAGTGCCTGAACGGGGCACTGCATGTCAAGGTAAGGACCCGGGTCTCGCATGACGGCCCATGCTAATTCTGTCTAGGGCGACCAAGGAATTCTCGACTCCAACCTAGTCCTGCAAGGCCGCGGAGCGGACCAGATCAACCTGTACCAGTTGATCAGGTACATCCAGGAGTCAAAGTTGGCATTCAAAGTCGAGGGCTACGTCAGCCACAAGGAAGAGGAGCAGGAGTCCGGCAGCCCCAAATCGTCGACACCTGTCCTCCACTCCCTCGTCTCCTTCCTCGCCGCGCTCACCAACCTGAGCACCGAAGGCCGGATATTCCACGAGAAGCTTCCGGGAACCCCGCCGGACATCAAACTCTCCTACCTACTGCTGTCCCCCACGCACGCCTTCTCGTCCATCGCCTCGTCCGCGCGCGCCGTCATCCTCGCCGGCGGCACCATGTCCCCCTTCGAGGACTACAAGGCACACCTCTTCCCGACCCTCCCCCCCGCCAAACTCACCACCCTCAGCTGCGGCCACGTCATCCCCGCCTCCAACCTCCTCGTCTACACCCTCGCCTCCACACGCCCGACCGCCCCCACCAGCGCCACCGCGGGCCCCGACACCACCTTCGAATTCAGCTTCCAAAAGCGCAGCCTCCCCACCACCATCCACCAGCTCGGCCTCGCCCTCCTCAACATCGCCGCGCGCGTCCCCGACGGCATCGTCGTCTTCTTCCCCAGCTACAGCTACCTCGACGAGGTCATCGCCGCGTGGCAGACCCCTCCCTCCCCTTCCCAACCCTCCTCCCTCTGGGACCGCCTCGCGGCGAAAAAGACCCTCTTCCACGAGTCCAAGACCGCGCCCAGCGAGGACATCCTGCGGCGCTACGGCGCCGCCATCCTCGGCCCCGGCGCGTCTGGCGGCGGCGGCGGCGCGCTGCTGCTGAGCGTGGTGGGCGGCCGGCTGTCGGAGGGCATCAACTTTGCCGACCGCCTCGGGCGGTGCGTGGTGGTGGTGGGGCTGCCGTATCCGAACATCCACTCGCCGGAGTGGCGCGCGCGCGTCGAGTATGTCGAGGGAGTCGCGCTGGCGAGGCTGCTGGGGCCGGCTGCGGATGGGGAGGGGGTGGGGGTGGTGATGTCGCGTGAGGAGGCGCTGGTGCGCGCCAAGGCGGCGGCGAGGGAGTTTTATGAGAATGCGTGCATGCGCGCCGTCAATCAGAGTATTGGGCGGGTGATCCGGCATCGCGGGGACTATGCGGCTGTGGTGCTCGTGGATCGGCGGTTTGGGACCGAGAGGATCCGCGGGAAGCTGCCGGGGTGGATTCGGGGAGGTGTGGTGGAGGGGTCGGAGGAGCGGGGGTTGGCGGGGCTGATGGGGGGGCTGGGGGCGTTCTTTCGGGGGAAGAGTGGATGAGGGGGGGTTGTTGGTTTGTTTTTGTTTTTGTTTACTGGACTACGACCGTGGGATACAGGGGCAACTCGACACTTTGTGGACCTTCGCCTCCCATCGAGAACGACGACGATGTATTTATGGACAGTCGGGCACTCGAACACCCATCCAGATGCATTACATTATCGTCCCCGCCACAGCCACCTCCCATATCCCCGATCCGCACCACCTGTCCACCAACAGCTGATCAACACTCGGACCAACACCGTCTAGCTGTGGAACAGCGCCCAGTTCACACTGGCAGTCCCCCGGAACATGTCGGTGGAGCAGCCCATGTTGCCCTCGGCGCCGGTCCGGCTCGGGCTGCCGGCCGTCTTGAACTTGGCCATGGCGTCGCGGGTCAGGTCGGCGATGTCGCTGCCGCCGACGCGGGGATCCCACTGGTTCTTGGACTTGATGCCGAAGACGCAGCTGCCGGTGATGACGAGGCGGCACCAGGCGCCGCCGGCCTTGAGGTCGAAGTTGGACATGGCGACGAAGTGGCCGTCGGCGCTCTGGTAGTGCGTCATGATGGCCTTGCAGTCGACCGTCTTGGGCGAGCCCCCGGTCGACTTGTTGGCGAAGCTGGACGCGCCGCACTGGTCCCGCCCGTACTGCACCCAGTCGAGGCGCTTGGCGTGGCTGGGGTTGGCCGTCGTGCCGTCGCGCTTGACGAAGGCGAAGTCCGGGTGCACGTGCACCGTCGTGGCGGTGCCGTCGTCGAGCGTGATGGTCTCGGGCACGTACGACCGCGCCTCGACCGTGTAGGTGTAGCCGTCGGGGCTGACGGCGGTCGTGTCGCCGTCGGCCTTGGGCACCGCCACGGCCGCGGCCGCGGTGGCGAAGGTGAGGAGGGTGGAGAGGCGCATGTTGGGCTGCGGGGCGGTGGTGGTGGAGAGAAGAGTTGGAGGTGCTGGAGCGCGGAGAATAACAAGCGCCCTCTGCTTGGGTCAGGCACTGTCTTTATATTGGCGAATCGCGCCCCCGTTTGCCTGAAATTCTCCGCTCCGGCGCGCCCATCTCCGTTCCATGTCCATGCAAACGACGCTATTCCCACAACAACAAGGTCGGTTCCATGTCCAGGCTGCCATTCTGTCGCGCTGGGCCTGCTGCAATTACCGCTAGTACAAGCCACCGCTCGGTACACGCATTCTGCACAGGCAGTGGAATCCCCCTTGGCGAAGATATCGGGGCCCACTTGGTCCCAGGCAGCCGAATTATCCTGATGGTTGATTTCTGGAAGATGTTTTTCTCAGTCAGTACAGTTAGGCATCGCCAATACTTGGCAGGCGACGACTGTGCCGACGCCACACACCTGTCCTGCCAACTTGGGCTTGGGCAGCTGTGGTGTGACCGCAGGCGTACGGACGGACCACGGTGAACAGCCAAACCTCCTGCCCGGCTGTCCCCGTCGGCGATTTCGAAGTCCAAGGCCGCTAGCAACGAACGTTGAATGCCGCTGCGGTTACTCCACTCGCAACGCCTTTCGCTTTCGAGCATGGCGCCGTCTGGGCATCGGCCGAGGCCCTTTAGGGCTGACTGTGCTGCACCCGCACAACGCATACAAGCCGGTGCTGTGTTGGCTGAATATCAGCGAATGCACGATATCAGTCGAGGCAATACCCGGGGTTGCCCTCTATCCTGGGCGTCTGGGTCAGCAACGGCATGGCCGATGAATTCACTCTGCAAATACGCGCAACCCTGGGAAACAATTTGATAGGTGAAGTGGTTTTGTTGTTTTGTATATGGTACAAGTCTACTGTGCAATGGAGTTTAGGTCAGTCTAGAACATATCGATCAAGCAAGGACAGACAAAGGAAACCCGACACTTCTCTCCGGCCATGGCAGCGTCTGCCCACCGCCGGTCCCGCCAATCCGCCTCCTACCACTAGTCCTCCTCCTCGTCGTCGGTCCCCGGCCCCCAGCCCGGCCGCCGTTTCTCGATCGCGACCAGCGCCAACAGCACAGAGACAAGGTCGTAGGCCAGCGCCGCCGTGATCGGCTCCAGATCCCCGGTGTCCGGCAACAGCCCCGCCGACCCCATCTCCCTGTCGCGCCACACCTTGGTCGCCACCCCGGCCACAAACCACGCGGCATGGCAGTTGGCATCCCACGGCCGCTTGTCCGCGGCCTCCCGCCCGAGCCGCCGCAGCGCCCCATCGCCCATCACCAGCCCCTGCACCACATCCATATCCAACGCCCGCTGCATCTCCTCCCCCGCCGCGTCATCCCCCCTCCCCCGACCCCTCACCCCGCCCCCCTGCTGCCCAACCTCCCCGTCCGCATCACACGCAGAGCACTGGCACGGATAGTCCCCCCCCTCCCAGTGCTCCTCCTCCCAGTCCTCCGCATCCACCATCACCATCCCGGGCCGCTCCGCCCTGCCGCCCATCCGCTCCGCGGCCCGCCGCCGCCGCGCCGCCGTGCCGTTGGTGTTGCGCAGCGCGCCCAGCGGGTGCGCCGCGAGGCAGTCGCGGCGGAACTCGCGCCAGTGGGGGCGGACCTGGTCCGAGGTGAGCCAGCGGACGAGGGCGTCGCGGGAGGAGAAGCCGAGGCGGTCGCCGAGGTTGGCGAGGATGGGGTCGATGGAGTAGTCGTGGGCGGAGGTGGGGGTGAGGGTGAGTTGGGTGGCGATGCGCGGCATGGTGGGTGTTGGTTGGTTGGGTTGGTGAGGGTCTAAGTGTAAGTGTTTGGTTTGTGTTTGGGTTGGGTTGAGTTTGGGTAAGTGTTTGCTTTGGTTATGTTGTTGGTTGGGTTGTAGTAGTTGAGGTTGGGTGAACTGTTGGTTTCTAAACGCAGGATTGGCGGCTACAAGGCGTGTTTATATAACGAGACCTCGAAAAGACACACCTACCTCGAGAACAGCCTTCTTTGTCCAGAGTTCTGAATACGGCCCTCTGGCAAAACAGTTCAGCCTGGAAGCGGTTCACTCTCACCCTGCGATCGCACAGCCAATGCAATGGAATGTAACACACCCGCGAACAGCCTCATACCTGCACCCGTCGAACTCGGTTTCTTTGTAGGCACTTCATCTATTTATAAGCAGTATTGTTCAGCCATCACGCTGGAGCCAGGGCACAAAGCCGTGGACAAAGACGTACTCATGGATTAACTCCAAACTAAGAAACAGCCATGCAGACGAGCTCAATCTACCGTATCGGGGCATAACTGCTGTCGACTCCAATGCAGGGAACTGCCAACTCCCTCCACGTACAACCACCCACGGATCACCAATCACATCATGGCTATATGACCTCGAGGCCCCAATAATTTCTTCCAACACCCGTAGATAGCCTAGCTGATAGCATTACTCCCGTTGCCACCAGGTCAGTAGCTACCAGAATCCAGCCCTGGAATATGGAGAAACCATTGCTTATTCGGAATCCCCGGCTCGCCGGTGAAAAGATCGAACACGCGACTGCTCAAGGTCGGTGTGTACCAGCGAACTGGCGCCTCAGCACCTAGAGGATCTCGGATATTCTCAAAAGCTGCGTAGACCAAGGTTCTTCCACGTTGTCAGAGAGATGACGCGCCCGATGCCCTCAACATCCCGTGCACCCAAGCACATATCGGTGGCACATGTCATGCACGCCCGCACAAGGTTGGGTTTGTACCGGGCCGGAATGCTGTCGCAGACGTCGTTCTTGCAAGATTCATCGTGGAGTAGCGCGCATCTAAAACCTGAGTTTAAGTTGGAATCGAGAACGGCGCGAGGGATAGGAGTCTCGTCATAACATGCTGGGTCGTGGATGTCGTCCAATCGGCAACGATATTTTTTCTGGTGGCTGGTGGCGTACTCGTCATACATGGAGAATATGGTGTCATGCGGCTTGTGATGAAGCGTGAGCCCGAGTTCTGGCCATTCGATATGAGGGCACACCAAAGGTGACCCGAAACTGTCGTTAGCGAGTCGGTCGAGGAGGAACGCGCTACGGCCGGTCAAGTCACGCTGGCTTGTAAGTGCGGCTATAATCCGTTCGCGGCGAATGAAGAGACTGCCATTGATCATGCGTAGTTTTGTAGTGCTGAAGAACTTGAAGTCGGCCAACGTGTATATGCTCGTCCGCACTGCCATGGTGAGAAGATTGATGTAGGGTTGGTGGCGGATGTAACGCCTCGCAAGCAGACGGCAGAAACTCGGGGTGATGCCTGGCGAGAGAAGGAACTGCCGGTCCTTGACACAAGGAATCGAATGGTGGTAGATGAGTTCGGCGGGCAACGATGTGAGCCGAAAGGTATGTCCCCATGTGTGTGTTTCGTGAGGGAAAGCGACAAAGTTTGTCATGTTGTGCCACGGGTTGGCGCGCGATTTGGTGCTCTTGGGCTCCCAGGTTGCCGTAGAAATTGCTGGGCGGGTATCCGAAGCTTTCTCTGTATTAGCTGGGTTGAACAACTGACGGGAAAGTAACCGAAGCCTCATATGTACCATCAGAGGAACTCGCAAGATCAGAAACCATATCATAGACGATGGATGGCCGGGGGTTGTTGTCAGAAGATGTATCCTCGGGCCAGAGACTTCCATCGTCGCCAACAAAAACGTCGTCGGGGGAAATGTTGGCCGGTTGACTGATTTGCCCATTCCCAATTGACTTCAATCGCTTGGCGGGCGGCTGATCGGAATCGTGTTCGTCGAGCATACTTTCGGGGACGGTTTCGTTCTTGGCTGTGTTGAGTTCTGGAGAGGTTTCTGGGGGTTGAGAACGAGAAGGTGGGTGGGTTGAGTGGCTCGGGGAAGAAACTGTAACCAGGCATTCTCACTGAAAAGATCAAGGAACGAGCCGAATGATTGGATAGAACGAGAAAAGTCGGAAATTCAAGGTGATTAGATACGTTATGGGAAAGAGACATGGAAGTGGTGCAGCAGTGCTCCTTCCTGCCCTCATATCGGGTTCAAACAGACCGGATCTATAATGTATTTGTCTTCGGCTCAAACAGCGATTTGCGCTGACGGGTAGAGGACAGGACTTCTGTCGTTTGTATCGACGCGTCACAACGCCAGGCTCGCTGGTCATCTCGCAAATACGCGGTAACCCAGGTCTCCCTCCGAGTCCTTCCTCCAGTTCTTCCCCGTTCAAACTCTGATTGCTTGGACCCTGGACGCGTCTGACAATGTTAGCATGCCGACACTAGCCGTGTGACCGCAAATATCTTCGCCTAGTGGATGGGGGTGGTTTGCAAGAGCGTGCGGCGGTAGCCCGGACGGCCATCGCTCAAACTCGCACAACATGGGACATTCCTTTGACAGTAGGAACAACAAAGATAAGCTTTCTAGCCCTTTTGGGGGCTTTATTCCCGCAGTGGACGGTACTGCAGACAATCATTGGTAACAACACACACCACATCGATCTCAACACAATGGTTGAAGCTCAGTACCTTGTAGATCTGGAACTGTCTCTCTTACCTTTGTCTTTTCAAGAATACCATAGGCTACCGAAGATGATGATTCTGCATTTTCCATGGCAGGGCGCCGATAGCGAGCACAATGCTCTTGGTCGACGAGACATACCTCGCCCAAAGTGGAGGTAGCCAGAACAATCATTGGTATGAAACCTGCGCAGGGTCAGACCATCAGACTCACTCAGTAACCGCGGCGGATGGACCAGAGGCGTGAAGTCCTTTCAACAACCCAGCTCGGCCGTTCCGTTGTTGCAGCACCAGCCGGTGTTTAACTCTCCTGAGTCAGGGCTTTTCTTGCCGGCAAGCTCAACTTCCTCCCACTCTCTTTCCCAGCAGCCTAACGCTTGATCGATTGTAGGCGTCGCATCTGGTCGTTTTGAACACAGCCGCCGTCGAGCAGGCCGTCTCAGCAGGCTGCTCGCAACGTCAGCGCACAATCCATTACAAAATCCCGTCGGCCCTCCCCACGTCCAAGCCGCGGACCTTCCGTCAAAGATCTGAAATCGCCCCGCGAACGTCGCAAAACAGCAGGTACACCCAAGCACGCCCCGGACCCCAGCTCCGTCCCATCCTCGCCCGCTAACCCCGCCCAGTCTAGTTTCCCAGCCATGTCCGCCACCGCGCCAACCCCAGTGGCCGCAACCGCTGCGATCCCCCTCGGCCCGCTCATCACCCACGCCCTGCTCAGCCCCTCCCCGGCACACCGCACCCCGCCCGTCCCCTCCCCCCTCTTCCCAACCAACAACACCACCAACAGCACCACCACCAACCCCTCCCCCGCACTCACCCCGCAGCGCACAAACCGCATCGCCCTCTTCCGCGGCTGCTTCAACCCGCCACACACGGGGCACCTCCGGCTCCTCGAAACCATCCTCTGCCGCGGCGCCGCCACGCCGGCCATGAACCTCGTCGCCGCAGTCGTAGTCCCCGCCGAGGCAGCCCACCTGCAGCAAAAGGAGCGCGGCCACGCGCGCGCCGTGGTGCTGCCGGCGGCCTTGCGCGCGGCCATCTGGGAGGACGCGGTGCGCGGCTCGGCGGACCTGGCCGGGCGCGTGTGCGTGCTGTGGGACGAGGCGGTCGGCAGCCTCGAGTGGGTCGTGCGGTTCCAGCGGCGCGTGGCGGGCCTGGCGCGCGAGGCCGGCGCCGAGGTACGGTGGGTGACGGTGTGTGGGTCGGACTATGTCTGCCGGCAGGCCGTGCCGGCTTTTGCGCAGTAGGACTGCCAGGAGATTGCGGTCGCGGACCTGGCAAGGGATGCCGACTTTCGCGGGTATGGCTTCCCGGAGCGGCGGGGGGCGCGCGTCATGTGGTCGCTGGGGGGCTGTGGTGGCTGGAGGGAGGTTGATGCGAGTGGTAAGTGGGAAAAAGGGGGGGGTTGAGGTGATGGGATGGGGACGGGGTGCTAACTGGCGCGATTTGGCAGGCCAGCATGAGATTTGGGTTTGCAGCCTGAGCAGCAACGGGCAGAGGCGCGTCTGGTTCATGCCGCGCGGCCTGCACGTCGCCGTGACAATCAGCTCGACCACCATCCGCAACGCCGTCCGCGCGGCGCGGGGGGATCGGATGGAGCAGGTGCTTCGGGGCATGGGGTTCACTCTCAGCCCCGAGCGGCTGGTCGAGTATTTCCTGCCGGCAGTGTGATGGGTGAAGGGGGCCATCCCGATCGGGGAGGCATCCCGATGAGAGAGGAGACAAAATAAACAGGTTCCCCGTGGTTGAAGGTCGCGGTGCGGTAAAGACACCATCACCCGTCACCCAACACGAAAGCACCCACCGGTAGGCAATCAGCCAAACAGGGATGGCAAATACTGCAGATGGGGGCGCGTACATGCTAGATTGTGTACCACACGCCGAGCCAAAAAAAAACAGGCCAAACCAAAATCAAACCCACCCTGTGCTCCGGAATACAATACATCCCATCATTTCCTCCCGCCTACGCCACGTCCTCGCCCTCCCCCTCATATCCCGCGTCCTCCTCGCCAGCGCCCACCCGAACTCCCACATTCGCAAACCCTTCCCCGTCCTCCTCATCGAGAATCGCCCCGCCACTAACACCCACGACCCTCATCCGCACCTCGACCCCCTGGCCCAGCAGCGCGTCCACACACTTCGCCTTCGTCCACTTGCCTACCTCGTAGTCCAGCGCCAGACCCAGCGCCGCACACCACCCCTTCAGCCTCGCGACCTTGACCTTGCCCAGCAGCGACTTGGTCGCCGGCCGCCAGAACAGGTCCTCCTCCTCCTCCTGCTCGACAACCCCGTCCTCCCCGTCCTCCGCCAGCTCCTCGTCCTCGACACTCTCCTCGACACTGCCTTTCTCGCTCCCCTCCCCATCCCCCTGCCCCCCTTCACTCTCTCCCTCGCTTTCCTCCCCCTCACTCCCGTCCCCCTCCCCATCCCACTCCAGCTCCCCGTCATCCCCATCCAGCTCCCCCTCATCTCCATCTCCATCCCCAT
>MU853404.1:1258179-1286423 GCA_033297235.1 Trichocladium antarcticum
AAGATCGTCTTACCTTTTAAGCAGTCTTGTAGTATTAAGATCGTCTCTATAATAGAAGACAGTCAGTATCGCGAAGCTTATCTTAACTACGAGTTTGCTGTACCTAGAAATGATCCCTTGGCGGTAGACCGTCTTCTATAGCAGACCGTCTTCTATAGTAGACCGTCTTCTATAGCAGACCGTCTTCTATATCTGGCGATCTTGTATTGTATTAGGTCGAGGACATTATAATTATAGACTTTTTACAACTGGCATTTAGCTACGAGGTTAGAACGTAAGGCGATAAATTTAAGCAAAGCAAAAGAAAGGCACTAGCGATAAACATAAGCAACGTAAATAAAAGGTACTTAACTACTACAACCGCCGTCCGCTATACCCCTCTAGTATTATCCTTGCTCTAAGTCTATAGTGAAAAACTCGTAGTAAATAGCTTGCAGCTATATAAAAACCGGCCGATTTATCTTCTCTATAGTACGTAGTGTCTCGCGTATAGCATGCCGGAAGTCGCATATATCCTTAGTCGAGTACTTGTCTCTATTGAAGAACCCGTCGATAGCTTTAAGCTATAGGTCTCCTAGCTCTATCTCCGTAATAGCATCACCCGGATCGTCGGCGTCAAGTTCACCGTCATCTAACGAAGCTTCAGCATCCGTATCCTATATATCGGTATAGTCTAGGTCGCCCTGGCTATCGGTGTCTAGGGTATCCTAGCTTTCCTCGATATCCTCGCTATCTAGGTCTATAGGGCTATCCTCGTTATCTAGGTTATTATAGATATCCTCGTTCTAACTATCCTTGTCCTAGTCGCGCTAGGAACGCTAGATGCGCTTATCGAGGGTAAGCTTGCTACATTATGCTACTATAATATATTAGTAACTGTAAAAAGTAAGTAAAGGTTGCCCGGGCTTACTAAGTAGGTCTAACTTAAGCTTCCTCAAGCTACTACGAGTTATTCTACTTTTTACAGTTAGCTACCTCGCTTTCCTAGATTTAGCGACTGCTTAGGTTAGCTCCTAGTCGCTATCTAAGGCCCCTATACCTTAATGTATTAGTAACTGTGAAAAATAGGTAAATAAGGGTTGCCTAGGCTTACCTGGTAGGTTTGACTTGGACTTGCTCGAGCTGCCGCGAGCCGCTTTGCTTTTTACACTTGCTTGCTTCGCTTTAGTCGGTTTGGCGATTGTTAGTTCCTCGTTGTTTTCTTCCAAGGTCTCTACTGCCGCGCGTTTCCCTAGGGTAAATATTAGCTAGTGTGAAAACTCAACTATCGAGCGGCTTTAAATACTCTTTTTAGTGACGCTAACACCGGGGTTAGCATCCCTCTTGTTGGCTGGGAGTTTAACGACTAGTCGAAGCCGTGATTTCTTAGGGGGCTCGAAGTCTTATAGGGTGATCCGTCGGCTATCCTCTGTCTCTACCTCGGCTAAGAATCTTATTATTACCTCCGTTGCTTCTAGATAGGCGGCTTTCTATATAGTCTAGGCTCTACCTGTTGCATTCTCGCCGATATTCGCCTTATCCTAGTTCTTAAGCGAGAGTATAAAACCATAAACATCTTGTAGTGTCGGACTACCTACAACGTCTCTAATGCTAGGTCCGGCTACGCTATTAGGTAGGTTTTTTATAGTATTGTACTACTTCTTAACTAAGGTCCGAAATAACCGACTAAACGAGTTCTCCCTACTTGCGTATTTATCGTCGTCGCTGCTTTTAGTAGCCTTGCTCCCTATGTTATTGTTTTTAGCTATCCTAAGTATTAAAAAGTTAGCAAATTAGAAATCACTAGTAGCGAAAGAGGTTTCCCTACCTAGGGCTTAACTATAAAAGAAGAAGCTTGCTATATAGAAAAAAAGAGAGCAGGTTAAGAAGAAATTAGTATGTAAATGGAGAATCTAGGGTAGCGTGTTAAAGAGAAAGTAGTTAGGTGAAAGTGGTTGGGAGAAAGTAGTCGGGAGAAAGTAGTCGGGAGAAAGTAGTTGGGAGAAAGTGGTCGGGAGAAAGTGGTTGGTCTACGAATAGAGAATCTAGGGTACTGTGATCAAGAGAAAGTAGTCTGCGAATAGAGAAGGAATAATCGATTCTTACCTAGTGCTAGATGATAAAAATCTCTTGTTCAGTCCTATTGTAAAAAGCTAGGTTGTTAATATAGAAGCTATATTATATAACAGTGCTAGTATAGCCACTATGAATTACTAATATCCTCTGTAGTTGCGAATTATTGCTATGGTAAGGTCCTAAGGTTTTATACTATATCCTGGATTCTGGATTAGCTAGCGACAGCGGAAGTGAAACATCTTGCGATGATAGAACTTACCTCCTCCCTAAAGCCTAGTATATCGACAGTATAATCAATAGCAAGGTCTTAGTCGGTTAGGATATATATATTATTATCGTCGTCAGGATAGGCAAATACCCGTTCGTTCTTCTTAGCTCGCTTGGAGGCTCGTGGCTTAATGTATCCTACGATGTTAGTCGGGTCGGGCCGGTGTAGCTAGATATTCTTAGAGTTGTATAGCTTTTTGTACCAGTTAATGAATAACGGACGGTCGTTGTTAGACAGTCGCTTTGAGTTTTCATTGGCTTCGTAGTTGACGACCAGCTTTACGTAGCTTACAAGCTCAACGAACAGGACTAAGGGTGTTAGATATCTAGAAGCTTTTTATAGTTAACTTGTTAACTTACTCTTGCACTATTTCTAGACATCCGTGCCGCTCCTACCTACGTCGATATAGTCCCAGGCAAAGTCGAATACCTCGACGAATAGCTATAGGCTGTACCTCTCCTTTATCTTGTCCCTAATGCTCCTTAGGTTATAGCAGTTCTTAAATATAGTGCTCTCTATATATAGTTTCTTGTTCAGTGCCTAAGGACATTAGCTATATCTAAATAGTAAGTAGCTTTTTACACTTACAATAAGGTTGTTAATGCTCCGTAGTTACTAATTACGGCAATTGCCTATGATCCTCTCGGCGGTATACTCGCGGACGTAGTTGGAATTGCTACCTTTAATATCATAGAGGTAATGCTTAACAAGCTCTTCCTAAGCGTTGTCTATTAAGTTAAGGAGGAAGGTAACCCGTAGTTAGTACTTGATCGACTTTATACGTGCGTAGATAGCCTGCTTCGTTTCCTTCTATAGCGCTAGTGTATATTTACGCTTTTTAATAAGGACATCTACTCGCTACGTCGTTCTAGCTTCGGTCTGGAGCTACTACTATAAAAATTATTTAGCTGTTAGCTCGTCAAGGCGAAAAGTAGTCTCTTAGTACCTAAAGCTACTGTGTAAATGTAGTAAGGTCTGGTATCTTGTTGGGGACATATATAACTATAGTAGTTACTATATCTGGCGCGGCCCCGTTGCTGACTAGCGTGGCCCTGTTGCTAACTGGCGCGGCCCTGTTGCTAACTGGCGCGGCCCTGTTGCTAACCGGCGAGGCCCTGTTGCTAACCGGCGCGGCCCCATTGCTGACGAATAGCTTGTCGTTATCGTCGTTGTTACCGGCCCCTCTTGTATCGCTTAGGGCGGTGCCCTGAGCGCTAGCTTGATCATTGCCCTATATGTCTATGATCCTAGACACTTAGGAGCTAGGCGGCGTGCCCTTTAACTCTGGGTTTAGTATGAAATTTGCTAGGGTTATACTTATAGCTACGGTCGTTGATAATAGGAGGCCTAGTGTGTTTTTGCTATTATAGCGGTATCTGATCGAGTGTAAAAAGAAGAACTATAGTAGGCGGGATACGCGAAAATGCGATGTAATTCTAGGCGAGCAAGTAACGATATAGGAAGGAGCGAGCGATAAATTTTCAAGATATCGAACCTATATACAACTAAGATCTCTTTTGTAAAACTTCTACCAATTTAACACGAACCTTATTTTTCTATCGTAACTGGCGATATTGAGAAAATATATAGTGCGTTACCGACGAAGACCGCTCTTTTAAATCGCGACTGGAAGTCCCTAAGCGGCTACCTAAGGATCCAAACGAGTTCGCTATTGCCTAGAAGCGCCGGAAGGATGCCAAAGCCGAAGTTAACGCTAAAGCTAAGGCGATATAGACGTAAGAAGAAGATCGAGTAGAGCGAATTGGCCCTATTGAAGATTGGTTGTATAATGCTAAGTTTGACGATAGAATCGAATTTCCATTAGATATTCTAGTCGACTAGGAACTGAGCGGAATCGCCGAGTAGCCGTTGGCTGTCTCCGATACTTTAATAACTATGAAAAACATCCAGGATAAGCTTGCGGAAGCCGAGTATAGCGAGTATATAGCACTACCGATTGATGAACCTCCTTCTAAGCTCCTCGAAAACCTCTCCCTACTAGAGATATAAGAAGATGTCGGGTTTAATAACCCGATAGAGCCAGGATCCGGGCTACAAGGCGACAGTGTTGACTAGACAGAGCTCTTAGAAGACGAAGATTCCGAGTTTTCACAACCAATCTACTATACGCCTAAGCGGCTTAATATGTCCCTATTTATACTTGCATTTGCGTTGTAGGAGAAGAAGTATAATATATCTCGAGCTGCTTATTCCTAGCTCCTTAAGGTCCTTCGGCTTGCAACGTCCTTGGATAACTTTCAGTCTATTCCCTAGCAGAAGGATATATTATTACGATAGCTAAGAAACGTTCTCCCTTTATCCCTACTATAACAATCGACAGTTAAGTTAGATCAGATCTAGATAGGGTCAAGGACTCGTCTGGATATAACAGTGTTGGCGTTCGATATAGAGAATCTAGCTATAAACCTCCTTAGCTCGGCTAGAATCTCGGACAAGGTATATCGTAGGTTTGCCTAAATCGTTGAGGGCCCTGTCACCGAGCCCTAGCAAGCGTAGTAGTAGGGAGAAAGCGTGCGGTCAACTAGCGGGAGGTTCCTCCAGTATACCGATAGTAGTCCGATACTCCTGTTAGACTTTATCTACTAGAGGTATACGTCTAATAGGCTAGTACATCCCTATATGTTAGACCGGTGTAGACATTACTATATAGGAAGAGTGCGGTATTATAGCGTTAACGGAACTACAGGGTACCCTCAGAACGTAGTTGTGAAAATCCAGCGGGTATTTCGGACATCTAAGCTCCTAGTCGAATAGTATATAGCAATAACTAGTATAACTTCGGCCGGCATTAGCCTTAAGTCGGTAGAGTTAGTAATAGAGGTTAACAATGATTTTTCACACTACCTAAGCAACGTTTCCCGTTACATCCCTAGGATTGTTCTCGACTACAACTTCAACACTACCGATTCCAACTACTAACCTTTAACAAGCCTATTCGTCATCCGGTATATTTTCGACGCTACTACCGGCAAACCTAGACCGGTACGCTTAACTTCGCCTTATCGCGCCGAGCTCGAGATTAGAAGCCAACCTTAAGGGCGGGATACAATCATCGCCAACTTCGTTAGGCCTAATAAGCTGTCCTTGCCCTAGGCTCTCTTCTACAACGCGTTTAGTCTATATAACAATATATACCAGGTAACAATAGGATTTTACCTTACGGGGCTTTTCTTCGAAGAATAGCTCCGTAGGAGGAGGGAAGGAATTTTCCTACTTACACTTGGACCGTATACTACCGATCTTAGCGATATTATCCGCTCGTTATTTCATATAAGGAGCCTGGACTCTAGGAGAACGCTTCGAATTAGGAATCGCAATATCTTCGTTTGCAGCTTCGTCGCCTATATTACAGGTGACATACCCTCTTAGGCTAAGCTAAGTAGCGCGAAAGGCTACTAAGTACTCCTCCTTTGTCGGAACTATAATATCCCCGTTGACCAACGGTCGAACCTGGAGTACAACACTATTAACAATGGCCGGTACTATATATAGCATTTGGACAACATTACGTTTGTCTATAGGCTCTCCTTTAAACAAGCAAAGGAAAAGGTAGAGAAGAGGCTTAGTGTTGTCTATAGTAGAGAGCTAATAGCTAACCTTACTATACTTTTCCTAGCTCTAGATATTCTTCGATCCTAGCCGATTAACGCCGCCTATTCCAAATTTGCTAGCATCGCCCGTATAATACTAGATACGCTATTTATACTAGATAGCCTCCTCCTTAAGTCAGCCCGAAATAAGCTTGCTAAAGTCTATTAGAATTTCACATTCCCTCCTAGATAGGCTAGTCTATAGAACCCTAAGATACATCGAGGCTCTTACAAGATAAATGAACATACCTAGAGTTCAGTTCTTACGCCTATTATTCTCCGCTGCTAGCTTCAGCCTTATTATATCCGACCCGATCTCTACAAGCTTCTTGTCCGCTTCGCGCCCCAATTCCTCAATATATCTACCCGGTTTTCCTATAACTTGGCTACTGTCAAGGCGTCCGACTAGGTTATTGTAGCATTCTGGAGTTTCACACTATCAGTCCTCGCAATCTTTAGCAGAAACGTTACTAAGCTATCAAAGCAGTTCTCTAGTATCACTGTCTACAGGCGAAAGGCTGTACAGTTCCTCTTCTATATCCTCGGCGAAGCGAAAAGACAGGTGGCAAACCGAAGCGAGGAAAAGAAATGGAAAACCAACACTTAGAGGCTTAGGGCTGAGAGTCGGCTTCCGCTGCTAGCAGCGGCTACAAGGTCGGCGGCATTTCCTAGCCAGTCAGTTTTCACAGTTGCTCCAGCTGTCGAACCCAAAATATAGGATCGGAATCTGATTGGTCTGAACAGACGGAGGAATCAACAGTGATGATGGCTTCAATTGTGTCAAATCTGTGTAACTGTGAAAAAGCTGTGTGTGGCTCCAAAAGCCCATTTCCTCGGGGGAGCCAACGGATACCTAATGCTATACTAAGACCAATCTGCCCCTAAACCCCTAAGTAGGTTCATCCAATATCGCTACCATAGTCCCACTTTGCCACAGTAGGTTCAACACACCCCCTTAGAGTAACTGCTAGGTAGCCGCTCTAGAGCACTCCTACAAGTGAGGTTATTCCTAAGATCCAAATTCCCTAGCAATCCAGCTCCCTAGTATCCGTTCCGTTCCGTGGCTATCCAGCCTTAGGCTCCCTCCGGTCTCTGTCTCTTGTTTTCTAGTGGGGAGAGTCGGGAGACTCCTTGGCTCCTACCCCCTCACATAGACCACGGGTATCCCGCTATAAGCGCCATACTCTCTTCCGTCAAAGTCTTGCTTACTCTCTAGCGAATGAGGCTCTCGATAGGCACTATGTTAATTATCGTGACGAATTCTTAGTGTTTATTTACCGTCAGGGCCTTTATGAACCCGTCGGCTATTATCTTCGCGGTAGGCACGTATTCTACCTTGATCTTACTAGCTTTGCGCTCCTGCCTTAGCTAGTAGTTGTAGATATCTACGTGCTTAAGCTTAGTCTATAGAGTAGCGATCTTAGCGTTAACAAGTCGGATAGTCTGCGAGTTGTTACACTAGATTATAATCTAATCGTTATTAAGATCGACCGACAGTTTGGAGATCAATCCGCTTACGAATATACCTTCTTTAGCCGCTTGCGAGAGAGCTAACAACTCGGCTTCGGTCGTTAAGGTTGTAACCGTATCTTGCTTGCTTACGCGCTACGCGATCAGACCGCTAAACAGTTAGATAGCGAAGCCTTATAAGCTTTTCTAATCAATAAGGTTGTTAGCGAATGAAGAGTTACTTGCTACGATTAGCCAGTCGCCTCCTCCTAATTAGAGGGCGAAGAAGCGTGTTCGGTAGAGGTATCTTAGCACTCGGTCGGCCGCCGCGTAGTAATCTAGGCCCAGGTTGTGATTGAACCGGGAAAGTCTCGAAGCTACGAAAGCGATATCGGGTTGCGATATAATAGCGGCGTAGAGTATCGAGCTAACCTTCTTCTGGTAGAATCGCGTTATGCCTAGATCTACGATGTCATTGTATGGAAGCAATTCTATCGTCGTTATAGGTGTTCTAGGCATAGCTTCCGAATCCGTGAGCTTCGCGATCTTCTCGATATATAATGTCTGGCTAAGCCAAACGAGCTTCTTGGTTCTCTCGCGGTAGATCTCGATACCTAGGAACTACTATAGCTCGTCGCCGCCAGTAAGTTCGTATTTCTCGCGCAGGCCGCTAACGATCTTATTAACCTTCTCTTGCTTGTTCTTACAGTACGTAATTACAATATCGTCAACGTAAAAGAAGACAATAACGTCCCTGTTCATTATTACATATAGCTCGCGTAGTATCTTGACAAATCCTAGACTTCTTAAAGTGTTAGTTAGCTCGCGTTACTATAGGAGAGGGGATTTTCTCAGCCTATATAGAGCTTTGTTCAGCTTTAGTATATTCCCGTATCTGCAGTAGCCCTAGGGCATCTATATATACACAAGCTCGTCAAGGAAGGCGTTCACGAAGGCGTTAACCGCGTCGAATTAGATTAACTCGAGATCGAATCTCGCTATAATAGCAAGCACTGTTCGGAGTAACCGGATCGCGAGAGTAGTAGCGTAATTTTCTTCTACTAATCCCTTCTACTATTAATCCCTACGAACTACAAGCTACGCTTTGTACTTATCGAGGAATCTATCTTGGCTGAACTTATAGACGTAAACCTATATATAGTCCAGAATCTATTATATACCTGCTTGTTAGTAGGAAACCTTATCCCACGACTGCTTAACGCTATAGCTAGCTAAGTGATCCTTCTCTACTTATAGGAAGAGCGCTTCTATCGGGTAGTTCTTAAGTTCGTAATGCCATTTTGGCTCGGGAGGAAGGATGTTACGATATAGGCGTTTAATACTATCTTTCTTCTTCATTAGCTATATAACGCGCTTCTTCGTAACAGTTCCTCGCGGAGTCTGCTCTTCTTCGGTAGTCTTTGGTTTCTTAGGCTCGATTACTAGGGTTGCTATCTTTCGCTAGAGTCGGTTAATCGCAGCTCTTGTAATAGGCTTGTCTCTTAATATACCGACTACGGTTAATAGTATACCCGCGTAGAAGGCCGCGTACTATAGTTCGAATGCCGCCGCTATTTCTATAGTATTGTCGGCTTGTAAGCTAGTTATTAGCGCGGTTAAAAGAGCAGCGGGAGGTATTGTAGGAGGTGTTTAGTAGAACTTAGGGAAATCGCTAGAGGCGTCGCCTTTGACTATAATAGTATCTAAGATCTCCTCTTCAAGCTCTTCTTCTTCTAATACGTTATCGGTTAGGTAGACGGCGATATCCTTATCTTCGTCCTTATTCTCGGGTTCTTGTTTATCTAGTTTAGTAGCTAGGTTTCTTGTTTCTTGATTGGCAAGCTACTAGGCAAGTGCCTCTAGGTCAACTTGCTTCTAATCGATCGCGATACGCTCGAGGTCTCTAGAAAAGACCTGTGTCTCGTTAAAAATAACGTCTTAGGTAGCTACTATATCGTTGGTTCTAGGGTTCTAGATTCGGTAGATGTTAGAGGATTAGTATCCCACCAGGTATCCTACAAATACTGTCGGCTCGAATCTCTATAGTCGGCGCTCCTTCTTTTACGCTATAGTTATTATAGCGTAAGCCTTATATCTATATACCTTCAAATAGTTTAGTACTGGTTTACGTCGCTCTATTACAACTATGCTTCGCTTCTCTAGGTACTTGTAGAATCTCTTAAATAGTATCTTCTAACCGCTTCCTTGCCTTAGTGTGTAATTAAAGAGGTACACTAATGCTCGGGAAATCTCAAGCTACAATTTAATCGGGAGGTTAGCGCTTAGAGCTATATAACGTTGTTTTTCCTTAATTACACCCCCTAAGCGCTCTACCACCCCGTTCTGCTCTTACGTATAGGCGGTATAGGGCTCGACTTTAACACCCTTACTCTCGAAGAACGCTATAATAGCGTCGGTCTTAGTAAACTCGTTATCGCACTTGATTGCTTTAGGTTTAATCTCGTACTAGGTCTCTAGTATATAGAAGAGGGTCTTAAGGGCCGCCAGGATGTTATCGCCTTCGTAGGTTCTTATGTAATAGTCCTACGTGTACCTAGAGTATCGGTTAGTAGCGAGTAGTAGTATAGTGTAATCTTGTCGCGCGCCCGGGTATTCGTAGAAGTCAATGGCGATGCGGTCCCCCGCCTTTAGAGGGTCTGGGCGTAGTTCTCGGCTGATCCGACGTTTTGCTTTGCTATATCCGTACCCGTTACACTCTACTGTTATAATACCCTTGATTTTAACTCTGTAAGCACTGTTAACAAGATGTTCGAGGGCCCTTGGGCCTAGGTGACCGAGGCGGAGATACTATATTATCGCATCCGCTCTAGATAGTGCCTAAGCGGTCTACGTGTTAAGCTGTTGCTTTTACGTAGCGAAGGCGGCGTGTATAGTTGTCTAGGGAATATATTCTAGGACGAATTGATTATATCGGTCTTGAACGTCGCAGAGGTATACGTTTTCTCCGCGCCGTAGGTAGTCGTTGCGGGTGTCCTACTAGATACCGCGGTTTTTAAGTTGGCGGAGGGAGACGAGGTTGCATACGAAAGTCGGGCAAAAAGCCACGTCTTTAAGAGTAATAACTCGGGATCCGTTCTTAGTCTTTACTATAATATCGACTTCGCCGTATCCCTCGATAGTAACGGGATATTCTCCGGCCTAAACGTAGTCTAACGGGCTTACAAGGCAAGGTAGTGACTTGAACCAGGAGAGGTTATTACATAGGTAGATAGTTGATCCGGAATCGAGGATAGACGAGTTAACCAGAGGGTATATAAGCTACCCTACTTAGAAGGCCGCTAGTATAGTAAAGAAGCTTACGGTATATCTTCCGACCGTACGCCCGTACCTGGCTAGCTACTATACCCACTTCTTGAAGTAGGGCGTTAGAAAATTCTCTAATATCTTGGTAGCTTCCCAGCTAGGTGCCAATGTTATCTCTAGAGAGGTCTTTGTCTAAACAGGGGGGGCCTCGGCTATTTGATCAGCTATCTAGCACTCTTAGGGGGCTACTACTACTTACGTAGAGTTTCGGCACTCTTCGTCCACTGATTTCACAGTAGGTATCTCGGGGGCCTTTCGGCGCTCTTCTTCTACTAGTTATGACGTAGCAGGTCTCTCGGGGGCCTTTCGGCGCTCTTCTTCCACTAGTTATAACGTAGCAGGTCTCTTATCCACTAGTAGCAAAGCAACGGGTATCTGGTTATAGGCTACCTCTGGTTACAAAGCAGGGCGGTACTCTAGGGAAGCACGTTGTTGTTATATACTCCTACTTAGGGCCAACGCTATAGGGAGTCAATCTTAATCTTAGGATAACTCTTTCAGGTTAGATCTCTATCTCTTTGGCTTTATTCGCCCCGTCTTAGCTTTAAGCGAGGGGTTTGCCTTAAGGTTCTTCTCCATTCTCTAGATAATGTTCTCTCTATATATGAATCTCCAGGGGGCTCTCTCTAGGTGTAGGTAGTAGTATCTTTCTATATTATATACTCCTTTACACGCCTTATATAGTATAACCTCCTCCTCCTACTAGGGGCTTATATCGCTTCTCTTTCTCTTGCCGCCGAATATCGGGAACGCCCTATAGGTAACCCTAGGCTTCGATTTCGCCAGGAGGTCTTAGGTGCCGATCCGGAGTTAGCGGGTTATATCCTCGATCGTACAGTCTTAGAAGTTAGTAGCAACTACTCTCTACTTCTTAGATCGAGTAACGAAGGCAAGGGGTATCTAGTTAATCGCTTTGCTCAGGTCAGCGATCCAAACGATAGGGAGAGTTCCTTCCTAGATATCCCTTATAATAGCTTCCTCCATTAGTATCTCCCACTTCTTAATCCACAGCTCGAAATCCTCTCGTACCGTAGTCGCAAACCTCGACTATTCAAGGATAGCGTAGTACGCTCTGATCTTCTCGCGGAGGGCTATAGCTACCTCGACGTCGTTAGCGCCGAATCCCTTGTAGATACGGTACTACTTATTAACGCCTTGGTCTACGCGAAGTTAGGTTATTCGGAGCTAGACCTAGATAGTATCTATAATAAAGTCCCGGAGCTTCTAGACTTCCTTCCGTTGTTAGGCCGCCTCTCAGGCCTTCTCTCGGTAGTTATTCTCCAAGATAGAGAGCATCCGGTTCTACACTGTTAATAGGTGTGCTTACTTAGCCGTTCGGGCGGCTACGGCAGTAGCCGCGTTGTCGTTGTTGCCGCCGGCTCCGGCGTAAGCGCTAGCGTAGCCGGGGGCGGGGGCGTAGGCCGTGCCGCTTCGGGTAACTCGTAAGACGGGCGTATCGGCGCCGTCGTGGTCGATATCTCGTGCTAGGGTTAAGGCTAGGTTCAAGCGATCGAACTCAGCCATGGTTTTAGCTTCGTATACGGCCTAGGCCATGTCGGGATCGAACTCGCCAGGGTGCTTAAGTAGGGCCTCTTTACCCAGGACGTAGTCGAGCAGTTCGTATAAGGCTGCTTTCGAGGTAAACTAGACGTTCCAAGCGTACCAGTCGGCTAGCTTCTTAAGCACAGCAAGGTTGGTAGTCGACTTAGTAGTAGACATCTTAACTACTAGCTAGCTCGAAGGTTTGGTGCTTTTAGCATTGCTTAAAGGTAATTTGAGTAATAAGACTCTTAATTGTCGAACCTAAAATATAGGATCGGAATCTGATTGGTCTGAACAGACGGAGGAATTAACAGTAATGATGGCTTCAATTGTGTCAAATCTGTGTAACTGTGAAAAAGCTGTGTGTGGCTCCAAAAGCCCATTTCCTCGGGGGAGCCAACGGATACCCAATGCCATGCCAAGACCAATCTGCCCCTGAACCCCTGAGTGGGTTCATCCAATATCGCCACCATGGTCCCACTTTGCCACAGTAGGTTCAACACCAGCGACCTCAATCCTACCACCTCCGCCACCGTCAGTGATTTCTGTCACATCGACAACCCGACAACGCAAGTCGCACGAGCAGAGGTCCAACGAGTACCTGAAGATGAAGGGCCTGCCAAATATCCACCAAATTCTACATTTGCTAGCGGACGACGCTGAATATAGCTGTCGTTTGACACTTACATTTACTAGCGAGACGAAGCATAAGTAATCGATCGAGAAATCGCTACTAAAGTCATTGTTCTCCTGCTAATTTCACACTTAGGGACTATATCCGCGACATTCTAGCAACGAATAATCGCGATCCTACGCCGACGCTCATCAACCGAGAAAATGAACGGTAGGCCGTGTCGTTTGCCTTTGCTAGCTGCTTCGAAGACCGATTTCTAGATATTCATCGCGCATTTCACACTCTCCGGCGCAACTGTCCCACGTTAGCCGCAACATACGACCTATACTACGGCAAGGATCTAGAAACCGACGAGGATTGCTCAATGCTCGAAGTTACCGCTGATCCGCTTTACCAACGACCGCTTACGCTATACGGTCTATCTATAACATACGTTAAAAGCCAGAGGGATATTCTACTTTAGGTACGTAGCCTAACCTAGGACGAGTATTTTTCACAACTGCTTCAGGTAGCGCTTGCGAAAGACTACCGCTAGCCGTTAGTTATATCGTAGGGGAGGAGCAAATTCCAATAGGCGGAAAAGCTGTCGTTTAGAATTAGGTAGGCAGCTATTCCTCTCGTATACCGAAAATAAGCTAATCAATATTATATCCTAGGGAAGCATCAACCAGGAGGGTTTTTACAGTCGGCAATTTTATCTATATCCTTAGCTATAACGGGGACACTGTAGCGATTGCACGACTCGATAGCATCTTTATATTCCTCCTTACCGGTACTATATATCTCTTCGTAGTAGTTACTTATATAGAGGCTAAAACTAGCTTTCTATAGAAGGAATTCATTCTCGAATGCCTAATCCACCAAATTATAGAGCGGCACGAGATCATCGGGCTCCCGCGTATTAGGATTGATTATATCTGGATGGTTCTACGGACAGAGAAGGGCTTGTTTGTGTATATCGACTACGATATTTACTTCATTTAGCTGAGTATTCTACTCCCGACGTTGTATGAAGGTGCAGTATTTTTACAGTTGGTCTGGTCGAACGTAGCTAATTGTACTAGATCCGTCGATCCTCCTATTGCTGAATACCTTCCCGACGTCGTATGAAGGTGTAGTATTTTTACAGTTGGTCTGGTCGAACGTAGCTAATTGTACTAGATCTATCGATCCTCCTGTCGCTAAATGCCTTCCTGACGTCGTATAAAGGTATAGTATTTTCACACCTAGTCTAGTCGAACGTAGCTAATCGTACTAGATCTAACAGTCCTCCTATCGCCCGACGCTCACGGGTTTCGCCTACGCAACAACAGACTAAATAAGTCCTCCTACCCTCGTACGAAATCTTCGTAGCGTTAAAAACTGACATTTTATTTTCATAGTTCCCTAGCTAAGCGATAATCCCAACCGAACCGAGCGGCAGTAGTGTTTCCGCCTGGCAGTTAAGTAAGTTATCTACCTATCTTCCTACCTTAAGGTCTTTTTACACTCTAGCGCTAACATTAGCTTCTAGGGCAGGCCGTTAGAGGATTATACTGTTTCGGTAAGTTAATATCCTAATTGCTACCGCGCTAACTTGTCTAACTAAACCTATTTAACTTAGAACCGTAGCAAGCTCTATGCGACTCCGACTTCTACTAGTCCGACTACCCTATTACTAAGTCAGATATATATATACCGTCCTCTCTATAGCCAGGGGGCTAGGCAGGAGGGCGGGCAGGCGCGGGTGCGCGGGCGGGTGCGGGCGCGCGGGCGGGTGCGGGCGCGCGCCCGGGCGGTAATTGCCAGATCGATCTATTAATTGCGTCTCCTACTGTAACTACTGTCTCTAACCTAGAGATTCTTTTAGTGTGAAAACAGTTCTATAGAAAGAGACGATCCTACGAGCTACGGACCGTTTTGCTTCCAGAAAACAGCCTCTATTAGCTAAAACAGCTATATTAGCAGTCTTACAAGCAAAACTGTTTTAGCCGATAGGGCCGTTACGTAAGGCGGTAAGCGTTTTGAACGCAATACTGTTTTCATAGTTAAAGACGGTTAGCTAATCAAGATGTTTCGTAAGCAAGACTATCTTAGCTAGCAAGATCCAATTGATTCGAAAATGCTCTAGGCAGTATAAGACCATCTCACGTACAAAACTCGGTCGGCTGAAAACAATACTAAGATAATCTTTGGTACAAAACGCTGTTGGTATCTGGGGATTGTCGCCAAGACCGTTTTCCCAGAGTGCGGTGGCGCCTTATGGTAGGCATGTGCAAGACAGGGCGTGGTGAATGTGAAGCTGTCGGTCTCGAGCAGTGGGTGGGTTTTGGTGCATTGAGGCTCTTCTGGGCCGGCAGCTGGTCCGACTGGTCTGCTGCAGTGCGGGGGATTGGGTAAGTAGGGGTGTGTGTGGGGAGATAGAAAATGTGGAGACAGCAGATCTTGCCCAATCCCCCAACCGCACGCACCTTCCTCCATCCACCATATGCTCTTGCCATTTCTGACAGTCGTGCCTTCCATCTTCAACAACCCAGAGAGACAGTGAAGACACCCCTCGAGCATGTGACGCGCCCTGGATGGGGTTTACCGTCGGACGCGCGCCCCCGCCACCTTCCATCTGCAGCATCGCGCATCAGAAGGTTCAATCAACAAACACAGCATCGAACGTTCTGTCCCGCGCTGCTTTTAGCATCCAAATTCCATCTTCAGCTTGCAATTAACAAAGGCTTTTCGTAACCACGGTTAGCATTGCATTGCCGCTGTGATAGTTGCGTGTGCAGCTTCTGATGGTTGTGTTTCTAGCAAATCCGAGCAAAGTGCTCTCTCTGCATTGCCATCTTCACATCGTCGGAAGTTCACCACTGCGAACATGAACGATACCGACGCTTCCGCTTCTCGCCCGTCCACGGCCCGCAGGGTCTCCTTCGAGGAACCTGCCGCCAGCGACACCGCCTCCCCGGCGAAGGAGCACTCCGACGCGACGCGTCTCACCCCCTCTACACACACCACTGGCCACCTCCCCGAGAACATCCCTCCACGTCCCACCTACCTCGAAGCTGTGCCCCAGAGCAGCTTCTTCGACAGTCCTGCCCCCCCCGGGGGTTACACCGATGCCCAGGCCGAGCTTGCGATTCGCCAACACCTGCAGGACATCGAGTCCAGCTTCTTGTCGCCCATCCCTCTCTCCGCCCGCACCAGCCTGCCTCCCGGTGCCTTGTCCTTTGGCTCGCCGGCGAAGAGACCTGCTTCGCAGCGCCTCTCTTCGAACCCAGACACATCCGGCGACTTGTCTCAGCTGGCCCCGCTGAGACGCGTCGCGTCTGCTTCGCCTCGTCGCGCCAAGTCTCCCTCCCCCGTGCGTGACACCATCGCCGCTGCTATACGCGCCCTGTCTCCCACGCTTGATCGCTTCCTATCATCGTCGTCTCGGCGCTCTGGGTCTGCCTCCTCACAGCATCCCGATGAGCCGACCGCCAATCATCACAATACCGACCTGGATGACTCCACCACGTCCTCCATTGCCTCGGCCGAGATTGCCCGGGCTGTTTCTCGCGCCATCTCTCACGCCAGATCGCCGACAGCTTCTTCCCGAGATCCGGACAATCAGTCTGCCGAGGACACCTCCATCCCCGGTCCCGCTCCTCATGCCTCGTCGGACAAGCTCTCTGTCGACGCTGGGAGCACTCCTGGCCAAGCTCTCAAGTCGGCCAAGCGACCTAAGTACTTGCGAAGCCGCGTTGCCAGCCAGCGTTCGTCGGTGTCATCGTTTGTCACTGACCCTGAGAGCGATGTCACCGTCGGTCTGGGTGCCGACTACGCCCTCCAGTCAGGCGGTGCCGTCCCTTCGTCGTCAGGTATGCCGCGCACCCCTACCAGTGTACTGTCTCGGTCCGTCAGCATGGGCAGCATGGCCAGTGGCATTGAAGACCTTCATGACTCTTCAGGTTCTGCTGTCCGCCACCTCGAAACCCTCGACGAGGTTCCCCAAACCCCCAAACCCAGCAAGGCCGCCACCGCCGCTCTTGCAGCCCCAACAGACACTGTCATAGCTCGACATGTCCGTGATGTCCGCGTTCCGGAATCGCTTGCCGAGGAGTACAAGACTAGAGGGGGCTTGGTCACTCCGGCACGCATCCGTGCTTTTGGCGCCTCGGCAACGAGCCGCCACGGTAAAAGTCTGACGCTCCGTGAACAGAACAATACGATCGAACGCCTCTCCAAGGAGAACTTCGATCTCAAACTCAAGGTTATGTTCTTGAGCGACCGCCTCGACAAGCTCTCGGAAGAGGGGATTAAGGAAATGATCTCCGAGAATGTCGATCTCAAGACTGGTTTGGCCGTGCTACAGCGAGACAACAAGGTATTGCGGCGCCGCGTCAAGCAGCTTGAGAAAAAACTCAAGGACGAGGAGGATCGTCCCGGGACCGCCAAGAGCACCCAGTCCGATGACGAACAAAGTGCCGCCTACGATCAGGAGCAGCAAGAAAAAGACGAGGAGCTTCTCTACCTCCGGGAACAGCTGGACGAGTACGTTTCCGAGGTCGAGCGGCTCAGAGGCGAGAACTTGAACAAGGAGGCCGAGAAGCGGCGCATGGCCGAGGTGGTTCGATCGCTTGGTGAGCGGGCCGGCGATCGGATAGGGGAGGACTTTGAGAGGCAGGAAGAGGCGGATGTGTGGAAAGACTTGTTGGAGCAGGAAACTGCTCGGAGGGAGCAGGGTGACGAGGACAATCGTCGTTTGCGGGATGAGGTGTTTCGGTTGAAGCAGGAGCTCTCAGGCCAGGTGCCCAACGGACCCCTGCATCATACTACTAACATCTACAACATCACCAAGCGGGCGCGAGACCAACCTTCCTCTCCGACCCGGCCAGCCACCTCCTTCTCTGGCGACCAAGACGGTATCGGCGCGCCAAGCATGGGCAGCACGCTTGTCGAGGATCTCCGTCGTGAGAGCGACCAGCTCCGCCATGAGAATGCCGAACTTCGTCGCGAAGTCGGTGCCCAAACGTCAATGCTCACATCTAGGAATCGCGAAAAGGAGCGCCTCTACCAGGAGATAGAGGACCTCAAGATGTCGCAACGCCGAGGTGTCCCCGCACCGTCTACGATCGATAGCATCCTCGAGCGGTCGGCCTCTCGTTCTGGCGCCCACGACCGTCCTCAGTCTCGTGGTAGCGCCATGACTGGGGTCACTGGGACCGCTCTCGATGACGCCGATCGTGAGGAGCTCGAGAACAAGATTGCCCAGTTTCGCGACAGGAACAATACCCTCAAGTTGCAAAACCAGGATCTTCAGCGCGAGCTCAACGCTTGCATGGACGACTTCGAGACTGCCGTCGAGGCCAAGAAGCAGGCCGAGGAGCTTGTTTCTGCGCTGCAGGACGATCTAGATACCGCCATGAACGACATGATGGCACTGCAGGCGGAGCGCGACGACGCCCTGCAGGACCATGCCTCGTTGGAAAACGAGTTCGAAGCCCTTCGCAAGGAGGCACAAGAAGAGATCGACGCTCTCGAGAGCGAAGCTGATCATCGCAATACTGACATCGAGCGGCTTCAATTCGACTTGAACGATCGCAACGATAACTTTGGTGCTCTTCAAGGCGAGATGCGCAAGATGAGCGAGGTCCTCGTGCGTCTTGAGGACGACCAGGAGGCCAATCTCCGCCGGGTCCAGCAACTCGAGCAGGACCTTCTTGATGCTAACAAGGAGCTCGAGGACCTAGAGTCCAAGCTCCTCGAGGCAAACGACAAAGCCAACCGCCTTTCCGTCCAGCAAGAATCCAGCCAGGGCGAGATTGCCTTCTTGCGGGAAGAACAAGAATCCGATAAGATCCGGATTGGCGACCTCATCGCCGCTCTTGCTAATACCGAACAGATTCTGCGGGACGAGAGGGACCGCGCCAGGGATCTGGAACAGACACTGGCGACCGAGAGACGCCAGCGTGAGATCGTGGCCAACCGAGAAAAAGAGGAGGTCCAGCAATTTGTCAACGAGCTGAACCGCGAGGCGTCCACTGCCAAGGACGAGGCTCGGAAGCTGCGCAAGAGTTTGACGAGCCGGGAGGTGGAGGCGACGGAGTGGAAGGAGAGGCTCATTGAGTTGGAGAACAATCTCCGGGAGGCGCTTGGCGACCTCAATGGTACGCGCTCGAGCCTTCTCAAGGTAAGTTTCTCACAGTCCAAGTTGCATGCCAGGCTTGTTACTGACCCTTTCTCAGTCCATCGCGAAACTCCAGCGCGATCTGGAGAATACAGTCCGGGACCTGGAGACCACCAAGTCCTCCCTGGTCGAGAAGGATCGCATCATCAAGCAACGCGATGCCCTTCTCGAGTCCCACGCCCTTGAGTCGCGGAAGCTGGCCGAGATGCTCGATAAGGAACGGCAGGCCCACCGCAATGTCAAGCATCAATTCGAGACGTTCCAAAAGACACACCAGCACGTCACCCACACCGTCAGCTCCCAGGACACCCGCATCATGGAGCTCGAGTCGGCGAAGGCACAAGACAAGAAGCGGATCTCACAACTCGAGAACAGCTTCAAGGACCAGCTCACGGAGCGCAACAATCTCCTTCTCATTCTGTGGACCCGTCTGTCCGCCCTGTGCGGGACCGACTGGGCCCACGATAACAGCCTCATCAATGGCCGGGCACTCCCCAGCCTCGAGGCCGTTGCCACCATGCTCCCCGGGTTCAGCAAGAACCTCGTCGCCGCCGTCAAGACCATCGAGACCATGGTGGGCAGCTTCCAGAGCAAGGTCAAGAGCGTCGAGAAGGATCTCTGGAGGGAATACCAAACTCTCGAAAACCACCTCGACTCGCGCACCAAGAAGCTCGACCGCCTCGAGACCATCGTCAGAAATAACATCGCAACGGGTGCTCTTGGCGGCCCGCACTCCCGCAGCGTCACCGAGATCCAGGCTCGCGCCACCAAGCTCGAGGACGCCTATCGGCAACTCAAAATCGAGAACCACACACTCCGCGCTGCCGCCGACGCTCGAGCTTCGCGCCACGCCTCTTCCGGAGACCGAGACGTGCCTCTCGAGTCTCCCGGTGCAGGCAGTCCCTCGCCTTTGGTTCCCACCGGCCCCAAGGCAAAGGACAGGAGTGGGAGCAGGATTCCCAAGTCCGGCATCCCGACGAGAGGGTCTTCGGGTCACCACTACCAGTTCTACCACCACCCCTCTCGCCGTAGCCTAGCTACCTCGGGCGCGCAACCCGAATCGGGCAGCACCAATGGCGATGTGGTCACAGAGGACGATGATACCATCACCGGCTCTACGCCCACATCGGCCGCACCACCACCGCAAGCATCCTCGTCCACATCAGCTGCCACCAGCGTCACGGGTGGCAGCACGGACAACAAATGGATGCTGCGTCTCCGGGACCTTGAGCACAAGCTTAAGGCGGAACGGGAGGGGAGGATCATGGATCGCGGGGAGGCGATGCGGAGGATTGATGCGAGTGAGAATGAGGTGGCGGCGTTGAGGGGGGATTTGGAGAGGGAGAGAGAGAGGAGGAGCCGGGGGGGTCAGAGTCAGAGTGGGAGGGGCTAGGGTCTTTCTGTCCGCTGTTGTTATTCTAATGTTGGTGGGAAGAGGGTTTTGGTTTGGGGATTTCCAAGAGAGGGTTGTATTGCATAAATTGCATTGGCTGGCGTGGTTTGGGGAGTATGGCATAGCATGGCGTTGTTTGTTTCTTGGGGACTGTCTTTTTTTGGAGTTTTGCTCATTGGAGTCGGGAGTTGGCACGGGACACCCCGAGGGGTATGAGAGATGAGATTAGTATACCATTAGACCAGTGAGAGAGGCGAATGCATGGGTTCTGCTACTCTGGTTCGACTGCGACTTGCTGTGACTTGTGACTTGGTGTTGCCCTTGCGTCCGGTGCAACACACGTCCAAGGGGGCAGGCTTGGATTTTGGAAAGAATCGGAATGGAAGACAAACAGGACAGGATATGCCCGCCGAGACTCTCAGGGGGGGGGGAATTCGAAGGACTGGACTACGGAAATAGCAACCAATGAAAATAACGCTGGTTTGGTGCTGTGGAGTACGACCAGATTACCAACATCAACACTTGGTTCAGCTTCGCAGCTGCCGAACGGAAGCATCGGTCAATGCATTCATTTTCAATCCCCTGCATTGTTGCCAACCGCTTGGCCTCCATAAGACACACGGGAGACCGAGTGCAACATCGTTACATCACTGTCCTGGGCTCTAAAGTAGGCCGCAGCGTCCGGCCTCGGGACATGCTTTGGAAATGCCGCTCCCACTCATCCCCGGAAAGATCATCACTGTCTACTCGGCCGTGAAAAACTCCCTCCTCCCCATGTTTGTGGCCGTGTCGGCGCTGGTCCAGGTCAAAGTCAACCCGCCTGCCGGGTTTGATGTAGGAGTGAAATGGCAGATTGAGATCCAGAACACGGTGGATATTACCAAGCCGCTGAACCCGGCTGATGCCCTCGTGTGGGATGTCGACCTCTACCATGTGGCCCGCAACCCGGGCATTATTGACTATCTGCGGGTGAGTGCTGGCCGCGTCCTGGTTCCGGATCTGCGTCTCTGATCATGGCTGCTACAGTCCAAAAACCCCGATACGATCATCATCTGCTACTTCAACGCCGGTCTGGCGCAGCTAAGCGACTGTGATTATGACTCTACCTGGAAGAACAGCGGCTTCCTCGGCAACTCCTACGGCGAGGAATTCCCCGATGAGTTCTGGATCAACATCAAGAGCCAGGCCGCCCGGGATCTTGTGAAACGCCGCATCACGCTCGCCAACCAGCTCGGCTGCGACGGCGTCGACCCCGACAACATCGATGGCTACAACATGGACGAGGACGGCTCCGACAAATCAGTAATTATGCCCCCCTCAACCCACAGCCCCCTGCTCCCTCCCAACCCCCACCCAAGTCCCACACAGGCTGGTCCCTCACCCCCCAAGACGACATAACCTTCATCCTCGACCTCGCCACGCACGCGCACGCGCTCACCACGGCGCGCAACAAGACGCTCCTGATCGGGCAGAAAAACGCCCCCGAGATCACCGCCGCCATCGCGGCCCACCTCGACTTCGCCGTGCTCGAGGACTGCAAGGGCCTCACCCAGGCCGCCAGCGACGACGACGACGACGACCCCTTCTCCTTCTGCGGCGACTACACCACGCCCTACATCGGCGCCGGCAAGCCCGTGCTCAGCATCGAGTACCCCCGCTCGCTGGCCGGCCGCAACACGGGCAAGTGCAATGCGGGCGGGGTGAGCGCGGACGAGTATGCTAGGGTCTGTGCGGAGGCGGAGGCGGAGGGCGGAGGGGGGTTTAGCACCGTGTTGAAGACTCGGGGGAGCGCGGGGGAGTTGAATGGGTGTACGCAGTACTGTGGGCTCGGGGTTGGGAAGGGGGTGGTGGTGACGGCGGTGGATGAGGAGCTGGATGGGGACGACTGTCCTGCGGCGGCGGAGGGGGGACCATTGAGAAGGGGGAGGAGGGGGGGTGGTGGTGATGAGTGATGATACGAGCTGGTTCGCAAGGTCTTGGGTTGGTTGGGGTAACGACTGATATAAGAGGAGCTATGTATTTGTCAGGTGCTGCGGCAATATGAGACTTTCAGCCAAACCAAATCCAACCACTACAGTCAAGTACTATTACAGTGGCGGGCGAGGATCGGGATCAGGTTGCCGTTCTGTGACACCTAGGTACTCTCGCAGTTGGGGTGCGCTCTGCAATGCTAGTATCCCCCTCTTCCCCACACCTTCGTCCGTAGGAGGCTGGATAGAAACGGGGAACCATGCCGACGGTTTTCAATCTTGGTCGTGGCGCAAATGTTACATTTGAGCAGCCGATCTCAGTCGCTCGGAATCTCGGACGAGATCCCTCCCATCGGACTCTTGCCAAGCCAGTCCAGCAAGCGTGTCAGGGGTGCGCCTGGCGGGGAGATGTGGGGTTGGATTGCGTAACAGGGGTCAGCAGGAGCGCACGCCGGACAGCACTAGGCCGAAAACACAGCTCGAGATTGGCCAGCGCGGTAACGGTGTTGCGGTGTTGTTTGATGTGAATCATTGTTTGAGCTGCATGTTTCAGCAAAGCCGGAATCCCGACGGCTCTGGTGAGACAAGAACAGACGGGACTTTCTGGTTCGGTGGATGCAAGGAAGTCCATGGCCCCTTCCAGGAACACAGAGTCTCCGGCCAAACGAGGACCCAAACCAGCCAAGCCGATTGGCCATCGGATCTGGTCGTTCTGGGGCTGCAGGGGATAGGGGCTGCAGGAAACGAACCGCAGGCTAACGCACCTCGGCTTTGCCAACGCATTGTTCAACCACAATCTCTGTCGTGCCTGCGCATAATTCATAATTCCGCCTGGCATTTCACCGCAGGCTTCTGGGGGTGTGTTGGCAGTTGCAGCTCAGCGCAACACTTGGGGCCCGCTCTCCACTGAACATCCGTGGGGGAGATCTCGCCAAATTAATCCCTGTCCGCCAATCCCAGCGGAAACAGCGTCGCGGATTGCCCACGTTGCACACGCGCTGTGCGCCAGTGCATCCCAACAGTGCAGCCAGCGTCGGCCTCGATTTGGATTTTTGTGCCCGCCGAGATTGGTCCCGCTGTGGCTGCTGGATGGCGTCGTGGGGGCTGCTTGTGTGACCCGCCTCTTTCTTTTTGCCGGTCCCGGATCGCTCTGCTGGCCGAGGGCCGATCATGCTCCCCTCAGACGCGCGCCCGAGCGGCAGACACAGGCCCGACCCGAACATCGCCACGTCGCCGTCGCCGCCCCGGTCTTGGAGGCCCAGAGACAGGGACGCCCTCCCGCTGACCCCGGCCGGCCCACCCCCGCTCACGCCGTCAAAGGACGGGCTACTACCCCAAGGCGGCGCCGGGAGGAGCACGGCCGACATCGAGACATTTCTCGAGGCACTGACCCCCGTCGACATCCCCCTCGACATCCCCCTCGACATCCCCCTCGACATCCCCCTCGACATGTCCAACAAAGAAAACGAGCACCCCGAATCACACCGCCCCATTGCCCGAGATTCGCACGACCTCTCCCTCTCGCCCCGGCAAGTCACACGCGACTCGCTCGTGGCCAATATGCTCCTCTCCCTCGACCAGCTATCCATGGGCCAGATTGGCTCGTCATTCGGAGCACCGAGAACCGCGTACGACGAGCCCGCCGCCTACGCCCCCTTTAGCAGCGACGACGCACGAGCAATGACCTTCAATTCGAGATCTGCCCGCCCCTCCAGCCACGGCCACGGCTACTCATACAGCTCCGACTACGACGGCGCCGACGACGTGAGCAGGATATCCTCCCGGGGACACCGCAGCAACAGCAGCTCGGGGTTCCAGCCCGGCCTGGGACGGATCAATAGTCTGCGCGAGACCTCCCAGCGGAGTCCCGGGAGGCCAATCCACTCCAGGGGCAAGAGCAGCAGCACAACCAGCGTCGACGCGGGATACGCACAAGTCTTGGGCAGCCAGCGCTGGGCCAAGGGGTTTGGCGCGCGGTCATCCAGCTTCGACGGCGAGCCGCGCCCATCGCCGGCCCCCTGGAACGTCGAGTTCTCGAGCTCCTTCTTCGGCGACGGATACGACGCCGCTCCCACCCCGACCGTCCCAGGCGGGCCACGCAAGCTGACGACGGCGCCGTCGATGCCCGTCATGCCTCCGCCGGAACCCAAGCCGGAACCCAGTTCCTCTGCACGCGGCGCCATAGAGGAGCGTCAGCGGAGCACGAGATCTCTGAGGAGCCCCGCCGTCGGGCGCAATCCCGAGCCCAAGTTCAATCAGGTAGACGCCGCACCACGGCTCCCAGTCTTGGACGCCGACTCGGCCCCCGCGCCCCATGTAGGATATGAAAAGACAAAGGACGCCGGCCTCGTGCCGCCGCCGCCAGCCGCCATGACACCGCAGCCGAAAGAGAAGCCCGGCTTTTTCAGGAGGATGTTTGGCTCGTCCAAGTCGGCCACTCCGAGCGCCGCACCCAGCGCCGCACCGTCGCCTCAGCCGTCGCCATTGCAGCCCAAGTCGGCCACGCCCCCGTCCCGCGAGTCACAACCGTCCACCACACAGACACTGCAGAAGAAGACGTCGTCGTTCTTCCGGAGACGGAAACCCTCGATCTCGGATGCAGAACCCCCCCCGATGCCACCAGTAAAGCCTCCTCTTGACAGGGTAGAGGCGCTCTCCGGGAAGGCAGAACCAAGCCCCATTACCAGTCTCAGGAATGCCATGGACCCATTCTTGCGTGGGAGCTCTCCCCAGGCCTCGGCCGATAAGCCCCTGCCCTCGGTTGAGGGTTCACGCGATTATTCCGAGCACGCCAACGCGGCCCCGCGCGGCCCTGCGCAGGACCAGGGCCGCCGCACAACTAGAGGCTTCTCTCCCGACTACGACCCAAGTCCAAAGGCCGTCATTCGCAAGGTTGATCCCGAGCCCGGTAGCGACTCGGATGCTCGTCCCGTCGCGACCCCAAGCCGACGGCCCCCGGCGCTTGTCGTGGAATCCCCGCCCAAATCGTTCCTCCGCGATACCAGCGACGACGAGGAGAGCCCGACACGACAGCGGAAAACGCCGCGTTCCGGCCCCCGTGACAAGAGCCTCAGGCCAGGGCCGGAACCAGGCAGGAATTCAAGATCGCCCTCGCCGGTCTTGTCGAAAGCGAAGAGCGTCCCCAACCTGAATCGAACTCGGGAGGAGGGCCGGCCGTCGGCACGTCAAGACCCCAAGAAACGGTCGCCGTCGGCGCGGAACGACCGCCGGGACTCGAACACGCTCGGTCTTGATACTACGCAGAGGTCGCGCGTGCCGAGCTTGAGGGTTGAGAGCGCCGAGCCCAGTCCCAAGGCGGGCTCCGTGAACCACTCTGCCAAGTCCATTGACGAGCCCGAGATTGTGGTGGGAGACCCGACCGAAGATGACCGCCAGAAGGCGCAAAAGATCTTTGAAGGGAGCGAGGATTTCATCCAAAAGGACAGGGCTGCGGCCTGGATGGGCGAGGAGGGCATTGTGCGTCAGCGGACCTTGCGCGCGTACATGGAGCTGTACGACTTTGAGGGCCAGAGCATCGTGACTAGTCTACGGCAGGTCTGCCAGCGGCTGCTTCTGCGGGCCGAGACCCAGCAGGTCGACCGGATCTTGGTGGCTTTTTCGAAGCGGTGGTGCGATTGCAACGCCAACCATGGCTTCAGGTCAATAGGTAGGTCCTCTGCGGTGTTGGGATGTGCGCCCGCTGACTTGCCAGACATCATCCACACCATATGCTACTCGATCATCCTCCTGAACACCGATCTCCACGTGGCCGATATCGAGCACAGGATGACCAGGAGCCAGTTCATCAAGAACACCATGACAACCATCAGGCAGGCCCTCCAGGAGTCGGCCCCCGAAGTATTCGAGCGCGCAAGCATCCTCCCCGGCGGCAAGAGGGGTCTGGGCGCCGACGAGCCTCGCACGTCCGACGACCACAAACACAACAGCTTCCGATACTCGTTCAAGCCGCCGCCGCGGCCCACGTCGGCCCTGGGCAACTTTGCGGACCAGGCCCCGGAAACCTGCGGTCCCCTCGTCAAGACGCCCTTTGACGGACCATTCCGCGCCTGGGAGAACCAGGTTGAAATCGTGCTCAAGGACATCTACGCCTCCATCCGCGACGATCGCCTGCCGCTCTTTGGCGCCGAGGCCAGCCCGATCCACGCGCCGAGCAGTCTGTCGGTCATGGGCATGCTCAAGCGGTCGCCGAGCGTGCTGAGTAAAGCCCCGTCGGAGAGCGTCGCCTCCAGTCGGGGGAGGGTTGCCGAAGTGGCCAAGGCGAACTCATCGAGGTGGAACTCCAAGAGCCGCTCGCGGCCGCGAGGGTTCGGCACGGGCTTTTCGTCTAGCAGGACGAGCTTCGAGGACGGCAACTCGGTCTGGAGCCCGACAGACTCGTCGACCACGTGGAGCAAAGTGTCGCTCGGACGCACCCACACGACCATGTCCATTGATTCTTTTGGCTCGGCTTATCCCCGCGGCGACTTCCACCAGTCCATTGGTTTTGCGAACGCGCTCAGCCAGGCGATTATACGCGAGGACCACGCGCTCGAGCCCTTCAAGGACGAGATCAAGAGCGAGCAGCTGTTGGACGACGAGTCGCTCGAGCTCGCCGGCCCGCCGTGGGTCAAGGAAGGCATCGTCACGCACAAGCACCACCTTGATGGCATCGACAAGAGGGCCAAGGACCGCAACTGGACCGAGGTCTTTGCAGTCGTCCAGAAAGGGCAGCTGAGTCTGTTTTCGTTCTCGCCCAACAAGGCCCCGCGCAACAAGAACAAGCGGGGACCGGGCGGCTCCCTGCCCAAGGGCGCGGTAGTAGGCGGCGGCAACTGGCAGGACAACGCCACCAACCTCGGCACCTTCTCCCTCCGCCAGACCCTCGCGTCGGCCCTCCCTCCTCCGGGCTACTCGCGCACCCGCCCGCACGTATGGGCCCTCTCCCTCCCCACCGGCGCCGTGCACCTCTTCCAGGTCGGCACGCTCGACATCTGCCGCGAGTTCGTCAGCACGGCCAACTACTGGAGCGCGCGCCTCAGCACGCACCCGCTCGTCGGCGGCATCTCCAACATCGAGTACGGCTGGAGCGAGGCCGTCATCAAGAGCGGCCAGGCCTCCGGGGCCACCGACGACAGCGGCCGGCCCCCCAGCAGCACAAAGGGCCACTCCCGGCCCAGCAGCGCCGCCACCGCCGCCGCCGCCGCCGCCGCGGGCATCAACGCCGCCATCAACGCCGGCCGCTCCTCCATGCAGTCCCACCGCAGCATGCGCTCCGCCTCGTTCGACTTCGCCGTCCGCCCGGGGTCCGGCTCCTCGGGCGTCCTCGGCCCGGGCTCCCTCCCCCGCCTGCACCACCTCCCCACCGCCAGCAGCCTCTCCAGCACCACCGCCGCCACCACCACCACCTCCTCCACCGCCGCCGCCACCACCACCACCACCAAACTCCCCGGCGACCGCATCCACATCACCGACTGGTCCCCGCCCGCGCAGTCGCTGCGGCCGTCGCCGCTCGCCGAACCGGACCAGCTCCTCTCCCTGCTCAGCTACGTCCGTGCCGTCGAGGCCGATCTCGTCGCCCACAACGCCCTGCGCAGCCCCATGCTGCTGGCCTTCAGCCCGCGCGCCGGCAACGCGGCCAAGGCCATGGCCAACTGGGAGCGCAAGAGCGAGTACCTGCTGCGCGAGATTGTCAAGTTCCGCACCTATGTCGATTGTCTGCGCGCCGGGGAGGCGCGGAAGCGCGAGATTTACCGCGAGCGCGCGGTTGTGGAGCGTGGGTTGAGGGGTGAGGGGGGGGAGGAGGAGGGGGAGGATGGTGATGGTGATGGTGATGGTGATGGTGGGGAGGAAGAA
>MU853404.1:1288597-1325371 GCA_033297235.1 Trichocladium antarcticum
AACACCCCACCACGCCTCCCTAGCCTGGCTCCTCGAGGAACAGCGCGTCGACCTCGGCGCCCTCGACGGCTACCAGCCCCTGCCGCGGCCCCTCCCGCCGCGGCCCGCCCACGCCGCCCTCACGGACCCGTATCCGCCCCCGCCCCGGACGCAGTACCCCGTGTACGAGACCCACACGCACGCGGGGTACCATGCCGGGGCGTACAAGATGGACCGGGAGGTGCTGCGGCAGGCGCGGGTGGCGAACTGGTGGGCGGCGGATCCGGCGGGGGTGTTGGCGGGCCGGGTGGGGGAGTGGTGGGGGGTTTTTGAGGAAGGGGGGGAAGGTGGCGGGGGGTGGGAGTGGGGGTTTTGGTTGAGTATGGAGTGAGGGGGGGGGGGGATATATATCGCGCGGGACAACATACTGAATCCCAAAACCCGGTTGAGCCGTGTTGGAGTCTGTCTGTCTCTATCCAGTGACCAATCCCCGACATCCGGCGCAGCGGCCGTGCGATTGTACAGGCTCAATGTGGTGCTTTGTCTCTGTGGTCAGGAGGGCTTGTCTGGCATGCTATGTACGCAGCTATAGATCACAGACCGTGGCCGCAGCGGGCTCCGCAGATCCAGGGGCAGAGTATAGCCCCATCCAACTCCAGCCACCAACCACAGCACCACCACACGTCGCCGCACCAGGCTAAAACACACCATCAAGACCGAGAACCGCGCACATCCAGACTCCTTCCACCGCCGTGTCTCCAAGTACTAGCACCTGGGACCCATCTCAGCAACCAACGCGGTCACCAAGCCGGGCCATAGAAACGCGTATTGTATGTACAAACAAACAGACAAACAGTCACCCTGCCCCGCTCACCACCCGCTCACCACCCGCTCAACCCAACACTCCACGGCTCACGAAAAGCAAGACACCACTTTTCTCCCAGCGTCTCCATGCTGGCAACCACGGGCACCACGTCGACGGAGCGGCGTCGCCCAGGCAGTCAGTCAGTCAGTCAGTCTCACATCACAACCTGGATATCTCCACGTTAGCAAAGGGCCCCCCCCTCCCTCCCCAATACAAAACAAAACAAAACAATACTCACGCAATCCCCATCCGCCTTCCCCTGCGGAATCCCCATCTCCTCAAAGGTAGCGGGCCCCTGACCCATAGTCTTCCCGTCGGGATGGTTCGTCGTCGCCGTCGTCTTGGCAGGAGCCGACACCGCCGTCACCGCCGGCGGCCTTCCCCCCGCGCCACCACCACCACCAGGACCAGGAACAGGCCGCTGCTGTGGCTGATGCTGTTGCTGTAGCGGCGGTGCAGACCCCGGCCCCGGCCCCGGGCTCGGCCGCGGCGCAACATGCTGCGCAGCCGGGGGCGCGCTGACGCGGCCGGTAGGGCCGCCGCTGTCCAGGTGTGAGACGGGGCGGCCCGCGACCTGGGGCCGCAGGTTCTGGTTGTTGACGGGGACGCGGCCGCCGCCGGCCGGGGGGTTGGCGCCGTGGCGGTCGTAGCCGTACATGTCGCTGACGGGGCGGTTGCCGGGCCGCGGGCCGTACTGACCGCCGGGGCCTTGGGGTGGGTAGCCGCCGCCGCCGCCGCTGCCGCCGCCGCCGGGCGACATCCCGTACTGTCCTGGCGGTCCCTGGTGGGGCGGGACGTTCGGGCTTTGTTTTTGTAGCCGCTGCCGGCCTGGGTCGCCGACGGGCATGGATCCGGCGAGGACGATACCCGGCGCAATGTTTCCGGCGGCGTACCGGGGGTCGTGTTGGGGCGGGATGGGCTGCGGTTTCCACTGGCCTGCCGGGCCGGGGCTTGGTTTCCTATAACCTGCGGCCATTTGCGGTTCCCAGCCGGGTGCTGCCGACACGGGGCGGCGCCCAGGGTCGCCCGGCATACCGCTGGCTGCCGACAGAGGACGGATGCCGAACGCACTCCCGGGACGGTCTGCCTGCGGCCCGGCGCCGACAGGAACGCGCGCCACGAGATGCGGACCCCGCATGGGTTCTTCCGGATACGGCGCGGTCGACTTTGGCCTGATGTTGAGCGGCAAGGGCTGGTCTTCGTGCGGATAGGGGGCCGTCGACTTGGGCCGCATCGCCAGGTTGTTGTCGATCTTGACCGTAAAGGCGGGAACCCGTTGTGGCTCGGGAAAGTCAATACCGCCTGTGATGATTGTCAGCTGCCGCGTGCTGCCTCTGCTAAGTGGGAAACGTACTGCCAGGGGGGCCCTGGTCTCCTTCGCTCACGGTTGGCATGATGTCGTTGTTTCTCGCGAAGCGATCGGGCCGCTTGCCGCGCTGCGACCCGTGCTGTGACTTGATGCGCGTGAGAGTGGTCGTTTCGTGGTCCGCCTTCGTCAGCGTCCTAGACTGGCTCAGCGACTCGACCCGGCCTTCCGCGTCCTTGTTCCCGTGCTCGGCCGCCAACTCATACCACCTCCGCGCCTCGCGGATGTCCTTTTGGACGTGGATGCCGATCTCGTGGTAGTACCCCATCGCAAACTCGCCGGTCGCCAGCCCCGACAGCGCCGCGTCCTGGGCGTACTTGAAAGCCAGCTGCTCGTTCTTGGCAAACAGATCCTCGTAGCCAAAGAGGAACCACCGGCTCACGCCCAGGGATGCCTCGGGCTGGCCCTGGCGAGCAGCCAGCCCGTAATAGTGCAGCGAGTAGGCGGGGTTGAAGTCGCACCCGAGCTGGCTGAGCTCGTACGCCTGGCCCATCTTCAGCTGGGCCTTGGAGAAGCTGAGATAGGCCGCCTTCTCGATGTACTGGCGCGCGATGGCAAGATCGCACGGAAGGAGGTGCTCGGGGACCGTGATGTCGGGGAGCTCCCGGGCGATGAGCATGCCGTAAACGTAGGCCCCCTGCGGGGCGTCCTCGTCGGCCGTGTCGGCGGCGTGCTGGATCAGCTCCAGCCCGTGCAAGAGGTCTTTTGGGTGTCCGTGCTGGCCCATGAGGTACATCATGCCCAGCCGGTAGTTGGACGCCGAGTCGCCCAGCTGCGAGCCGAGGGTGTAGTGCTTGACGGCGTTGGTAATGTCGTTTGAGTTCTCGTAGAGCATGCCCATCCTGTACTCGGCGCGCCCGAATCCTATCTCGGCCGCCTTCTTGTAGAACGAATACGCCTCCCGCTTGTTCTCGCGGAACCCAAACTTGCCAAACTCGAGCCATTTGCCCTTCATAAAGGTGGCCTCGGGATGATCTTGTTGAGACAGGTAGTCGAGGATGTTAACCGCATCGACTCGGAGCTCGTGCTCGGCCTTGGGCGTCGGCGGGCGCTCCTTGTCCCGGCCATCTCGCTTCCACTCGCGCGCCTGCGCGTCCTGGGAGATCTCGACCCATATGAGCGCGTCGCGCGCCCACGTCACCTGCATCGACACATTGTTGGAGTGGAGAACCAGGTTGCGGGCCTGCCAGAGAATCTGCTCCTTCTCGTCGTCGCTGGGCGGGATGTTTTCGCCCTTGACCTTGGGGAAGGGGGAGAAGGAAGGCGAGTCCATGGCTGCGGAGTCGGCGGCGCTGGTCTGGAAGGGTTTGAAGCTGTCGGCGGCATTGCGCATTGCGCACGTCAGTCTGCCTGATCCACAGCGGGCAACGGGCCCAATCACGTCGCCGCCCGGCCGCACGCTTGCACTTACGACTTGGCTGGTCCGCCCTGGGAATCCCGCGTCGTTGCGTTGCCGTCTCGATTCGGATCAATGTCGTTGGCCTCGAGTTCCATGCGCTGGATGTCTTCTTGCATGTTCTGGGGCACCTCGGGCATTACCCTGTCACAAACCCGACCGGTGTCAGCATCCATCCAGCCGCCGTCCAGCCTCACCGCATCCAGGCCGCGCCCCGTCCAATCGCTCCGGCGGGGGGGGGGGGGGGGATGAGGGGGCGCCGCGCGGATGGATCGGCGGGCAGTTCCGGACCCAGCAGCCCGCAGTATCTCGCCATCGACTCACCTCTGAGGGGCAGGGGCGACGACCTCGGGCAAGTAGTAGTCATCATACCCCCCCGGAACAAACGTTGCGGTAAACTGCGGCATGTCGAGGGAAATGTCGCCAGGCGGCAGTCCCGAGCCTGCATGAAATGAACAAGCGAAAGCTGTCAGCGCGCGAGCTGCCCAATGCGGCCAAACCCCGCGGAAAAGGTATGTATGTAGAACGCTCTCTCGCTTTCCCCGCTTCGGCCAGTTACAGGTGCTGGGATGTACAGAAGAAGACCAGCAGCGATGGCGGGGGGGGGGGGGTCAAGGAGGGGCGCCAAGAGGCGTCTAGGGATGTCGACGGGCTTGCGCTCTTCGAGTCCGAGTCCGAGAGTGTCGGTCGGGTTGTCGATTGATTAATCGAAACCACAGGGCGGAAATCCAACCAGACGGAACAAATGCGAGCGACCTTCCTTTTGGCCTTGCAATGAGGGGCCGACAGCCGGTGGCTGCGACTGGGATGGAAGGGCCAACAGAGGCCTCAGCAATGCCCGCAGCAGACCCAGTTTTGCCGAGCAGCGAGCGGAGTGGGCGAATCCGCGACTCGCTTCCCGCGCGTGTTGGCTGTGGTGTTTCTATTCCCTCCCTCCGCTGCACTGCCGCCAGTCGTCGCTTTTTACCACGTCCAACGCGCGGCTTGGGTTGCGGCCTGTGTCGCGCTCTTGTACGGGCAACCACTGCTGCTTTATTGGTGCGAGAATGCAAAGGAAGGTCTCTCGTGGACGTTGGATCTGCACTCCGGCCCCAAGAGCCGGTTGGACGATTCGTTGTTTCGACTGCACTGCCAGGCGCCCCTCCTTGGCACTGCCCCGCTGGAACGGCCCCGAAATAGAACACCCCCGCCAGACTCGCAATCTCGCAATCTCGGCACCAGTGTTGATTTGCGCATGCTCACGTACCTGACTGACTAATTCCGTCCTCGGCACTGGCAACGCTGAGCGGCGAGACGGATCTCATCGCCCGTTGCCAGGTCTGGGTGTATGTCTGTTCCGCGTACGGCGGGCTGTACCAGGACGTCATGGCGGCCGGGCACCAGACACTCAGCTGCCAGCGAGGGGCCGCTGCGGAGGGGGGTTGACAGGGGCCGGCAACCTGGAGCGGTTTGGCGGCCGTTTGCGCCGTTGCGGGGCAGTTTATGCTCCGCAGTTGCTACTGACACTGACAGGTATCATCCCAATTGCTGCATGCGCCTGCAAACGAGGTCGAGATGGCGTGTGCGGATGGCCTACGGATGAGCTTGTGAAGATTGGTCGAAAAATGGAACTTGAAACAACTTGAAGGGCAGAAAGCCGACTGCCATCTCTGTCAAAACTTAAAAGAAGGGCATTGAACGTGAAGGAACAACTGTGGGAGGGAGCCGAATGCTTGTTAGTTGGTGAACGTCGGCAGTTGCGAACCACTTTATTTAAGCACAGCTGGCTGCCGTGCTGTGAAGTAATACAGGCAAGCTTCATGGACTGGACTGTATCACAGCGTAGTTCCACCGAACCGAGATGAGAATGCAAACACATGGCCGCATGCATTGCTGGGTATGGTATTGCCGGTGCCACAACCCAGTGGTTGAGTGTTCCAGTGTTGGAGGTGCGCCTCGAAACCACAGAAAATGCCTTGTTCTAGGCCGTAAGCGGTATCGACACCATCCCGCCAAGCTCAAACGTTGAGCAGCACAGGGACGGGTCATCCCATGTGCACGGACACCGCCAATAGAGGCAACAGCTCGCCATCGACACTGTCGGTGCGAGTTGGCTAGCAAGCTTGTCGCTGGCTTGATGCAGACAGACGCGGTGCCAAGTTCGCATTCTCTTCCTTAAACGAGGCATGACGGCGGCTGGGCGACGCGCCGACGAGTTCGGATGGAAATAGGGGCGTTTCAGCCTCTGCCGCGCCATGGTGTTGTTTTGAACGGAAGGCAACAGCGCGAAATGGGAGAGATTGATTCTCGCGCGGGATCTTGAGGTTAAGTTTATAATGGCCGCCAGGTGCCAGCAGTCGGCAACCCACCGAGCTCAACACTGCCAAGACTGGCAGCACGTCAGCCTTTCAGCCTGGCTTGGCTGAACTCCAACAGCCTCACCTGCACACCTCCAATCCCACACTTCGCCATCACCAAACAACCACCAGAACCGACCGATCCCACCGAACTTCCTCACCTCGACGACATCCAGCGCCCGGCAGTCCCACGAAACCAACCTGCCCGCCCGCCACAAGATAATCAGCCACCACCACCCCTCCGTCGCACGCGTCATCGCTGCGCCGAGCGACCAGCTCCCACCGTCCCAAACCAACCACACACACACACACACACACACACACACACCAAAATGGCCGACCGCCAACTGACCACCGTCCTGACCCAACTCAAAACCAACCCGCCCTACGCCGAAGCCAGCGCCCTCCTCTCGCGCGCCAAGCTCCTCCTGCTGCAGCTCAACGCCCTGACCCCGACCCCCGCCACCCCGGCCGCCGTGCTCGCCCTCGCCCGCGCGACCTACGAGCAGGGCGCGCTGGCCTCGATCCGCGCCAAGAACGCCGACGCCTTCACGCGCTACGTCGCGCAGCTGCAGCCGTTCTACGAGCTGTGCGGCGGCGGCGGCGGCGGCGGCGCGGGGCCCGGTGGGCCGGGGGCCGAGCAGAACAAGATCACGGGCCTGTACCTGCTGCTGCTGCTGACGCAGGGCCGGTACGGCGAGTTCCACAGCGAGCTGGAGGCGCTGGCCACCAAGGGCGGGAGTGCCGAGGCGGACCGCTACCTGGGGTATCCGATCCGGCTGGAGCGGTGGCTGATGGAGGGCAGCTATGACCGGGTGTGGAAGGCGATGATGAAGAAGGGGGAGGTGCCGTGCGAGGAGTTTGGCGTTTTCTCCGAGGTGAGTTTTTTTGGTGTCGCGCTATGCTATGCTATGCTATGCTATGCTATGCTATGCCCTCTGTGGGTGGGTTGGTCGCTGACGATGCCGTTTACCGCGACAGATCCTGACGTTTCAAATCCGCTCCGAGATCGCCTCGTCCAGCGAGCGCGCGTATCCCAGCCTGCCGCTGTCGTCGACCAAGTCGCTGCTGTTCCTCGACTCGGAGGGCGCGGTGGTCGAGTTTGCGCGCAGCCGCGGCTGGATCGTCAGGGACGGGCATATCTTCTTCCCGACGGCGCAGGACGCGGGCGACGAGGGCGAGCAGGACAAGGAGATGAGCCAGATGGTGATTGAGAATACCCTGGGCTATGCCCGCCAGCTCGAGACGATCGTATAAACGGCTGGTGGGTTGGAAGGATGACAACTGGGGGGGGGAGGGGGACGGTAGCCTGTCTGTAGTAGATGCTATGGGGAATGCGGGCAACACAACACTGCCACCAGCGGACTCGTCAACATATTACGAATCTTGATCAAATGCTTCTGCTCGTGCTACAACTAAACTCATACTCCCCGGGCATATCAAACAAGCTCGCCTCGCCGGAATCAGCACCTCTAACCCAACCCCCCCAGACTTTTCCTCCCCGTAAAAGCCCCGGTGTCCTCGGGCTGTTTGGCAGGCCCAGAAACGTCTTAAAAAAAAGTCATCATTATATCTCTCGGCCCCCCCCTTTTCCCTTCCAGATCGGCCGCTCAAGCAAACAACTTGAGGCCGCTCCCGTGCTTGCCAACCTCGCAGACCTCGCACACAGCGCACACGGTGCCCTTGTACTTGGAGTGGTACTTGGACCCGTCAAAGGCGCACTCCTCGTGGGCGGTGCCGCTGTAGATCGGGGTGTGGCTGGCGGCGCAAATCTCAAACTCGGCGAACTGGTCAAACTCGATCTCGACCGCGTCGTTGGGGTTGCGCTCGCACTGCGCCTTGGTCTTGCGGGCCTGTGGTGTTGTTGTTAAGACATACGAACAGCAAGGGTAGTAGGGCGGGATAGGTAGGATCCACGACTTACGCTCTCGAGAATCTTGCCCGCGGCTCCGTTCGCAATGATCCTGTTGGCAAAGCTCAGCGCCGAGTTGTAGTTCTTGCTGCGTATGGCCAGGTTCATGGTGTTGAACAGCGCAAGCTGGCGGTGCGGCACCTCGATCTTGGGGATCGTGAAGTAGGCCGACAGCTCGAGGCTGCGCCTCGTCAGCTGCGCGTTCTTGCCGACGGCGTCAGCCGTGCCGAGGGCTCGCCGCGCGAGCTCGATCGACATGGCCACGGTGTACTCGCTCGCGGACGCGATCAGCTTCTTGGCCTCGACCGCCTCGCTGTCGCTGCCTACCGCGTTGATGAGAACCGCGTGCAGGATGCCCTTGAAGATCTTGACGCCGTCCTCCAGCCTGTTGGTCTTCATGGTGTTGTAACCACGCTGCAGGTCGTTGGAGGCAAGGTACTCCAGATCCCTGGGAATGACGGGAAGAACCTTCCTGGGATCCGACTCCTCGACTGTCCGACGGACATAGTTGACGAGGGGCGCCAGACCCGCTGACGCAGGCAGATAGGTCTTGGACGCCTGATAGACCTCGATGAACCGAGGCTTGAGGGGCGCAAAGTTGACGGCACCGACTTGGCGGTTGAGGAGTTGCATAGCCGTCTCGAACGAGCCGCCGGCAACATGGTCGACGGCCAACGGCGAGTTGCGCGCCCACAGATCTGCTTCGCTGCTGGCCGCACCGCCCGCCTCGGCGCTTTCGACGTTGACGAAGCCCTCCTCCACCTCCACGGCAATGTCCTCGCCCATATCCCAGCCGCCCGCATCCTCCTCTTCGTCGGCTTCGCCAAGGAGATCCTGCCTAGCGCCCTCTTCCTCGCCTGCCTCGCCCAGCCCGTTGGCAGCGGCCGGCTGGTCTTCTAATGAGAGACCCTCGAGCTGACCTGAGAGCGCCTTCTCAAAGACGGATTGTGACGTCTCCTTGGTCGGCCAGTTGGCCTGGTACGTTGGCACCACCGGCTTGGGCGGTGTGAGCGGCTCGCCGAAGGTGGGAAGGCTGAGCTGTTCTTCCGTGAGACCAGTGGCCTCGAGAATGGACTGGCACTCCTCTTCCAGGCCATGGGACTTGGCCGTCATGTACGCCAGGGGGTCTAGTAACGTTAGCCATGTCCCCGCAGCGGATGGATGGGCCGGTTCTCTTACATAGGTCGATCTCTTTGAACATCTGGATCCGGTCTTCGACCTCGCCCAGGTACAGTGCGTTCTGGAACCTCGACGTGACATCTCCGCGGTGCTCAGCGATCTTGGCCATCCTGGTGAGCTTGGCGTTGTCGCCGGTGGTGAGGTACAGGAACGAGAGCTTGTCAAAGTTCTTGAGCTTCTGGTAGCACATCTCGACGATGGAATGGTTTCCGTGGGCGAGCGCCTCGGCGCTCAACCTGCTCCAGAGCTTGGGCCGGTCCAGCTCCTTGGCCACCTCGACCGCAACCTCCAGATTCCCGCACTCAATCGCAAGCTCGAACCGCGTGGCGGGATCCTGGACGAACTGGAGGGCAATCTCTGGGTAGCCCTTCTTTTGCAGGTATGCGATGATCGACTGTCCAACCAGGCTGGAGTTTTGGATGATGTGGAGCATCTCCTCGTAGTTCCTCTTGACAAGCGCGAGCTTGAAGCGGTATTCGGTGGGGTCGATCTGCAGGATCCTGGGTTTGGCGGCCCGGTCAAGGCAGTAGACGTTGCGCCCCTTGACGCGGACAAGGTACACGGTCTGGTCGAGGGTCCGCACAATCCCATTGTCTCCGTTGAGGAGCGTGTACTTGACGTGGTTCAGAGTCGAGTACAGGAGAACGCCGGCGTCATCCCACGTGGCACTCTTGATACGGATTGTCTCGTGTAGCGTGCTGACTTGCTCCAAAATCTTGGTGACGATAGTCACATTATGCTTGCTGAGCAGGGCAGCATAGAGGCCGTCGTTGGACCACACCACATACTTGACGCCGTTAACTGCAAGCTCGGCGGTGGTCTTCTTCTGCTGAATGTCGTAGAGGTGGACCGCGGTCGGCGTGATGATGAGGAGGTTGCCGGTTCCGCCAAAGTAGATGTCGCTCGTTCCAAGGGGGGGCTTGAATGATCGTGTCGTGTTGTTCATCAGGTCCTTGATATCCACCGTCTGCGCGGCCGTGTTTAAGACGGCGAAGCGATTACGGGCCACGAAGATGGCCGAGTTTCCTGGGCCGCGCTTCGACTCTGTTGGTTCAATCGCGCCGGAACCATCGCGCGGGAGATTGACCAGCTCATAGGAGCCGCCATCTGCCGGAGACGTGACCAGAACGGAGCGCTCGGCGGGGTTGTAGGAGATGGTGCGCGGCGGCACCCAGGGGCTGCCGAGCTTCTTCAACGAGAGCAGGGTGGGGGATTCGACATTCTTCTGGAAGTCGTACGACTTGACACACTTGTCCTTGGTGATGTGGAAGAGCGTGTTCTGGTACACAGACGACGCGGGTCTCTCGCGCTCGAGCTTGAACACCATGACACCACTATTCGAGTCAGCCGCCTGCACCAGTGTATGGGAGTCGCGAACACGTACTTGTCGTGGCCAGCCGCAAAAAGGTTGATCTCCGGGTGGGCGGCAATGACCCAGAACCGGTCGTTCTCGCGCTTGAAGGTGTGCACGGTGGTCCGCTTGTTCAGATCCCAGACCCTGATTGTCTTGTCCTCGCCGGCGGAGAGGATGAGGTCCTGGTGTGGGTGGAACAGACAGCCGCTGGCGTTCTGGAAGTGGCCTCGGCAGGTATCAACCTCCCACTGTGTCACGTCAGCACTGGCGATGCTCTGCGGTGCGCGACAGGTTACATACGGCCTTGGTTTCGCTCATGCGCCAGAGCTTGATGAGGCGATCGTCTCCGGCCGAGACGATCAACGGCATGGTGGGATGGAAAGCGACCCAGTTCACGCCCCTATCGTGACCCTCGAGCACGAACTTGACGACGGCATCCGTGTTGCCGAACATGTCGGTCTGGTTCGCATTGGCGCGGGCGACCTGGTCTTCGAAGGACATGGATGTGGGGGCGGAGTGCTTCTTGCGCAGGCCAGAAACTGCACGAGGTCAGCTGAGCACATCCGGGGCGCAATGCCTGATGCTGAAGAGGCCACGTACTATCCCAAACACGAACTGACTGGTCGAGCGAGGCCGAGACGACGAGGTCCTCCTTGGGGTGAAACTGCGCGCACATGGCGTAGTGGTTATGGCCCGTCATGGTGCAAACTGAACCCCCGTCAGCACCGAAAAGCTTCCAATCGCATCGCCGCGGCAGTCTTACGCAGGGAGCGGTTCTGCCAGTTCCATATCCGAATCGTCTGGTCGTCACTGGCGCTGACAATCCAGGGGAGCTCGTGGTGGAAGAAGACGGTCCGGACATAGTCCAGATGGCCGTTTAGCGTGAAGAGACAGCGGCGCGTCTGGTAGGACCAGACCTTGATCTTGTAATCGTCGCCGCCCGAGACGAAGAGGGGCTACCACCACGTCAGCACGGCGCGCTCCTCGAACCCGAACCGCCCCTTTTTTTCCTCCTCACCTGCGTCTTGTGGAAATCGACACCGCGGACCGGGCCATCGTGTTCTTCGAAGCGGTCAATCAAGGTGCCCATGCGATAGTCCCACAGCTGGATCGTGGACGAGTGGAGGGAGACGAGAATCCATGGTCTGGGGTGCGAGGGTCAGTGTCGAGCACGAGAGCAGCGGGGGAGCTCGGGCAGCTGCGAACCGTTTGGGGTGGAATGCGATGCCCTTTGCGCGCGACGACTTGGACTCGAACTGGGGGACAGGTCAGCTTCAGCGTCACTCTGGCGCGCATTGCGCGGGGCGAACTCGGAGCCGGACCTTGGTGAGCATTCCCGAGGAGGCCTGCATCTTGGCTGAGGGGACCGAGGCCTAACTAAGCTCCCGGCATCAACGGGGGGTCGGAGCAGGTTGGCGCAAGACGCGTCGGCAATCACAAACAATGGAATGCCGCTGTCGGGTCGCCAGGAGGACTCGGGCAGAAGGCAGAAAGCAGCGGCCGGGTGTGTGGCGGCGTGGTCGGGGGCTTTCGTGGATCGAGAAGTCGGGGCCTGCTGCTAGTGTCCGTAGGCCTTCAATCAAACCATAGGGAACCGTGGCATCTCACTGAGAGGTGTGGGTTCCTCTCCTGGCGAGCCTCAGGCGCCAAAACGCACATTCAATTTTCCGGCCCCACCCCCGTTCAGTGCCCACTGTCCCCCGGCCTCGCCAAGCCAAGCCAGGGGGCCGCTTTCCAGGGGACCCCACCAACCACACAGCCCTGGAAGCTGCCCTGGCTGCGAGCTCGGATTGGTCAAGCTGTTCCAGCTATGTATGTATGTAGGTGTCCAGGACTCCAGAAGCCGACGACAATGGAAGCTCGCAGCGACTTACACAGGAGACAAAAACGCCCCGCCAACTCGCCCAGGGCCGGTGACAAGCCCAAAACGAACCGGAGACGACCGGTACTCCACGAATAATTGACCGTCTCGGATCCAACACTTCAGAAGCCGATTACCAAGTTCGAATCGCCACAGACGCACGTGGCAATTGCCAGAGGCGCAGGCCTGGAAAGCTACCCCGGGTGGCATTCGGAGCATTGGACGACGTTGGACGGCACCGAAGACCCCAAGACGCTTTACGGACTGCGCAGCTCCAAGGAACGCCCCAGCAGCGGCGGGCACCATGATCCGGCTCTCCCAGCTGCCATGGGGCCTTGCGGCCGCCATTCTCGCGGCAGCATGGCTTCCGTCGGCCCAAGTTGCCGCGTCGCCATCCGTCAATGTTGCCCTGAACGCAGCATTCCCCTCGCCGCCGTACCTGGTTGAGCTGCTGTAAGTAGCATCCTCCCCTGCCACCGAGAGCCACGGCTGACAGGGATTGCAGGGAAACCGCAGCCTCCGACAATGCGACCGCCTACTTCGCCCTGCTTGGCCGCGTCGCAAACGGCTACTTCGCCGAAGCCAAGACCGACAAGACCCTCTATGAAAAGTTCGTCGAGGTTCTGCGAGGCGATGGCCATATGAGCGCCGAGGCGCTGTCGACCTTCAAGCTGGCCCTCTCGATGCGGACCGCGTCGCCCCGGATCGAAGCACACTACCAGTACTACACGACGGCCGTCGAGTCCTCGCTGTCTGGGAACCAGGACGGATGTGAGCTGTGGTTTCTTGCCGACGGAAAGCAGTATTGCACCTCCAGTCTTGGCACAGCTCATGGGAGTGTGAAGCGCAATGCCCAGGACCGGACCCTGCCGTTTGACCGTAGCCATGGCGCCGGGCCTCGTGATGTGGTCCTCTACGCCGACATCACCTCGCCAGCCTTTGGCGCGTACCATAAAACCGCCATGGACCACGCCCAGCGAGGGGAGGGGTCGTACCGGGTCCGATACAGGAGAAGCCCGTCCCATCCGGACGAGCCTCTCGCGGTCAACGGCTACGGCGTGGAGCTTACCCTGAAACGGACCGACTACATCGTCATCGACGACCGTGATACGGGTGCCGCCAAACCTCCAGCAGGCGAGGCCCAGAAGCCGGTTGTTGCCTCCGAGGTTGTCCTCGATGACGAGGTAGAAATTGCAGATATCAAGCCCCTGGAAAAGTCCGAGCTCGCGCCCCTCGGCATGAAGGCCGCATCGTACATCATGCAGAGCGAGTCTCCATTCGAGACTTTGCTCAAGCTCACACAGGACTTCCCCAAACACACCGCCTCCATCAGTGCCCATAATGTCTCGGCCGACTTCGCAGCAGAGCATCGGGCCAACCGGGAAACCCTGGCCGCCGAGGGTCTGAACATGCTGTGGATGAACGGCGTCCAACTGATCGACCGCCAAATCCAGCCGTTCGGACTGGTGGACCTGCTCAAGCAAGAGCGGAAGCTGATCAACGGTGTCCTGGACCTCGGCCTCACCGGACAGCAGGCCATCTCGTTGCTGGGTCACGCCGAGGTGGCCAGAGCGAAATCCGGAGATGACGAGCCCCGGAGGTTCGACTGGCGTGATGAGATCGAAGGAGGCCAGGTCATCGTCTGGCTCAACAACCTCGAGAAGGACAAGCGCTACCAGGACTTCTCACCCAGTATCTGGGCGCTGATTCAACACTTTGGCCAAGGGTTGCCCCAGGTCCGGAAGGATCTCTTCAACCTGGTTGTTCCCGTCGACTTTTCCAACCCCGACGACATCAGAGTCGTCGCCACCCAGCTGCTAGTCTTCATGAAGCGGCTGATACCGATCCGGTTCGGCCTGGTCCCGCTTACTCCCACGGGAGGGGCCGTCGACCAGGCCAAGGTTGTGTACCATCTCCTCGAGAACTACGGCCTGGGCGCCACAGCGTCATATCTGGAATTGTCGCTCGAGGCCAAGAAGACTGCCACGCCGGATGAAGCCATCTTTGATTTGGCGATCAAGGACAGGGCTCCACGGCCGGAATCCACGCCGTTGCCGTTCAAGGACGTTTTCACCTCCGAAGCACATGAAAAGCAGATCCATCGCGCCAAACACTGGGTCGAACGGCTGCGCCCCGATGGCGAAGTGCCGTTGGTCTTCTTCGACGGCATCGCAATCCCGCGGGACGAGAACTGGCTGAGGGTCATGAACCAAAAGCTCATGGTTGATTTGCAGGCAATTCAGCAGGCGGCGTACTATGGACAGGTCGGTGAGGACACTTGGATTCCCGGCCACTTCCTCGAAAACGCCATCTCGAGGCGCAACGCTTTCATCTTCCCGGAGGATTCCCGTGCTCTCACCGTGCTCAATGCGAACAGGATCTACACTGAGCATCACGACGTCCTCGGCAAAGTTCCAGTCATTCAGGCGGACGAACAGTCGACGAAGGAGGACTGGGCTGCGCTGTCTGTCGTCGTCGATCTAGACAGCAGTGAGGGACAGAAGCTGCTCTTCCATGCCATCCAGTTCCGCAAGGAGCATACCGGCATCCGTGTGGACATTGTACACAGCCCCAAAGACATCTCTCGCTCGCCGTCGCAACTCGCGCAACGCATCAGGGCCAGCGAGGACAGCCTGCTTGCTGTCAGCAGTCTCCTCGATCTGGTGACCATCTTGGAAGCCGGCAAAGCGCAGGCTGACGCTGCATACGACGCTGCCCTAGCCAGCTTCCTCGCAGGTATCAACGTGAAAGCCGGTGACAACATGCTGATGCTCAACGGCCGTCTCGTTGGTCCCATCCTATCGGCTAGCGACTTCACGGCGGAGGACTTTGCGCAGTTTCTCGATGCTGAACGTGCCACCCGAATTCTGCCCGTGTACAAGGCCGTCGAGGACCTCGGCCTGAGTGACAAGGTGTCCGGTCCGTTGGCGGCAGCCAAGCTCACGTCCGTCACCGCGCTGTCGGGCATCTCAACCCTTCCCCAGGGCATCTTCGACTCGGCGCCGTCAATCAGGACTACGGCGTTCAAAAGATGGAACGCGACATACACATCGTTCCAGATTGGCGATGCGTCGACCGCGAGCATCTCTTTCGTCGCGCTCATCAACCCGGCTAGCGAGACTGGCCAGAAGTGGGCTGCGGTGCTGAAGGTTCTCTCGGAGCTTGAAGGCGTCCATCTCCAGGTCTTCCTCAACCCGGCGGGTAATCTCGGCGAGCTTCCCATCAAGAGGTTCTACCGCTACGTCCTCGAGTCGTCCCCTAGTTTTGACGCGAGCGGAAAGGTCAAGGCCCTCTCAGCAAGCTTTGCAGGTGTACCGCGCGACACGCTGCTCGTCGCGGGCATGGATGTGCCGCCTGCATGGCTCGTCACGTCCAAAGTCTCGGTCGACGACCTGGATAACCTCCGTATCCAGGATATCAAGGCCAAGAGAGGCACCGAGCATATTGAGGCCATCTACGAGCTTGAAAACATTCTCATCGAAGGCCACTCACGGGAGCTGCCGACGGGACAGCCCCCGAAAGGCGTGCAGCTCGTCCTGGCCACCGAGAAGGACTCGCACTTTGCCGACACCATCATCATGGCCAACCTCGGCTTCTTCCAGTTCAAGGCCAACCCGGGTGTCTACAGTATCCGGCTCAAGGAAGGCCGGAGCTCCGACATCTACAGCATGGAGAGCGTCGGTGCCCGGGGGTGGGCGGCCGCGGCCGGCGACGAGACCACCGAGATTGCGCTCATGGACTTCCAAGGCACGACGCTCTACCCGCGCCTGAAGCGCAAGCCCGGCATGGAGCAGGAAGACGTTCTCGAAGAGACCAAGGCCCAGCACACTGCCGGCGGCGGCGCCATGGGCTTTGTCTCGAAAGGCCTCCGGTTCGCCGAGGGCATCCTCGGCCGGGCCAAGCCCGCCGACACGCAATCGGCGTCGGACAAGGAGCACGCCGAGATCAACATCTTCTCCGTCGCCAGCGGCCATCTCTACGAGCGCATGCTCAACATCATGATGGTCTCGGTCATGCGGCACACCAACCACACGGTCAAGTTCTGGTTCATCGAGCAGTTCCTGTCCCCGTCCTTCAAAGACTCGATCCCGATCCTCGCGGCGGAGTACAAGTTCCGGTACGAGATGGTGGCGTACAAGTGGCCGCACTGGCTGCGGCAGCAAAAGGAAAAACAGCGCGAGATCTGGGGCTACAAGATCCTCTTCCTCGACGTGCTCTTCCCCCTGTCCCTCGGCAAGGTCATCTTCGTCGACGCGGACCAGATCGTGCGCGCGGACCTGCACGAGCTGACCACGCTCGACCTGCACGGCGCGCCCTACGCCTTCACGCCCATGTGCGACTCGCGCGCCGACATGGAGGGCTTCCGCTTCTGGAAGACGGGCTACTGGGCCAACTACCTGCGCGGGCGGCCCTACCACATCAGCGCGCTGTACGTCGTCGACCTGCGCCGCTTCCGCGCCCTCGCCGCCGGCGACCGCCTGCGCCAGCAGTACCATGCCCTGGCCGCCGACCCGGCCTCGCTCGCCAACCTCGACCAGGACCTGCCCAACCACATGCAGTTCCACATCCCCATCCACAGCCTGCCGCAGGACTGGCTGTGGTGCGAGACGTGGTGCAGCGACGAGACCCTGTCGGCCGCCCGCACCATCGACCTCTGCAATAACCCGCTGACCAAGGAGCCGAAGCTGGAGCGGGCCCGCCGCCAGGTGCCTGAGTGGCGGGACTATGATGAGGAGATTGCGCGGCTGATGGAGCGGCGGCGGCGGCCGGGTGGGGGCCGTGGGAGGGTCGAGGTGCTGCGGAATACGAAGAGTCGGCGGTTTGAGGATGAGGGGGCGGCGGCGGCGGCGGCGGCGGCGGCGGCGACGGAAACGGAAACGGGGGGGAGGAAGGACGAGTTGTAGGTTTGTGGAGGGGGGGGATGGGTTAACGATGTGTTGGTATGGGTGATATATTGAAGAGCTGAGTGTGTGTTATTTTTATCTTGTCATCTTGTTCGCTGTGAAATACCATCTGCGAGGAGGATGAAGTTGACTCTACTGATAATTGATCGTACGTGACTCGAGGTTGGCGACAAATAGCACCCTTGGGAGTGGCAGCGGTGAAGTTGGGTATATGGGTCAGGTTTCCGCACGCAATTACCAACACCTTAACCGTTGGCGTGGTCAAGCGGTTACTGTGTGGCGTGCCACACTCGGTGCCAGAAACCTGTCGGGTGCCCATGCGTGGTATGGCAATCAAGATGGTTTCGTAGGTCTTCCGCGGCTCGCAAGTTCGAGTCCTCAGCGGAAGACTGAGCTTTTGCTTTTTTTTGGCCTTTTTACTACTTTGTTGCATTATCTATCATCCATCCATCATACGCAGCTTGAACAGCGCAACGACACGCAAGCTATCATCTCTCGCCTACTAATCCGCTCTCCATCACACTCCAGCAACTCTTCTCCGCCTGTCCCCAATCCCAAGCAAAGCCCAGCCAAAAGCACCCAGCGCCACCGCTCACAGCTCCAGACACATCCCCCCCCCCCCCCCCAAAAACCCCTCAGTGCGAAATGTACTGAAACACCGCGCTCACCTCAGGCTCCCCGGCCTCCTGCTTGAGCAAATGATCCTGGATCCCCTTCAGCCCATCATTGATAAAATGATTCCACGTGCTCGTGTCGCCGTACAGCATGGCCTGGGCGCGGATGTGCTGCCTGCCGTCGGGCCTGCAGCGCTTGCACTTGAAGGTGTCGTGGGTGTCGCTGCGGGTGTCGGCCCGGTACTGGAACAGCTCGCGCAGGCTGTCGAGGCTGAAGTGGCGCTCGACGTCCTCGGCCGAGTCGACGACGCACGAGCTCAGGCTCTGCTTGTGGCTCTGGCGCTGGAAGATCTTCTCCTCGATGGTGCCGGTCGCGATGAAGCGGTAGACGAAGCAGTCCTTCTTCTGGCCGTCGCGCCACACGCGCGCCAGCGCCTGCTGGTCCGCGGCCGGGTTCCAGTCCGGGTCGAACAGCACGAGGCGGTTGGCGCCGATGAGGTTGAGGCCGCAACCGCCGGCCTTGCTGGACAGCAAAAAGACAAACTCGGTGCCCTCGGGGTCGTTGAAGCGGTCGACGAGCCTCTGGCGCTTGTTGACGGCCATGGTGCCGTCGAGCCGCAGGCAGCCGTAGGCGCGGGAGCGGCAGAGGCGCTCGAAGAGGTCGAGCGTCTGGGTGTAGTTGCTGATGAGCACAATCTTGTCGTTGGTGTCGGCGCGGATGCGCGCCAGCATGCGGTCGAGGACTTGCATCTTGCCGGAATACCACGGCTTGACGTCGCGGTCGCGGCCGCGGGATTCCCTGGGGACGTAGTCGTCTGGCCAGTATTGTTCGCACCCCGGAAGGTCGGCCGCAAGATCGAGGAGATCCGGGTGGTTGCAGAGTTTCTTGAGCATGCCGATGGCCTTGAGCGGCTGGGAGCCCTTGCCGCGGAGCAGAGCTTGGATGTCCGGAGAGGTGATGAAGTAGTTGTACAGCGCAAGCTGGAACGGGGCCAGGTTGCAGAACACCACGTGCTCGTACTTGACGGGGAGGTACTTGGACAGAATGTCGTTGGTGCGCCGGATGATGAATTTGTTGACCATGCCGAGCAGGGCGGAGAGGCACTCGTCGCCGCGTTTCCGGTCGGCCTCGGAGGCGTCGGCGTCACGGCCACGGAGGATCGGGAGCTCAAAGCGCTTGCGGAACTCCAGGCGGCTTCCGAGAAGATCTGGGTTGGCAAAGCTGATGAGGGAGAAGTACTCGGACAGATCGTTCTGGATCGGGGTGCCGGAGAGGATGACACGTCGCGAGACATTGAGGTTGTTCAGCGTGCTAAAGGTTTGGCTCTCTCCGTTCTTGAGGCGGTGGCCCTCGTCACAGAGCATGAGACCGATCGGTGCATTCTTCAGCTCGTCGACGTTGAGGCGGAGTGTCTCGTACGAGACAATGATGACGGGCCGCGTGACCGCACGACCGCTCGCCATTGCCCATTGACGGAGCTGCCGGGTCAGTTCTTCCTTGGATGCCTTGCCGTCTATTGCGAAAGGGGTGATGGCATCGGCGCCCAGCCACTTGGTCAGCTCGTTTGCCCAGTTCCGCACCAGACTCGAGGGGCAGGCCACGATGGCCTTCTGGATCGAGCTCTTGCCGGCGTCGGGGGACTGCTTGAGCAGGGTCCACAGCAGGGTGATGCATTGCAGCGTCTTTCCGAGGCCCATCTCGTCGGCCATGATGCAGCCGTGTGCCTTCTCGTCAATCATGCCCATCACACACCGGTACATGAACTTGACGCCCTCGATCTGGTGGGGCCGGAGCACCTTGGCCAGCCGCGGGTCGATGACAACGGGTACCCTCGGGTGTTCGCCCACGACCTGCTTCTTGATTCCCAGTATTTCAGCCAGGCTTTTGTGCATCAGGGGCGCGTCCAGGGTCGACGCTGGCTCGGCCGCCTTGTCTTTCTCGTCGGGCTTTGGCGCCTCCTTAGGTTTGTCATCGACGGTCGGGTCATAGAGCACAATCGCAAACTCGTCGCACGGGTCATGCAACGGCCTTGCTGCGAAGATGGCGCCTTGCCTCAGACCCAGAGTCGGAGGCGGCCGGTTGGGATTGTATGCGGCCGTGTCCTTGTTGACGAACGGGACCGAGAAGGCCTTGCGGAAGACCGAGACCGTGTCCTTGGGGCGGAAGACGGGGAACTTGTTGACATCTCGGTTTGCGAGGGCCAGACGGTCGGCATTGGTGTAGGGCTTGTCGGCGTCGACATCCCCGTCTGTCCCGGCATAGTCAACCCTCTGCCGCTTCCGGGCAGGGCGATCGGCAGCGACGGTGCGCGTGGCTGAGCCGGGAGTTTTGAAGGGCTTGTGCAGACGCTCGAGAGACTGTGGTGTTGGGAAGCGACTGCGCGGGACCAGATTCTCCTTGTTGGCGGCTGGCGTCAACGGCGTCGGGAGGGTCCTGTCATTGTTGGGTCAGCCATGGTTTCCGCCCTCAGGATGCGAAAGGGAGTGGGAATGGGAATTGAACACAACACACATTATGAAGCCTGTTTCAGACCGCCGGTAGTTCTTATAACGTCAATCGCAATGTTGGAAAAAGAGACGAAAAATGCGCGCGGCAAACCAGACAGCTTCAGACACTAGTTACAGGTATGTTCGGGGGTTGGAAGTTGTTGAGATGGAGACGCGTCAAGCGGCTAGGCAACAGACGCGCCGTCCCCGCGTCGTCAGATGACTTGCGGTGAGCTCCTGCCAAGAGTTGTGCACGGGCCATATATCTTGTGTAAACTGTAAGTCGTCGCTCCGCTGAAGCAGGCGCGATATTGAATCATTCACTGATGTTGCAATAATACGATTACACCTGTTGATTTGGGCATTCCAGATCGTACGCAGTCATCACAAATTCCCAGAATTTGTACTTTGTGGGTGTTATCATGTGGGCCGACGTTGGTCATAGTTTGGCAGCGGTTGAATTTCGACACTTGTTGCTTTGTTTCTCGACATACAATGGAAGACTCAGAGTTAAAAGCAGCTGAGTAAGGTCTTGAAATTGTGAGCTAGTTGATTGGGCATTGCGGTATGCAAGGGTCATGGCTAAGTAGTAGAATCCGCTTCAAGTCAGTAGATAAACTCCAACTCTCTGCGCATCATTGTCGAAACGTTGTGATTAGACTTCAAGGAATAATCAATTTTTACAAGCTGGGATCCGGGACTGATTTAACACAGCGTGTGCTGATTGTTCTTGAATGCGGCCAATGACAAAAATAGAGGCCCTCCTCCTATTTTCTCTGCGTGATTCTGCTGCTTCCATCTGAACTCGGCGCGTGAAATCAGCACCACGAACTGATTTGACTGGCCACGATAATTCCGCGCGCTGCAATCCTTGCTATTGTTTCTTTTAATCAATACAAATATTTGAAACGATTCTTGCTCTGCGTAAATCAGCCAGCCCCGCCGGTGCTTCCCTCCCGCCTATAAATATCTTGTCCCTCACCCACTTCCTCCCACTCTCTCTCTCTTCCCACCACAGCTTCCGACCTCGCGAGCCCGGCCTCGCGAGTCCAACACGACAATACCAATCCGACCCAAAAAGTATATCTTTTTTTTCCCCTTCAATTCCCATTGTCAATCAACTCAACCAACCTGGCTGACTCAACAGTCCCGACCCGCGACAAACCCCGACGACAACCGACCCCAACTTCAGAGCGGTTGTATGCCGTACCTCACACTTGACAGAGTGCTACCCACACCGTGTTTCCCCAACCTTTCCTCATCGCCACCGGCTCGTCTGTCTCCATGCAGCTTGCTCGGGGAGTATCACCCTGGGGGGTTCAAGAGGGGTTCTCCCACCGAGTCTTGGGTAGGGCTCTAAGTCCTGCCACCCTCACTCCCCCATCCTCCCCGTCATCCATCACCCCTCCTCGCACCACTTCACCTCAAAAGCACCCAAACCCCCACCTTTTCCCCCCATCGCGCCACTTCACCCGATCGGTCCCTGGACTTGATTGACCAAACCTACCCGCAGGCTCTACCAGCCCTCTGTTGGCTGTGGGATGTCGGCGGCGGTTTGGATTCAAAGGCCAAGCTCTCGTCAGAATGCAGCCACCCAGCTTCGCCTCGTATGTCCCCGAACCCGATTCTCCCGGACGGTGGGAGGGGGGTAGACGGTTCGCATTGCACACTTCCGCGGCCGTCCGTCTAATTTATGCGGGGTACTGGTGATCGAGATCTCGGGAGCCTCGAGAAACCATCCCCGAGTGTGTGCCGGCTTTACGACCCCTCTGAAGCTGCGACCATCTTTTCTGGAATTTTCAGGTATGTGGCATTCTGGGACTTGTCTTTTGGGCTGACTGTTAGGGCACACTTGGCTATCTTGTCATCATTGCGATGAGTTCTTTTTTTTTTTCATTGCATGCTCGGGCTTGCTCGGGCTGTGAGGGAGAAAGTCGGACCTGTCTCTGTGTCCCTCGAGCTTCTAGGTGGTTAGTAGGCCATCGCGTGGTGGATGCTGATGCGGGCCCGTGAAGTGGACTATTCCTGATGATGCTTGACATGAAGTTGACAGATAAATCGATTGCGCCTTCCGGGGCGACAAGGCTTGGCAGTCGTTGAGAAAGATTGCGCCTTCCGGGGCGACAAGGCTAGGCAGTCGTTGAGAAACGATAACTGTTGCATATCGGCGCTCCGGCGTAACCTTCACCTACCATTTATTTCATTTTCAAGACGCACGGCCATGGCCTTTTTGCCAATGGAGTGGCAATGATGAATACCGAGAAAGACCCCTCGCCTGGCGGACCAGAATCAGATGCCGGAAGTCGGCAATTTCCAGCAAAACCCTTAAGCGTCGCGAGTCGCCAGAACCGTACGGCCAATGTCTGACAAGAGTATGGCTCTCGTGTTTTCGTCGGTAAGCTCGCCGAAGTACCGTGGTTTCTCATGATTGATTCAGGCTGGGTTGGTGTTTTGTTACGACCTCAGTCATGTCTCCCGGCCCCGGCCCCCCCCCCCCCTCCATGTTCCCTGCCTGCTTGCGGCTGCTGCCCCAGTCTTGGCAGGGACTAACAGGGACGAACTGCTCCACCATCCGCCCCAGGACCCCGCCATGGTCCATCCCCCCCGCGATCCACTGCATCATCATCCCGCGGGATCGCGATGGCAACTCGCTGGATCCAGACACAGAATCGTGCGGCTATGCGGACAGCAGGGATTACCTTTCCTCTCCCCCCCGGCTCCCCTTCTCCGCCGCCGGACTGTCTCCCACAAGCCAGGCTCCCAGCCACGACGTAGTTGTTCCCCCCACGCCCTCCTGCGCCGTCACGACACGGACGGGTAACGCCGGGACCTCGGCATTCCACCCAGTCAACTTACCCAACCGAACCTCGTCCCCCATCTCGACCACCCTCCATCCCGACCGGCCTCCCGTGGACCAACCGACCTCCAACCCCCTCTTTCCCACCAGCTCAACCCAAGTCCCACCGCCACCATGTCCGCCGACTTCTGGGCCGGCTACGTCTCCGGCGCCGCGGGCATAATCCTCGGCAACCCCCTCGACATCCTCAAAGTCCGCCTGCAAGCCTCCGCCGCGTCCTCCCCGCCCCAACAACCCCCGGCCCGGACAGCCCCGCCGCCAACAACCAGCGCCCTCAGCCCGCGCGCCTTCCTCCTCGGCACCGCCGCCCCCGTCCTCGGCTACGGCGCCCTCAACGCCCTGCTCTTCATGACCTACAACCGCACCGAGGCCCTCCTCAACCACACCCTCACCGGCACCGCCCCGGCCAACAAACCCGGCACCGGCACCGGCACCGGCAGCAGCAACCTCTACACAACCTTCCTCGCCGGCGCCGCCGGCGGCCTCGCCACCTGGGCCGTCTCCACCCCCACCGAGCTGGTCAAGTGCCGCGCGCAGCTGCAGCTCGCGCCGCCGCCGCCGCCGTCGGCTGTCGCTGTCGCTGCCGGGGCCGCGCCGCCATCGTCATCGTCATCGTCATCGTCGTGGGGAATCGCAAAGCACGTGCTACGGAGCGAGGGGGTGCGCGGGCTGTATTTCGGCGGCGGAGTGACAGCGGTGCGCGACAGCGTGGGGTACGGGTTCTATTTCTGGGGGTACGAGCTTGCGACGCGGTGGTGGCTGCAGGCCGCGGCCGCGGCTGCGGCGGGGCGGGCTCCCGAGAAGGACGGGGGCGTGATGGGGTCGGATGCGGCGCGGGTGCTGGTGTGTGGCGGGCTTGCGGGCGTGTTGACGTGGCTGAGCATCTTCCCGCTGGATGTGGTGAAGACGAGGGTGCAGACGCAGGTGCGGCGGCCGGAAGGGGGGGAGACGGCGGGGCTGCTGGGGGGAGGGCAGAAGGGGCCGCCGCGGCTTGGGGCGTGGGAGATGGCGCGGGAAACGTATCGGGAGGGAGGGGTCCGGCCGTTCTTCCGCGGGCTGATGGTGTGTAGTGTGCGGGCCTTCTTTGTGAATGCGGTGCAGTGGGCTGTGTATGAGTGGATTATGGCCGAGTTGGGCCACGGCCGGAAGAGGGAGGTGCCTGTCGAGATGGGCGTTGGGTCTGGGTAGATCTTGGATAGAGGAACATAGAGTGGCCGTGATACCCCTGGGACGGAAATGATGGCACTTGCCAGAGGTTTAATCCACCAAGAAGATCGTGGCGTGCGCCAGAGACTCACCAGGCGTACAATCGCGAAGTTGAGGGACCCAACACTTTTGAACCAGATTGATACATTGACAACTGCGTCATGGACCAGGCCACCGTGCTCACCACGGCCGACCCTCCGCTGCCGCTGCCTCATACACAGACCACATCGCCACCCCCGGGTATCACTCGATCACCAGACCGTACCTCTCTTCCAAACCCCCAAGCACTCTCCTCGCCCTCCTCCACGATCCAGACCACCCACGCAAGACCAATTAGACGACGCATTTCCTATCCACAAGCAGGCCACTGAGCCGTGCGCCGTCCGTGTACACGACACGCACCGACGGCAACCGACCAACGCCACAACCTATAGAACAGAAAGCCTCTTCCCCTCCAGTCGCAGCACACCACTATCCCCATGACCGACCGTCCACCACCGCTTCCGACTCTTCCATTCATCATTCAGAGAAGGAGGAAAAGAAAGAAAGAAAATAAATAGAGCTGTTATTAAAATACCCCCTCATCCATCCATAATACCGCCTACCCCGACGCTGTCAGTCCGCCAACCGCTCGCTGCGCAACCATCCGTCAGCCGGTCCCGGCCCAACGACGGGAGCATGCCACCGCGCGGATATCCCAAACGTCTCCTCTCTATCCATGTTCTGTTCCCACCCATATCCTTCGTCACATGATGCCTGAAGCGACGGGAGCGCAGGAACCGCCAAGGACGCGAGGAAACAAGAGACGTCCCGCCCGACATGCGCCAAAAGAACCGCACCCGCCGGTTCCGAGGCCCCACCTAGAGCGGTAGGCGCGGGAGTGAGGTAGGTACGCACGCCGGAGAATGCGAAAGCGAAAAAAAGAAGAAGGAAAGAAACAAAAAAGAAATCCCAGATATGAAGAAGAAGAAGAAGGGGTATCTCCCAACCGGACCGAACGGCCATGCCCCATGCCCCATGCCCCATGCCCCATGCCCCGTGCCCCATGCCCCGTGCCCCATGCCATGCAACACCCATTGTATCCCACTGCACCGCCGCAAGAATCTACCGCGAGTCTCTCAAGCCCCTGCCCTGCCCTGCCTATGCGACGGCGGCGGCGGCGGCGGCAAGAGCCAAGACAGAACAGAGACCGCAGCCGGGGAACCGACCGACCGACCAGACAGCGACCAACGCCGTACTCGGATGGGCACGCATTGTCCGCAGACGCCTCCGGCCAAGCCACGCCGATCCGAATACGCCATGATCCCATCCAGTGTCTGTCTTGTCTGTCCGTCTGTCTGCGCAGAGGAAGAAGGAAAAAGAAGAAAAAAAGAAGGAAAAGAAAAGAGGAAATGTCCATTGATCGTCATCATGGCATGGCCGTCATCATCATTCGTCATGGTCGTGATAGTGTAATGTGTGTTGTTTAGAGTCGAGAGTCCCATGTCAAGCGTGGCGGAGTGACAAAAAAGAAAGGAAAAGAAAAAAAACCCCGACTCGTAGTTGGCGACGGCGCCAAAAGAGCAGCAGAGAGCGCGGCTTGGTACTGTCTTTGATTGGGCCAGCGTTGTCGCGTCGTGGGGCGGGAAGAGTACCGAATGAGTGTCGCGGGAGAGCAGAGCGAGTGTGGTGGTCGGTGGACCGGGTGTGGATGGATGCCCGCTGTGTTGGCGCAGGAGACTTTAAACGATGTCGTCGTAATGGTGAAGAGGGAGTGTACGTGCTCAGAACGAAGCCCAGAACTTAGTCTCCAAGGTGTTCCGGCTGAGGTGGGGGGTGTTGATTGATCCGGCGCGCCAGTGGTTACGAGAAGCAATCCTCGCTAGACACAGCGGCATCAGATCATGAGATGTTGGGACCGAAAAGAGACGCCGAGAGAAGGTCGAAAAAGGTCGAAAAACGCAACGGGCGGTTGTGTTGCCATACACCGTCGTCGTGCGACGCCGGAAGCCGACACGGTGGGCGCCTGCGGGCGAGGAGGGAGGAGCTCACTGCTCCAATGACTCGACGGTCATGTCAAAAAGCTCCTCGCAGAACCGGTCGAGCTCAACGATCTTGAACTGGTGTCCCCACCGCTCGGCAAACTCGGGCTCCCGCCACGCCGACGAGATGTTGCGCTTCCAGCCGTACAGTTCAATGTTCCAGCCGAAACCGAGCACTCGTTCGATGTTCTTCTTGAACCCGTCCGAGTACTCGGCGTGCGCGGCATCGCCCGTGGCGACGACCATGGTGCCGGGGCTGGGCGCGTCCATGGCGCTCTGGAGGATCTTGAGATGCAGCAGCTCGTCCACACCCTGTTCGCCATGCCTCAGCGGGCCGGAGACGCGGTCGTCGCCCGAAGTGTCGGGTGCCGAGACTGCAGAGTCCGGCGCGCTCTTCTGCCTGCGCTTGCGCGCCGGCGACGACGGCTTGGGAACACGCTGCAGAATGTTCATCTCGTACTTGAGCTCCTCGGCCTGAAGCATGTAGGCGGGCCGCTTGTTGTACGAGTTCATGGAACCGGCAACGATTCGCTTGCCGACATTTCGGTCGCGCGTGAGAATCGTGTCGAAGTTCTTGAAGGCAAAGCCGGGAGCCAGGACCCGCCTGTTGACAGGAATGCCACGGCTCTCCTTCATGCTATCGTAGAATCCGATGATGATGTTGGAAAGATCGATAAAGATGTGGATGGGGTTGCGCGCGACAGAGCCAAGAACACGATCGGATCGCAGCTTGGCGTCGTCGAGCTTCAGATCGCCGATCTTGTACCGTACATGGCGCTCCTTGCCGCGCTTGTTGGTCCAATACTTGGGTACGAGTTGGTCGGTGCTCAATTGGACATCAACTTCATAGCAGCTGAATCCCTTCCACGGCTGCTCCTTCGCCAACGGGTACTGCGTGGTCTTGGAATTCGGCGAGAATGGGGCAGGAGACGCATCGGGCGTGGTGCTCTGTCCCGGAGCGGTGCTGTCTGCGCTGGTTCCAGACGGAGCGTCGGGATCTTGGCACGCAATGAGTTGGCCAGGGAAGAGCCGAGGGAAGGCGCTTCCGCCTAACGTACCAGTCGTCGGATTGATGGCGAACATGCCGTTGGTCCCAGTCGGGGTGGCGAAGAAAGCCTGGCTGAGGCCGGCACCGAGATGGCCTCCAGTGCTCTGACTGTGGAGCCGGGTAAAGCGCGAAGCTGGGGTCGGTGTCTGGATGGGGGGTTCGTCGTTCAACCCCAGTGCCTGGGCCAGACTTGACGGCAGCAAAGCGGCGCCTCCATCCAAGTCGTCAAAGAACCCGGGAGAGGCGTCAAGTTCGGGCGACGACGAGGACTCGTCGGTAGAATACCGAGGGCTGCTCCAACGACGCGAGTCCACCGTGGTGTCGCTGCCATGGTCAGAGGGGGTTGCGCGCGGGGATGGGGGTTTGACGGCGGCATGCTTGGCCTGGGGTGTGGTTTGGTTATCGTCAAACCGGGCCGGGCTGGAGCCGGAGGACGCGGCATCGCTTGTCCTGGAGACTGCGGTGCTGAGTTGCGTGCCATTCGGCGTGATGCTGGCAGGCTGGGGCGAGTCTGGAGTTTCCATGACGTCCATCTTGGTCAATCGCTCGACCGTTGCCGCTTTCCACCGGGCGACGACCCGTCGGCCTGCAGCCTCGCGGACCTTGCCGGCAGCCTGTTCGGCAAGCTTCTCAGCAGCCGGGCCGTCCATGCCCTCCATCAGCGCGGTGCCCAGCACCATTGCGGAGACTGCCTGCGAGTCGTCCTGCGCGTCTTCAATCCCGCACAACATCTCGTAGTTTCTGGACTCAGACCGACTGTAGCCGGCAGACAGCATCATGGCGAGGACGTCGGGGTCGATGCCTCGGATGCCAACTTGGCGAAACCCGTCGCCGGCATCTCCATCCTCGGGCTTTGCGAGCTTCACCGTGTTGTTCGGCCCCTCTTGCAGCCGGAACTGCTGGGCGGGCGCGGAGAAGAGAGTGCCGCGGTCATCGTCGGAAAGCTGTGTCAGGTAGTACGAGTGGATTGGCGCGCGACAGGCGAAGGAGTGGGTCCACTTTGCGAGAAGGTCCAAGTCGGCACCGAGGCGGCGACCGTCAGGTTCGTGACGGCCAAAATATGTGGTTGAACCCATTTTGCGGTTATTGCATCGATTGGGGAATTGCGGGTCGGCGACTGTCGTGCGGATCGCGAAAACGATCGAGTTGGAAGATGGTGAATGCGGACGGGCGTGAAAATGCGAGAAAGTGTGTGAAGTGTGTGGGTTAGAAAGGAACGGGGGAGGTGGGTGGTTTTGGTGGGTGGTTTTTGCCCGGTTCGTGGTTCGTGGTTCGTGGTTCGGGGTTCGTGGGTTAATATCGGTCGGGCAGGGTAAGTGGGTGGCACAGAAACCGAGGAATAAGGTTTGTTTAATCGGCGGAGGTTGTGGATTCCAGCTCCGGCAGGGAAAGCATCGTCTGGGAGTTTATGATCTGAAAGCACCAAGGCCCGGGGTATGGGAAGAAGAAGCCCGGCGTGGTGGGCAAAGCTTGTTGATGGCGCGGGGTGGAAGTTTTGGGAGTTGGAAATCGGAACCCAAGGCGATGGTACTGTACATGTTAGCTGATGACTCGGGAACAAAGTGGACACCCTGCCGGTGTGACTGGCTCACTGGCTGGGCAACAGTGGCTGTTTTCGCGGGGAAGACCCCCCCCATCGGCACACGCCAGCCGCAGAGCCGCAGGATCCCTGCGTTTCTTCCTTCCAGTCCTTTGGTTTCTATCCTTAATTCTATTCTTTGCGCGCCGCAACTTCTTCAGCGCATCCGGATCGATGTCTCGGAATGCAATAGATGGATCCCCCAAAACAGTGGTCTTGCGCCTTTTGACCGCATCAGCAGGACCAAGACCATGCACAAACACCTGCCACCGCATCTTACGCAGGCACCATCTCTCGACGTGTGTTGCTGTCATAGGCCGTCGGCTGCAGGGCAAAAACGCTTGATGCGCGGCGCGAGACCAGCTCGGCACTCAGCCGGAACACCAGCTGGCACCTGCACCTACCGACATGCCATTGTCAAGGAATCAATCTGGTGTTTGCCGTGCGGGACCCGACCTGCCGCCAGATCATCCTGCCTGCGTGCCTGCGTGCCTGCGAGAATCATCCCGCCAGCAAATCATGGGACGGGTTTTGTTTTCTGTCCTGGCAACACCACCCACTCCCTGTCATGCATGAATGCGCCCGCTGAGCGCAATCCACAGAATTCGAACACGCTCGCGCCAAAAATGCGTCAGCCGCGAATCGAACGCGGGGCCCATCGATGGCAACGATGGATTTTACCACTAAACCACTGACGCTGGTTTGTTGGAGGATTGATGCTGTTTGGATGCTGAGTCTCTGGCTTTGTGTGGAGTGCCCTGTGCGGGTCGGGTTGCATGCATGAAGGTCCCTGCATCAGATGCCCGCTCAGGCCGCTCTCTAAGACTCTTCAGCCGAGACTTAGAATTCTATAAATGTGCGGCAAGTGCCGTGATTGGCGGGTAGAGGGGAGCATTGGGGCAAGTTGCCAGATGGACAATGAAATGGGTTGGGCCTGGAGAAGAGGCAATGCCACTCTCTTGACCGAGCCAGAAGTCTAGTACCCGCAGCAGGACTGTCGGTGGTGTCGTCAGCGACTCGGCATTTCGCCATCACATCTCCCTCTTGGAGAAATGGTCGGCATCACCGTCAAATAGAGGGCTAATATCTATAGGTGGCCAAGAAGGTCAAGCAAGAAGGTTGAATTGATTGAAGTAAAAGAACTGAAGAGGTAAAAAAGACCTGAACTTCCAACTTGTGGGCAAAATATAGTCGGGTAGGCCGTATCGGTCCCAACTGCCCAGGTAAGCGATCCTTCCTGCCTCAACACTTGGAAAGCGAACTCAAGCGAACCCAATAGTCACACTGGATCACAAGAGTGGGTATTCTCGCCACTCGGACTCCCGGGCGGTATGCTATCTAAATATCACCAAAGACAAATGCCAACCTCGAACACGAACCCAGGTCGCGCACTGTAATGTCATGACATGTCCCCACCACAACCGGCAGGGCCTGCAAACCACCGCGATGCCATCCAGCAGTGACGATACTAGAGTACAGAGTATAAACCCAACAACCGCGGCCCAGCCAAACCCGCCCTCTAATGGTACAATCCTCTTCAAGGCCAGAAGGGTATCCCCGTTCCTGTTTTCCCCCCGCCCTAACACCAACTCCCAAAGCCGTCCACCCGAATGAGCCGGGCCTACCAGACAAGACAAGACAATCCACACACGGCCCGCCACAATGAAAAAAAAAGAAAAAAGACGCAAATCGGATGCAAGTCGGGCCCTCAGTTCTCGCGGTCGAGGTGCTTCCGACGAATGAAACAGTCCTCCAACTGCGTCTTCTTCTCGGCCGTGATCTCGCCACGCCGCAGCGAATCGTCGTAGAGCCACTGCAGATTCTTGCCGCGGATCTCCTCCTCCGTCAAGCCCTTGTTCTCCTCGCGGCACAGCTGCATCATCTCCTTCCAGCCGGGGCCAAGATCCTGCTCCAGCTGCCGCGTCCCGCGGTCCATGTCCGCAGCCCAGCCGACAAGGACCCTCTCCAGCATCTCGGCCTCAGCCACCTGCCGGGGCCGCGCGTCGGGCTCGGCCGACGCCGACAGAGCCCGTCTCTTGTTCGCCTCGTGCTCGCGCGCGACCGCCTCGTCCCGCTCCTTGCGCTTGCGCGCGCGCGCCTCGCGCAGCTCCTTGATGCTGGCGAGGTGTTTGACGCTGTGGCCGAGGCCGGCGTACTGCTCGGCGACGCGGCTGCGCGGGCGCTCGAGCGGCGGCGCGGTGAAGAAGAGGACGCGGCCGTTCTCGTCGCGCTGGAACTGCTCCCGCACCGCCGCGGGGATGGCGGCGTCGACGTTCTCGGCCAGCGTGTACACCTCGGGGGCGCGCGGGACATTGTAGACGAGGCCGGCATGGGCGTTAGCATGCGGGAGCGCCGCGATGCTCGACGTGGGTGCCATGGGCGGGCGCGAGGGCGTCATGGCGGAGGGTGCGGGGTGCACCGGGCGATGGTGCTGGTCGAAGGTGGGTGCGAGGAGGTTTGGTGTCTGGTAGTGCATCGGCGGCGGAGCCTGGGGCGGCTGGGTTCCGTATTGCTGTGGATACGCGTGGGGTGCGTAGTGTGGGCTTGGCTGCATCTGTGGCATCCCAGGATGCGGCACGTGCATCGGCATCTGCTGCGGCTGGGGTTGGAGATGAACGTGCGGAATGGGCTGTGGAGCCTGCCGTGGCACAAAATGCTGCATCTGGAAATGAGAGGCCGGCGGGGTCGGCACCGGCGCGACACCTGCAGCGTGGTGATAGGTAGGTGTTCCAGCGATGCCCAGGTTGGTGGCTTTCATCGGAATCGGAGACGGCGCCATTGCGAGCGGCACAGGCGCGACGGCTGTTGGCAGCGGATGGGGTTCGGGCGGAGGCGATTCCTTCCAAGCCGTCAGCATATTCGCTTCCATTCCGTTGCGTGCAGGTAGTGCGGGACAGCGCAACGTTGGTCGGGGAAAGCAAACAAGGGCGGAATGATGACAGGTAAGCGGTAGATAACGGCGGGGACAGATAAGGGTGCTGGGACAAAAAGACGGCAGACGACAGACAGCCTCAGGCTAGACACGGCTGGCTTGCACCTGCAGGTGATGGGCGTGGCGCTGATAACACGGCAATAGGATACACTCTGGACAAGAGGCTGAGAAGGGCGAGACTGGGACTCACATTGGACTCTCGCGGGCGGCGATGGACCGCGCCAATCAAAGGGGGCGCATTGGGGCTCCTCCAGGTCGGCTTCGGGAGGTCATCGGATTCTTTGGCATCGGCCTGCAGCAGGTGCTTGATGGGGCTCGGCACCTTTCTCAGATTGCGGGGCACGTCAAACAGGTCCATTTCGTAGTCCTTCTCGCGCACCTCGTCCGGCAGGCAGCTTGTCCAAGTCTTGATCTTGTTGAACCTGGGCTTCTCCTCGTTGTACCGTGCCTCGCACACGTACACGGACTTGCCGGCCGGCAGACCGCGCGGCCGGCCCCTCGGATAGCGCGTGATGAACATGACGAAGCAACGGTCCTCGACGTCCTCGATGCGGTGGTCGCGGTACTGGCCCGTCTTGACCACCTCGTTTTCGTAAAAGTGCTTGTCGAACCGGTGGACCGTCTGCTCTGGGCGGTAGTACCAGCACGCGTTGACCCATTTCTGGCCTGATGCGTCGAGCCATGTCCGATAGATTTGCGCGACGATAGGCTTGGACAGATCATTCGGATTCCGGATATGCACCCAGTCGCCTGCTCAGGGGTCAGCTACCTCTTCAAGCGACATCTCTCGCCTCGAACACTTACCGACTTTCCATATCTCCCCGCCGTGCTCGATGCTGGCCAGCGGCAGTTTCCCGTCCTCGTCGCGGAAGCTGTTGTCGGGTTTTGCCTTCTCCTGCGCAGTGAGAATGCGTGCCTCCTTGGCCAGCTCCACCGCGTCCTGATAAACCTCGCTGTCCTCCTCGTTGTACTGTTTGGCATTCTCAAACATGAGCTCCAGGTCCTGGAGAACCTGGTCGACGGTGTGGTACTTTTTGCGCTTATGCTTCTTCTTGATGGTATCCAGCGCCATGGGGTTGCGGATGGCGGCATAGTAGTCCGGCAGTTCTGCCTTGTCAGGGAGCCGCTCAAAGTGGAGGATGCGCAACTGGCCGCTCTCGTTTTTGAACCTGCGCAGCCCTTTGAGGAGCGCCTGGATACGCGCCTCCAGAGGAGTAAAGACCTTTGGCGGCCTGCCGCGCCTTTTGTGGGCGTCATCGCCTTCATCTCCCCCTTTCCTGGCTCCCGATGGACGACGGCGCCGGCGACGGCGCCCGCCCTCGTCGTCGGAATCATCCTCTTCCTCTTCCTCTTCTTCGTCCTCCTCGTCGTCCTCGTCAGCTTCCCCCTCGTCGTCTTGGGGAGGCGGGGAGTCCTCGAATTCGGGCAAAGGCCCCAGGTCCGGAATCTGGGCTTCCGCGGACGTGATGGCGTCGTCTGTGACCAGCTCGGCGAGCTTCTCCTTAAAAGCCTCTAGCAGGCGGCCAGCGTCGGAGAAGATGGGCGCGGACGGTCTGTTGTACACCTGCGCATTGTGGCATATGCGCGTGACGTCCCGTACGAACTCGCTGAACGTCTCGTAGGTCTTCTTGCCGATCTTGGCCTGTGCCGTGTCCCACGTCAGCTAACTTCCCCCGGGAATCAATTGGTGCCACACCAAAACCCACCCGAACAGTACTGAAAGCCATCGGCTCCTTGATGACCTCAAAATAATCCGGGAGGCTGCGTTTGTTTACAAGACGCTGGAATCCCGACGCGATCTCGTGGTCCCTGCGAACAGCCAATCAGCATCGTGGCGCATGGCGAACGGACATCCAGAAGAGGGGGGGGGGGGGCCAAGACACACTCTCCATCAACCTTGATTGTGAAGCGGCACAAATACTCGGATGTTTCGCGGATGAGCTGGAGCAGGTCTCGCGCGGAATTGTCATATTCTTGCGCGACGTCTGCATCGTCGTCGGGCTCGCCGTCGGCATCGACATCGTCGTCGTCGGCGTCGGCATCCGCGTCGCCAGCATCGTCCCCGTCGTTCCGGCGCGTCGCGTCTTCGGCGTCCTCCATCTCGACATCCTCGTCGACGTCGCCCTTGGCCTCGATGGATTCGCGCACCTCGATCGCGTCGCCGGGCATGCTGGTCCGCCGCAATCGGGGAGTCGATCGGGTCGCGCTCGGGGAAAAGTTGGAGACGGGCTTGGCGGGCGAGATCTCGCCTCTGCTGGGCCGGCCGCGCAAAGTGGGCATCGCGGTCAACCAAAGGCAGGGTTCAAGACACAAAGTGGAAGGGGGTACCTCAACCGACCGACCGAGTCAGGACCGACTTGGATCTCCACAATGCAAGAGGTTCGCGGCAGGTGTTTTAGCGTGAATGGGAGGGACGGGTTGTTGTCGCTAACGCGTTAATGCCCCGGTTAGGACCCCGATAGAGGATTAGTGCCCTTTAGCGGCCGATAAGGTACATGTAGGAATGGCACCTGATCCGTGCGTCGGTGAGGTCCACCTTGCCCAATGTTCCAGTTAGTTGGCAACTTGGCCTAATGTACATCTCGTCCCGTCTTCCATTGCCCAGCGAACAAGTTCTCTTTGTAATCTTCCATTTTTTTCTTGCAGGTTTGGTTTTATTCGTAAATTGTCAAAATACTTTGAGCACTTATTTGTCGCAAATATCTCACGCAGTAGGTGAGGCTTCCAAGCCGGGATCTCCACACGAAAGTGGCCGTCTAACACCTGCAAGACTGTGACGTCGCGTTCCTGTCTCATTGCCCCTCCAGATTGGGCAGGCCGCCCCGGGGCCCGGCGACCTCGGCGTGCCACTACGCTGCTTAGAGTTAAGACCGTTGTCGGTTGGATGTTGCGACGATCTGCTTCCTTTTCTTTCTTTGACACAAGTAAGTCATGCTGATTTCCAGATAGCTCTGCCCTTTTCATACCAAAAATTAGAGGCCAGGTGGACTGACTGGGCTGAGTGGGTTTAGGTGCTAGCATCCCCCTGCTGCGACTTTGGTGGCCCATATAAGCGCCTACCTGTGCATACCTGCTTTGGTTGTTGAGCGCCATTCCCGCCATTTGATTTGCCTGAGACATATCCCCTGAGGACCCGCGTTGCGCCCAGTACTCAACGGCCTCAGCGGGCGTACCAACCCCGAACCGGCTCCAAAATGATGATCCAGATCAGTATCCGTGCCCCCGATGGCCAGTCACGGATCCAAATCGAGGATGAGTCCACGCTGGGGAAACTAGTCGAGCTCATCAAAACGAAGACGGAACTCGGCAGTTTCTCGCTCAAGTACGGCTACCCGTTGAAGCCGCTTGACATCCGTCCGTCGTTGCAGAGCACGAGCATTAAAGACCTCAATCTCCGCGGAGAGACCATCGTTGTGGCCCCTCTCGACCCCCGGCCACACGCCGCCGACGTGCAAGCGGCGTCGGCGGAACCGAAACCGGCGCCCTTCAAGCCGAAGGGGATGGAGCCCGATGAGACGTCGCTCAGCTGGCCCGAGAGAGGCGGATACCTAGGCAAGCCGTGCTTCCGCAGGTCTGGCGACGGCCGCTAACAGGAGCCCCTAGTGCTGCGCGTGATGCCGGATGACAACAGCTGCATGTGTAAGTGAGGTGTTGTTGGCGTGTGCACATGGCGCATCGCAGGCACTGACACGCCGTCTGCCGTCTAGTTACTGCGTTTGGCGGCGCCCTTTCCCTGGAGAACCCGTCCAGAGTACTGCGCGACAAGGTGGCCGACTACATCCTGGCCCACCCGGGCAAATACAGCGAGGTCATCCTGGGCGACAACCCCCAGCGATACACCACCCGGATGCGGCAGATGGACACGTGGGGTGGCGCGATAGAGCTCTCCATCCTGTCCGACATCTACGACGTTGAGATCAGCTCGATCGACGTCAAGGCAAGCATTCTTTTTTTCTTTCTTTTTTCCCGCTGAACCCAAGTCCGCCCTCTAACCAGGCGCCAGTCCCTCCGCGTCGACCGCTTCGGCGAGGGCAAGGACACGCGCGTCATCATCCTGTACTCGGGGATCCACTACGATCGGATCGCCTTCTGCCTTGACCTGGGCCACCCGGTCGAGATGGACGAGTCGCGGTGGGGGACCGAGGACGACAGCGTGCTCAGCAAGGCGCGCGAGCTGGCCCAGCGGCTGCAGAACATGCACTACTTCACCGACACGACCGACTTTGTCATCAAGTGCGAGGTCTGCAACTGGATCGGGCAGGGGGCCCGGGACGCGGCCACGCACGAGCGGGAGACGGGGCACAGCCGGTTTGGGGAGATGCAGATCGAGTAAGGGGGGGGGTGGCAGATAGAGGGACTGCGGCGGAGGCATAGCGATCGTTGGCAGCAGCAAGCGCCGAGCTACGAATACCACGACACGACACGGGGATACAAACTCCAGCCCCGTATCCCCGCATCTCCCATCCTCCCCACTCCTGTCTGTGCCCATATGCCCGCCCCCCTTTATCTTTTCCACAACTCACAACCCCACCACCACCCCCTCCCCCCCCTCCTCAAACGCGCACCGCCCCATATCCATATCCATATCCATACCCACACCCACCCCCCCCCTCTGAACCTCCCCCCCACCTGCCGCCATAGCCGCGCCAGGCGAGATGTCAAAGGCGAAAATGTCCATCGGCAAGCCCAGCGTCGTGCACGCGTTGGGAATGTCCACGATCCCCGCCACATGGCCCTGCACCGGCGCGCACGACAGCAGCAGGTAGGCCTGGTACGGGCTGTAGCCGAAGCGGCGCAGGTACTCGATGCAGCGGAGCGCCGTCTGCCGGTAGGCGATGGTGGCGTCGAGGTAGTCTGTTGTGTGGGAAAGAAAGGGGG
>MU853404.1:1325456-1379796 GCA_033297235.1 Trichocladium antarcticum
CAAGGGGGTTCATAGGGGACGTACGCTGTTTCCCCTTCTCGTCGACGGAGAAGCCTTCAAAGTAGATGTACCGGCCCGGCCCGAACTGCGGCTCGACGGGGCCCGGCATGTAGATGGGGGACCGGAGGCCGAGGGTGGCGGTGCCGTTCCGGAGGACCCGGAGGTTGAGCGTGATGACGCCGGCCATCTCGATGGCGCCGCAGAACGAGATCTCGCCGTCGCCCTGCGAGAAGTGCAGGTCGCCGACCGAGAACTTGGCGCCCGCCACGTGCACGGGCAGGTACACTTTGGACCCCCGGGACAGGTTCTTGATGTCGCAGTTGCCTGGGTGGCGGTGGCGGTGGTGTTAGCAGCAGGCTGACTGGTGTTGGTGTCATGGGGGTGCGGGACGGGATGCCGGCTCACCCCCGTGCTCCGGACGCCCCGGGATGGTTCGCGCCCCCTCCCGGCCGATCCGTTCTGCCAGCTCCGTCTCAGCGCCCCCGGCATGGGTGTTCACAGGCTGCGGCCTAATCCGAGAGAAGGTTCAGTCAGCGGAGGCCACCACCACCCAGAAGGACTCCCGGGGCAGACCCACGGCAGCGCTACCACGCGATCAAGCGTGTTTGCCGCGATCAGCTCGCCCTCGCGCCTGTTCCACGTCTCGAGGACCTGGGGAGACGGCGCGCAGCCGAGAATGCCCGGGTGGATGAGCCCGGCGAACTTGACGTGCGGGATGTGGCGGCTGGTGCAGTAGATGCCCTCAAAGTCCCAGATGGCCTTGGCACTGCCGGTGCGGCGAGGCTGGGTCAGTTCAGAGCAGGAGGGCCGCAGATCAACAGACGGGAACATACGCCGAGGGGTAGATCTCGTCGAGAAAGCCGCCCTGTCGTCGCCGTCAGCATCAACAAACCCCCCCCCCCTTGCCGCCGGAGAGCACAGCACGAGGACACACCCCATTGCGCCGGTCGAATATCCCCGTGAAGCCCCAGGGCCGGTCCTGGAACGGCTGCACATCCATGATCTCGACCAGAAGCAGGTCCCCCGGCCCGGCGCCCTCGACGTCAAAGGGCCCCGAGAGGTAATGGACGCGGGTGAGGTCGATGTTCTTCACATCGTCGGCCGAGTCGTTGTTCTGGATCTGGCCGCCCGTCCTATCTGCGTTTAGTTCCCGAGTGGTCTACGGTCCACGGGGTGCCCACCAGTCGAGACACTCGATCTTGACCGTCTCGCCGTCCTTGATGGTGCCCGTCGAGGGGACTGACGTGTGGTTAGCACACGAACTGGCCGTGACGGACAATGCGCACTGTCGGGATGCCATCTGTTCTGCACCCTGTCAGTACGTACGGCCATGGCGCAGAGTAGGGATAGCAACTTGCATGGAGATATGGCTGCTCCGAGGCAGGCGTGTCCAAGTCCACTTTGCAGACGGTCCGGATTCCTGTCTTGCCCATATTGCGCGCTGTGCCAGGTCAAGATTGTTGGCTGGTGTGTAGCGGGGGCTGTGATTTAAATCCCGTCATGAAGCATGACGGGGACGGCCATCATCTGCACATGCGTCTCCTATTCGGCCTGCATCTCCCACCTCCTACCCCGCACCCCTTTTTTCCACATAGGGAACCTAACATGCAAATCGATCCAGCTGAGACGTACTCACCATGGTAAACCCGGGATCCGCTCCAAAACACCCCTGCGATGACATACATAGCAACTCAAAACGCTGTACCTTGATTCGAGACATACATCCCCGACTCCTGCTATCTATGTCTACAACGCTGCACACCAACTCTACTCTCTCTCTCTCTCTCTCTCTCGTTGCTTCGAAGTGTTCGCATATTGCCCGTAGGAGGCCCCCAAGAGCATCTCTCCAGGACGGCTGTTAAAACGGTAATCGCCGAAAGCCCGAAAATGCGCCCCCTAGGTATCTGTCATGGATACCGGTGGAACGGGATGCGGGTCAACCTCTGAGTACGGAGGCGGTTTATCATGCAGCGTGTCCAGGTTCCCCAGCGACAAGCTGAGAAACTTCTGCTTGTTGCGCCACTCGGTCTGGCTGGCCGCGAACCCCTCGCTCCCGGCCGGCGGCGGCGGCGGGTCCGAGATCTTGGTGATGAGATACGCGGTGCTCTGCAAAAATCGGTTAGCCATGCCGGCCACAAGCACACCACCACCACCACCACTCGTACGCACCGCCTCGGCAATGCCGTAAACCAGCACGCCCAGCAGCGGCACCTTCAGCAACACATAGAACCCAATCCCAAACCCAAACAACAGCCCCTCGCGCGCCCGGAACCACTTCTTCTTCTCCTCCCGCGTAAACCGCACCCGCTTGAAGTACGGCTCCAGCAGCTCCCGGACCAGGCTCCGCGACGCAAAGTAGCTCTGCAGAAAGATGACCAGGTACCGCTTGGGCAGAAACACGCCGGCGCCGAAGATCAGACTCGCCGGCGCGAGCCCGACCGCCTCCTTGAACGTGTAGTAGCTCGCCAAGGGCAGCACGGCGCGGCCGAGGTAGGGCACGCACGACAGCACGTAGACCAGCAGCGAGATGGCGGCCTTGCGGGCGAAGCGCGAGACGAAGCGCGCGACGGCCCCGGTCTTGCCCGCCGCCGCGGCGTGCGCGCTGTCGCTGTCGCTGTCGCTGTCGCCGTTACGGTACTGGCGCAGGGCCGGGTAGTACATGGCGCGCGGGCGGGCCGGGTCGTCGGCGTGCTTGGCCGCGTACGTGTGGTCGACCCAGCGCAGCGACGACATGAAGAGGTCGTCGAGCGTGGGCGTCATGTAGCGCATCATGCTCATCAGGAAGAGCGGGGCCTGCAGGACGTGGTTCTCGATGAAGCCGAGGCCGTCGACGAGCTGGTCGTCCCACGACATGCGGTCCATGGGGAGGACGAGGGCGAGGATCCGGAGGAGGATCTTGATGCCGAGAATCTAGATTTGGGGGGAGGGGGGGGGGGTTGGCGGGGGAGGGGGTGTGGGATGGGGGGTTGGATTGGGGTAGACGGGACGCACGGGAACGGCTATTGCCAGGCGGATGAGGATGCCCCCGGCAAGGGCGTACGCTGCCTGCTTATAGTGCTCCGATGTGAACATGCCGGGGTTCTGCAGGGCCCGGTGGGCTGCGATTGCATGTTAGTGCTCGGATTCACGTATGGGCCAGGAGACGTACCGCCGACTAGGGTCAGCTGGATGCCGCGGAGGATGGCATTCAAATCGAAGTTCTCCATGACGAACAGTTCCTGCAGGGCGGCTTTGTCAACGCGTGACCTTGGAACGCTGGGCTGCCGCCTCTCTGCTGCCGGCTGGGCTGCCATCTGGGCTGCCGACTGGGATGCTGCCATCTTCCTCGCAGTACTGGCAAGCGGAGTCTGTCAAATCAATGTGGTCCGCGCGATGTTGCGCCCAATATTCAGTATTTATGGATATTCGAAACTGTGATCTTTCGTGGTTTGTTGAATGCCTGATCCATGCCAAATTGCCAATGATGTCAATGCTGCCAAGACCGGCCTGGCCGGAAGGGGTTACGGGGCTTGGCAGAATTCATCTCAACCCCCTGTTATGGGAGTACATCAAACACACGCCATTCCCCAGTCCATGCAGGTACTCCCGTATTGTGCACTGAACACCACGAAACACCGCAAACACGTTCCTGCCACGCAAAGAGGTGGGGGCTTGCAAGTTGGCGCAGAACGGGAATCCTGCCAGGTGACCTTCCATTGCAGGGTTCGCCGTCTGGGCTCTGCGATTCCGTGGAAGAGGGCGTGGTGCAAGCAGGAATGCGCGCCAATGGAATGAGGGCGCATTGGAGTGCCTGCAGGCCGGCAGTGGGGCGCCTCTTGGTCAGTGGCATTCGCGTCCGTTTGCTGGACCGGGAAATAAGAATTTCGACTCCCCGAGGCCATTGTCTTCATTGTTGCCATTGCACTCGCCCGCTAATATTGCACCAAACTGTCTGGATCCGCCCCGCCGCCCACCGCACGCGGCACCCGCGAGCCCGAGACCTCCCTTGTTTCGCTACAGCGAGAATCGGCCGCAAATCTGCCGATCGACTCGCGCATCGTGCCATCCTGAGACGAACGCCCTGTCGCCGGCCCAAGGGACCGGACTCGTAATATCGCCGCCTTTGGCCATCGAATCTGCGCCCGACAAAACACATCCGCTGTCTTGCGGCATTCGCTTCTCTGCATCCCACGATGCTCTACCACCTGGACTGAACCTCACCATGGAATCCCCAAGACCGCGGAGCTCTGGCTTTGCGGCGCCGCGCCGTGTTTCCACGGCCCCTGTCCCGGCGGCGGCCCCGCTGCCCGCCTCATCTCCGCAATCCGCCGGCGTCTTGGTCGATACGCTCTACGACCACCCCAATGTCAAAATCGTATCCTTCACCGCAACAGCTCGCTCTCTCTCGCTGGGCCCGCGGGCGACGGCCGGATCAGACATTGAGCCAGGATCGCTACCTTGGTCCACGCAGCTGGAGCGGACTATTGCAGTCGGTATGTCGCCGACGAACGTTGCACAGGCGGGACAGCATGGCTAATATTGGTGCGACAGGCCCCTTCAGGATCTACCGCGCGCCAGGCTCGGTGGCCTTCCTGAGCTGCGGATCCGCCCTCCAACCAATCCTACCCAAGAGCCAGGCGTGGTGCGTCGACGAAGAATCGAGCAAGTTCGTCTTGCAAGTGCGACGCCCCCAGTACTGGCGGATAGAGGTCCCGGTCGAAGACCAGGACGAGGTGCGCCGGGCGCAGCAGCTACGAGACGTCTTCGACGCGATCCTACAGTTCGAGAAGACCGAGTGCCCGTTCCAGAGACCCTTCACCGTCGAGCTCCCGGAGCGACCGCAGACGCCGGTCAAGAAACGGCCATGGACCCCCGTGCGGAGGTCCAGCGCATCTCTCCCCCTGGCGCCGGCGATGCCTGTCGAGATTGCCCGCCTGCACAAGGGGACACCGAGGGGCTCGATATGTATCGGGGACCTGCGGATTGCGGGCGAGACTCGAAAGGCTTTGAGCGACCACATCAGGGGTCTGAAACCCCCTGCTGAGGAAACAGGATCGGAGGAAGACGGCCAAGCCGGCAACGCTTGCAAACCCCACGCTGACCTTGCTCCGTCCCTGACGGTTTCGGCCCAAGTCGAGAGGTTCCAGGGGTACAGTCTAGCTGTGCCGCCACAGCAGACCACTGCGGTCACCGCCCCTGAAGTCGGGGAATCAAATCTGGCCAATGCTCGTCCCGAGGTTCCCAGACTCAAACCGCCCACCGTATCATTGGAATCCTCGCATGTCCTGGAATGGCGTGCGACCCCTCTGCCCCCGTCCCCACCCTTATCAAATTCAGGATCGCCCCGGAGTTCGTCGCTACAGTTGCCGACCCACGCGTTCCCCGACACGCCCCTCACGCAACAGGACTCGTCCGACCGCACCATCACCTCGAAACCCTCGCAAACATGGAGCGTCGTCACCGACTCGTCCGAGTGCAGCGTCGAAACAGCACCCACATCTCTCCCCGACCTCGACTGCTCCCCAACCCTCGTTCCGGAATCCCGGCCAGCGCGTATCGCCGAGCCAACAATCACCACAACCGACGCGGAATGCGAAGAACCCGCTCACCCTCCTTCCCCCTCCTCACCAGCAACAACCCCGCCCCAGTCAGCCCGCCACCCCCGGCCGCCCAACTCCCGCGCCACAGCCTCATCCAGCATCTCCCCGTCCCGCCGCGCCCTCTCCCCTCTCCCGCCGCCCGCCAACCTCTTCTCCCCACCTCCCCACAACCACAAGTCCCCGCCGCGCAACCGAAACCCCACCACCACCACCACCCGCACCAGCAACACCAGCAACGCCCTCGCAACGCTCGCCCACCGCCTCCCACTAACCACCGTCCTGCACAAGACGTGCGAGATCCTCCTGTCGCCGCCCGCGCACCTGCTGAACCTGATGCTGCGCGTCGCCGCGCGCATCGCCGCCGGCGAGTGGCGCGGCCTGGTGTTTGGCGTCGGCGCGCGCGGCGAGCCCGTCAGCGTGGCGTGGGACTACGAGGACGACGACGAGCGCACGCTGCTGCGGCAGGGGCGGCGGCGGCGGCGGCAGCGGCGGTTGTTGCTGTTGCAACAGGGGGAGTTTTTGCGGGAGGCGCGGGGTGCGGGCGGGAATATTGAGGAGAGGGGGTGGAGGTGGGGGGTGGATGGGGATGGGGAGGGGGAGGGGGAGGGGGACGGGGAGGGGGATGGGGATGGTTCGGGGGGGGATTGGTGGGCGCGGAGGAGGAGGAGGAGGGGGGGTGGGGAGAGGATGGCGGGGAGCTTTCCCGAGAGTGAGAGTGAGAGTGGGAGTGGGAGTGAGGGTGAGGATGGGGACGACGATGTGGGTCCGTTGGATGGGCTGCCGCGGCGGCGGCGCGAGACTGCGAGGCCGCGGTCGGGCGGGAGGGGTGGGGAGATGGTTGGTGGTGCCGCTGATGGCGGTGAAAGGGACGGCGGGAATCGAATACTGGGAACGGATGCGAGAGAGGACGAGGATGCGCAGTGGGGTGTTGACTGAGAGCGTCGAGGTCATGATGATGGCCGTGGCGGCATTGCCTGGTAGAGATCGGGGACCTGGGCCGTTGCAGTCGTGACGCTGGACCAAGCCAACGCCATCCTACCGGGGCCATTGGGAGCCACGCCGCAGATGCGTTGTTTGAGCGAGCCCTTCCCTTTTTGCGTATAATGTTGACCCCCTATCTCGTAATAGCCTTCTAAACTTGCCCGTGTACGACGGAACCCTGGGACAGGCCAGGACCACCGCCGCTGCATGCTGGGCAGCTACCAAGCCCGGACCAAGATGTCCCAGCTTCGCGGCTCGTCGGGAAGGGGTCGCCGCAGAAAGGAAACGGATGAAGACGGTGGACTTTTGACTGTGGTTCGTTGGCGTGAAGCAAAACGGAGGGTCACATACGCCCCAGTCAAAGACGACACGTGACAGCGCGTGGCGAACGTGTGGCCGTTCAACCAAGACGCCAGACCTCGAACCTGGAAAGAACATCCTGTCGGCAAAAACACCCGCGACACCACCTCGATAATGGCCACCCCTACCGCATCGCACTTGGACGATTTGGCATTTCAGACGAAAATTGACGACTATGGAGACTTTAGGTATTTTCCTTGCAGTTAAATGCGCCGGCTAACGCTAGCGCTCTGTGGGATAGCATTGTCACAATTCCGGGCTGCGAGCATCTCACGCCGTCAGAACGATGGGAGATTGCAGTGAAAGCACAGCAACTACAGGCAGGAAATTCACTCGACGCAGAGCGCCTCTGCGCGGCATTACGGCAAGTCCCCATGACCCTTCTGCTCGCCTCCCCGACCACTGACACCACTGTGCCCTCAGAGACGTAACGCCGCCCTTGGACGAGCAGGAGGAACTGCACGACTCCCGCCGGAGAGAAGCCCAGGCACGCCGAGACCTCGAATCCGACGGTTGTCCTCCCTGCTACCCCCCAGATGTCGACGTCTCCGAGCTTCGGGATCCGCCAAAGGAATGCCGGGCGATTGTGCACTACTGGTTATCGTTCCCCTGGACAGGCGGTAATCTGCTGTGCGCTCAGCTCATTGAATGGCGCAAGTTCCGTGCATCCCAGCAGCGGGCCCGACGCAGATCCAAAGACTTCGAACAGGAGCTTCGCCAACGCCGGCAAAGGCATGGGTTAGACGGCCCTCCCGCCCTGGCCATGGAACTCGAGCAGCAGAGCACTCTGCAACGATGGATCGAGTTTCAGAACCACGCTCTTGTGCGCCTTGAGGGGATGGGGCGGAAGCGCGACGGGCTGAAGAAGGAGTTGACCGAGCCTCATACAGCCGACGACATGGATGCCTACAAATACATGCTGGAGACTTCTGAGCAGGACATCGAGCGGCATATGGTTCTTCTCCACTGGATCGAGCAGAAGCGCCAGGCGATGAACTCGGGGGACGACGCGAGAGCTTCAGGCAATGGACATAATCCAATTGCTCGACGAGTCTCGGGCCGTGCTTGTCGGAAGAGAGAGGCCGCTCTCTCTCCCGTCTTGGACAACCGGGCTCGGATCTCGAAACCCAACGGACTGCTCATGCGGAAGGCCCGCCATCAAATGGCCAAGCCCGAGGCTGCAACCAGCACTCAAAAGTCGGATATTATCCTACCAGAGGCTACCAGCCAAAGAAAACGCAGACTCCCGATTGCAAAGGGATCAAATCAGATTGGGAGCGCCAAAGACAACTCGGCTCTTTCTCAACTCGGTTCGCAGAAGCGTACCAAACCGCAACCCCGATCAACCGGCCTGGCACCGATGAATCGAGCTGGCCCTATCACGAGATCCGGACGGATATCTAAGGCACCAGACCGCTGGGGTCTGGGATGACATGCTTGAAACACACAAGGTTCAGCTTTTAGCTTCCCAACTGGGATTGATACGTAATGACGCGGAAGGGTATTCGGGAAATATCGTGCCCTCATACCTAAAATGTCCCAATCAACCTCGGCTGGGGCGGCCTTGGCTCCGCCAACCTCATGGTACCTAGCAGGACTTCGAGCTCACCGCCCATCAGCAAACAGCACAGCACAGCCTATTCTAGTTCACTATCCGTGTAGCGTGGTCCGGACAAGCTGGTGGCAGCAGGGAGTGAACGAGGGAGACCGAGAGCCTCTCGATGTATGTCCCATTCCATTCTCTTGGCTAGCACCCGACACGCTGCCAGAGCTGTGGCACTTCTGCTACTAACCAGCAAAACTTGGTTTTAGTCACAATCTCAGCGGAGAAGACGAGAAAGCCGCAGTTTGTACGTCCTGAATATGAACCAGTCTCAGAATAAACCCCAAATGACCAGTCTTGGCCCTCGTCCGGAATCCCGAAAAGGCCAGTGAAAAGTAGGTAGCTGATCCGGAAGCGGATTCTGAACGCATTCCTTAAATACCCGTCCTGCGACTGAAAGCTTCCATACAAACTCTCATCAAACCCCCCGTTCACCAACCACACCATCCAGCTGAAAACACTCGTAATCCTCATTGCATTGCACGTACCTTTTTCACCACCAGGCCGCAACAGAGCTTGCGTCGACAGGCTAGCCCCCGACACCCCACCCAGCCAGCCACGCTCACCTCCTGAAATCCATACTCGGCCGCCCGCCGTCCAGGCTCGGCCGCACCGACAGGCTCGAGCTGCGCCGCCGCCGCGCGCGCTGCTCCGACGGGTCCGACGGCCGCAGGCCGCTCGACTTGGCAAACAGGTTCAGCACGTCGGTCATGGACACCACGCCCGTCAGGCGGCCCGACAGGCTCGAGCCGGGCAGGCTCGCGGCGCCCACGCCCACGCCCACGCCCACGCCCACGCTCACGCCCACGCCCACGGGGAAGCCCTGGCCCGGGAGCGGGGACTGCGGCGCCGAGGCGCTGCTGCTCATCGGCGGCAGGATGACGGTGCCCATGGGCGGCGGGCTCGCAGCGCCGCCGATGCCGGTGGACGGGGCGGGCGCGGGGTGGGAGGGGTGGCTCGGCTGCAGGAGGGGGGTTGCGGGAGCGCTCGGGGACGGCGACGGCGAGGCCGACTCGACGACCCACATGCGGTGGGAGCGGGTCGCGACGAGCTTGGCGACCGTGTGGCCGAGGGTGGAGTAGGCGTTGACGTGGAAGACCGGGAAGGAGTCGCGGCCGTGCTCGACGCCGCGCTCGGAGAGGATGACGCTGATGAAGTTCATGCAGGTGTTCTTGAGCAGCGGGAGGCTGGCGGCGCTGGTGAGGTGCTTGACGTCGGCGGTGGAGATGTTGCCCACGACGTTGAGTCCCTGGTCGACGACGGCTACCGAGGTTAGGCCCTCGTTGTGCATCAGTAAGAGGGCGTCGGTGAGGGGGGCGTCGAGACTGGCATGTAGGTTAGTGCCAAGCAGCAGAAGCTATGAGATACGGCGCGGCGGCTCACTTGATGGCAATGATCTGGTGGTTTCCGATCTGCAGGTCCCGAAGCAGGCTCCCGTACAGGCGGTCGATTACCGGGAAATTGACCGACTCGTGCCAGAAGAATTCGGCGAGGCGCAGTTGGCTAAGGACCCCGATCACCTCGTTGGCCGGGTTGACAATCAAGATGCGATGGATGCCGCTCCCAAACGCCTCCATCGCTCTGTCGAGAGTCGAGTCGGCCGGCAGTGCCACCAGCTCCTCCTTCCGGGAGAGCGGCCGGATCTCGCGCAGCGTGATCTCCTCGTGCTGCTGGGCCTTCTTGGAGATCTCGGCATACAGGCTGGCGTGCTCCTCGTCGGGCTTGGCGAGGCCGACGACCACCAGCAGATAGGTATTCAGGTCGCTGTAGTCGAACGCGCAGACGGCAGTTTTGGTGGCTGCTGTTTCGCGCACGAGAACAACATTGCACGGGTTTTGCTTGAGGAGGACCTAATCAGAGAAACCATGTTAGCATCGGTAGGACCACGCCGTGACCGGGGAGACGTGGGCGCACCATGGTCGCGTCCTGGACGCTCGTGTCCAGCTCGGCCCACCTGACATCTTCGGGGACTGCGAGCTCTCCCAGAACAATGTCTTGCCAATCCTTCCCGGAATGGCGAGGATTGGGGCGGCGGTTCGAGGGCGGGTGGTTCATCAGCTCCTGGAGCGCCTGCTGTGTGAAGGACGGATGGCGGTGGGAGCGCGGGGACGGAGGGGGGTGCCTTTGGTTCTCGGCGAAGCTCTGTCGATGGGCGGCGACATGGCTGGGTTTGTGGGCACTGGATTGGGAATTGCTTCGTTCCATGGTGGGCGCGCCCGGCCAGTTGCTGGAGCTGCCCGCTGTGTTTCCCGACACACCTTTCGCCGCGGGATCGGGGTTGTCCATTGTTGGGATGTGTCGTGTCGAGGCTGAATTCCGATTGTTCGTTTCCGTCTCGAACGATGGGTCCGGGAATCAGGCCGCAATCGCAGAGTAGCGGTCGCTGCCTACAATATGGCCGGGTTTATGAAGTGGCCGGTGGGCTAGAGCGCGGGCAGGGATGAGCAATGACGGAGGTCATGGATAGCGATGAGGGGCTGCTGGAGCTTTTGCAAAGCGTGGGTCTGAGCAGCGGGCGCTCGATGTCTCTGCTGAATTATGTGGGAAGAGCTATGTAACGTATGATAAGCACCAACAAGGCACATTGGGCAATTGCCAAGATGGGCATGACCCAGTCACTTCTTCCTGCACATGATCAAACACGGCTTGTTGGCTGTTAGGAGAGACGCTTTTCGACCACGCCAGGCGGCCTGTCAAGACTCAAGACTCAGCACAACAGCCCCACTGAACAGAACAGGGGCAGCCCCGCTTTAGCGATTATCGGGCACCTTATCGTTCGTGGTGGCATTGGATACCGTGCCAAAGGATTGGCCTGATGAGGAATTTCATGACGGTCCCAGCTTTAGTCTCCCTTGCGTGAGCTGTAGAGCAAGTATCTCCTGGCAAACCCAATTCAACCGCGAGCAAACCTGAACAATCCCTAGCATCGGAAGGGTATGAGTTAATAGCAGTAGTACGCACTGCATAGTCAGTACTTGACTCGATACGCTGGCCTAGGCCGAGCGGAAAACCCGGCCGTGCAACATGCCAGAGACATTCCAGGACCATGAATGTTTGTTTCTGCCTGGCGACTTTCTCAACAGGAGCCCAAAGTCAGTTGCATTGTTGGCGGGGAAGCCAGACGGTGTGGGATCACACTGTGCATTCCGCCCAGGTCCAGAACAAGAATCAACCAACAGTAGGTAGGATGGACGTGGCTCCCGAGTGCTGAGCGGAAAATACGTACTTGTACGAAATATGTTTCCCCTGAGAAATTGTGTGAACCATTCTGATCCACAGACCCGAGAGTTTCCAAGACTCGCAGAGATGCTGTTGTGTAAGTGCACGACCAGTCTGCACTGTGTAACTGTAAACAGAAATCTGCCCCTCCCCCACCCCAGAATCGAGACCAATCAAAAAAAAGAATATTGCCCTTTTTCGCTCCTGTCCGTCCCACGCCAAAAGCCCCCCTCCTGCCATTCACTCTCCGTATCCCGACCACCCTGCCCGCCGGGATTATTTTTCTCTCGCGACCCTCGATATCGACGCGTTCCTTATTCGCGACTTTCCCTTGCGACAGCCACGGCGATTTATTGACGTGATCTGCCAGGTCGCCCATTGCCAACTCTCCTGCGCACGCGGTGCTGCCCGAAACTCGCCCACCCGCCAGGCCTGGTCTCGTCTCGGGTAGCAAGGGCTATAAACAGTCGTGCCCCAAGGCAGTGGCACGCTCTGAGACATCCGGTTACCGCAGGCTCCGGCCATTAATCACACACACTCGAACCCCCCGAATCCCCGTCTCGACAAGAGCACCCTGGTCAAGATGTCGGTGTTGCCGGCGGAGGTCAACGCCCAGCTGGCTCAGCTCCTCCAGCAGCTCCAGTCGCCCGATAACAATGTCCGCTCCCAGGCCGAGGATATCCTCCAGGACCAGTGGACCAGCCAGCGGCCCGAGTGGCTCCTGATGGGCTTGGCCGAACAGATCGCAAGGTCGGACGATCCCAACGTAGGTCTGAACCTTGATGCAGCTCAAGCCCGGTGCCCTCATCAACCCCGCAGCCTGCTGACACCTTGCACATTAGACGCGATCTTTCGCGGCGGTCATCTTCAGGCGGATAGCTTCCAAGACCCGGAAGAACGCCTACGCCCAGAATGTCGAGATCTTCATTTCCCTGGACCAGGAACAATGCACCGCCATCCGCACAAAGCTCCTGGAAACCCTGGTGACGGAGACGGAAAAGGGAGTCCGGAACAAGATCAGCGATGCTGTTGCGGAGCTTGCCAGACAATATACCGACAGCACAAGTTCGTCGCCACATGCTGCCCGTCGCGGTCTTACAACCAGATGCTGACATCGTCGCAGCCCTCTCGTGGCCCGATCTTCTCCAGGTTCTCTTCACCTTGAGCCAGGCGCCGGATGTCGGCAAACGCGAGACAGCGTTCCGCGTCTTCAAAACAACGCCGGGCATCATTGAGAAGCAGCACGAAGATGCTGTGGCTCAGGCATTTGCCGCTGCTTTCAAGGATGATTCCGTCGCGGTATGGGCTTCCCATCCGGTTCGTCGTGGCAGTCGATACTGACACAGCCTACAGGTTCGGCTCGCCGCCATGGAGGCATTCGCCGCGTTTTTCGGCAACCTGCCCAAGAGGAGTCAGACCAAGTTTTACGTCCTCCTCCCCGAAGTCCTCAACATCCTCCCTCCCCTCAAGGACTCCCAGGACCCCGAGGATCTCAGCAAGGCTCTCGTCGCGCTCATTGGACTCGCCGAGGGCGCTCCCCGGATGTTCAAACAGGTCTTCAACGTTCTGGTCCAGTTCTCCATCTCGGTTATCCAAGACAAGGAGCTCAGCGACTTGTGCCGGCAAAATGCCCTGGAACTCATGGCTACATTCGCCGACTACGCACCGTCCATGTGCAAGAAGGATCCCAACTACACCAACGACATGATCACGCAGTGTCTCAGTCTGATGACCGACCTGGGCGAGGACGACGATGACGCGGCCGAGTGGCTTGCGGCGGACGATCTCGATGAGCCGGAGAGCGACCAAAACCATGTCGCTGGCGAGCACTGCATGGATCGCCTCGCCAACAAACTGGGCGGCATGGTTGTGCTTCAACCCACCTTCAACTGGCTCCCCCGTATGCTGTCCTCCCCTGCCTGGAGAGACCGGCATGCGGCGTTGATGGCCATATCGGCGATCTCCGAGGGCTGTCGGGAACAGATGATTGGCGAGCTCAAGCAAGTCCTCGACCTCGTCGTGCCCACCCTGAAGGACCCCCACCCGCGTGTCCGCTGGGCCGGCTGCAATGCGCTCGGTCAGATGAGCACGGATTTCGCCCCGACGATGCAGAAGGATTACTACGACCACGTCCTCTCAGCCATCCTCCCGGTCCTGAACTCGCCAGAGGCTCGGGTCAAGTCGCACGCCGCCGCCGCGCTCGTCAACTTTTGCGAGGAGGCCGAGAAGAGCGTCCTCGAGCCGTATCTTGACGGCCTGCTCACCTCACTGTACCGGCTCCTCCAAAACGAGAAGAGATATGTCCAGGAGCAAGCCCTGTCCACGATCGCTACCATCGCCGATGCGGCAGAGCAAGCTTTCTCTAGATACTACGACACGCTGATGCCCATTCTCGTGAGCGTTCTTGGGCGCGAGAGCGATAAGGAGTACCGGCTGCTCCGCGCAAAGGCGATGGAATGCGCGACCTTGATCGCACTCGCCGTGGGGGCCCCGCGCCTAGGCGGCGATGCCGCGATGCTTGTCCAGCTGTTGGCGAACATCCAGGACAGCGTCCAAGACCCGGACGACCCGCAAGCCCAGTACCTGATGCACTGCTGGGGCAGAATGTGCCGCGTCATGGGCAAAGCTTTCCTCCCTTACATGCCCAAGGTTCTGCCTCCGCTGCTTGAGCTTGCCGGCGCCAAGGCCGACATCCAGCTCCTGGACGACGACGAGCAGATTGAGAAGTTCCAGGAGGATGGCTGGGAGCTGGTGCCGCTCCGTGGCAAGACGATCGGGATCAAGACGAGCTCGATGGACGACAAGCACATGGCCATCGAGTTGCTCGTCGTGTATGCCCAGGTGCTCGAGGAGGACTTTGCGCCGCATGCCGACCAAATCATGGAGAACATTGCTCTTCCCGGGCTCGCCTTCTTCTTCCATGACCCGGTCCGGTTTGTGTCGGCGAAGCTCGTGCCGCAGCTTCTGAGCTGCGTCAAGAAGGCGTACGGGCCCCAGTCAGAGCAGCTGGCCCGTCTGTGGAACGACAAGACGGTCGAGAAGCTTCTCGAAGTGCTCATGTCCGAGCCGGCCATTGACACCCTCGCGGAGATGTACCAGTGCTTCTATGAGTCGGTCGAGGTTATCGGTAGGCCGTGCCTCACGGAGACGCACCTGGAGCGGTTCATGGACGGGGCCGCGTCGACCATCGAAGACTACCAAGAGCGTGTCCGTCTGCGGGAGGAGGAGCGGGAGGTTGTCCCCGCAGAAGACGCGGAAGACGAGGCAGAAGAGCTGCTCATGGCCATCGAAGACGACCAGACATTGCTCTCGGACATGAACAAGGCCTTCCACTGCGTCTTCAAGTACCAGGGCCCCAACTTCCTGCGTCACTGGCAACGGCTGCTCAACACGTACGGCGCGTTCCTCAAGTCGGCCGACCCAACGCAGCGGCAGTGGGCATTGTGCATTATGGATGACGTGCTCGAGTACTGCGGGCCGCAGAGCAGCCAGTACGCCGAGCTGATCACACAGCCGCTGCTGCAGGGCTGCCAGGACCCGTCGCCGGCGATTCGCCAGGCGGCGGCTTACGGCATCGGCGTGGCGGCGCGTCACGGCGGCGATGCCTGGTCGGGCTTCCTGGGAGGCGCCCTCCCGTTCCTCTTCGAGGTCATGCAGGTTCCCGATGCGCGCAATGAGGACAATGTGTACGCAACAGAAAATGCGTGCGCGGCCATTGCCAAGATTCTGCATTTCAACGCGGCGGCGGTGGCACAGCCGGACCAGGTTGCCACACAATGGATCAACACGCTCCCGATCACCAACGACGAGGAGGCGGCGCCCTACGCCTATCTATACCTGGTGGAGCTCATCAGCAAGTACGTTTTGACGATTCTCCCCTGTCCCACTCCCACTGGGTTTTATGGAGCCAGCTATGACTGACACTCTCTAGGCAACATCCTGCCGTCACGTCGCAGGCCCCGCGGATATTCGTCTTTGTCGCGCAGGCTCTCGAGGCGGAGGCGCTCAGCGGGCAGAATGCTGCGCGGGTTGTGGCGGCGACCAAGGTCCTCTTGGAGGGCACCAGCACCGATGTCTCGCCGCTGCTGCAGCAATTCACGCCCGACGCGCAACAGACGATTCGGGCGCACTTCGTCTAGTATGGGCACGTTTTGTGCAAACAGGACGGATCTTGACGGATATGGGAGTCTATGCAACGTGTGAAGGAGCGGGCAGGCCGAATTGGAGACGGGAGACATGGCGATATCAGCGGTCTAGATATCTCGAGCGGACGGATGCCACGAGACAGGGGTATAATATGGGTGCAAAGGTTGATGATACCATGCGAGGTTGGCTGCTTTGTCGTGCAGCGGCGGCCATGTCTGCCCCACGCCGGGGTTGCGTCTGTTCGGGTTGCCGACTCGTTGCCGAACTCGAGAAGGGGGCTGAAATAGCCAAAAGAATACACAGTAGTACTTGTAGCGTCTGGAAGGGCCTTTTTTTTTTCTTTTTCCCCCTCGCCTGGATACATACGAATGATGGATGCATCTGCCCCGCCCCAGCGATCCCGCCCCAGCCCGTGCCATGATCGACATTAATCATGGCCAAACGTGACTGATGGGGTTCCAAGGTCCGTGGTCTGGTCTGGGTCTGGGTGTGGAGGGGTTGTGGATGAGTGGGGTTTCGCCTCCCTCCTCTCGAGGCTTGTTTCCTGCGAGTGCGTGCACGGCAGTTCTGGTTCGCCTCTACGGCATCTCTGCAGCTGCCCCTCTCCTGTATCACCGCATCTCCAGCCCTTTGATACCTGATAGGCCAGACCAGACCCTGGCGGACATGCTTCTCCAATTGCACAGCAGTTGGAAACTACAGAACAAAGAATTAAGCAACTGGTGAGGCCTCGAGTCCCCCGCCCTGCCTTTTCCCGTCTTCCCTGTCTCTCAGGCGAATGGCTGTCTCTTGTCTGCCTTGATCCCCGGAAAACATGCATGTAATTATGTGGGTAACATACGGCCTGCGCACGCCAATCTCTCTCGCCACAACTGCTCCGGCTCCAATCAGGCACTGATTGTGACACATAGACCCGCCCGGGGCCCAAGACCTGGCCCCTCCCGCTCCAGTCCGTGGTCCCGGCCGGCGCCTTTGCTAGCCGCGACTCCAGACGCCAGATGTCCCGCGCGCTCGATACGCAACTCCCTCGACGAATTGCCCCGACGCACGACGCACGACGCACGACGCACGAGATCGAACATCCAGCCGACCTCTCGGCGGCGCCATGACAGCTAGCCCCAGCCCATCTTATAACAACAACCGGGCCGAAGACGGCCAGTGCCGCGACCATGAACAACACCTTCTATGCGCCGCCGTTGTCGCCGGAAGAGCTCCGGCGGATATCCATGCGGCACAACCGGCAACATGACCAGGGCGAGAATATGGGCGAGAATATGGGCATGAACATGGGCATGAACATGGGCATGGGCATGGACATGGGAATGGGGATGGGGATGGGGATGGGGATGGGAACCACGCCGGGACCAGGCGGGCCACACGAGGGACCCCCGCAATTCGCCGTGGAGGGCGTGGTTCTCCCACTGTCGGGCGGTGATTCGCTCGACGACATCATCAGCCAGAACAACCACGAACTGCGGCGGCGGCGGAGCAGCGTGCCGCATCGATACAGTGACGCTCTCGCGCCGCAGGGGGCCGACCGACGCATGTCCATGATGGACTTCAGCAACACGTGCGATGCGCTGCACGGATTCCAGTTCAGCACGATGGCCGATCCGCACGCGGCCCTGACGGTAGGGCTCGGGGGCCCGGCCGCCTTCCCCGACCAGGGCCTCATGGGCATGCCCGGCCAGACCGACTTCGTGACGCTGCCACCAGATCCGGCGGGCGGCATGGCAGCCTACGCAAACATGAACATGGGCCCGATGGCGACAGACTCCGTTTCTGCCGCCCTCTACAACTCGCCGGATCTGCGGTCCCGATACACGCCGTCTCTCGACCCGGACTTTGCGATGGATATGGCGGTTGACAACACCGCCCACGGCGCGCCGGGGGTCAGTCCGATGGCCGGCTTCACATTTGGCGGCGACACGGCACTGATGCGCGCGCCCGGGGCTTTCAACACCATGGTGGCCGTCTCCCGGGAGCCGTCCGGTCTGCTGCTGGACCCGAGCATGGGTCCGTTCCAGGCAAACATAGCCCCGCCGGAGCCGCCGCGGGAGGGACCGCCCGCACCCGTGTCCTCCCGCTCCCCGGCGTCGGCCACGTCCCGGGCAGTGTCCCGGGCGAGCACCGGCCAGCGCGAGGCGAGCGCAGGGACCCCGGCGTCGACGGCCCCGGCCCGCAGCACCGCCGACCCGCCACTGCCCGCGGGTCGTTCCCGGCAGGATGCGAAGAAGGACATCTACTCCAAGAGCGGGTTCGACATGCTCCGGGCGCTGTGGTACGTGGCGACGCGGAAAAACGCCATGGTCGAGATCGGGGCCGTCGACATGTCGTGCGCCTTTGTGGTGTGCGACCTGACGCTCAACGACTGCCCCATCATCTACGTGTCGGACAACTTCCAGAACCTGACGGGATACAACCGGCACGAGATCGTCGGGCAGAACTGCCGCTTCCTGCAGAGCCCGGACGCCAGGGTGGAGGCGGGCTCGAAGCGCGAGTTCGTCGACAACGACGCCGTCTTGAAGCTCAAGAACGCCATCGCCGAGGGGCGCGAGATCCAGCAGAGCCTCATCAACTACCGCAAGGGCGGCAAGCCGTTCCTCAACCTCCTCACCATGATCCCCATCCCGTGGGACAGCGACGAGATGCGCTACTGCATCGGCTTCCAGATCGACCTCGTCGAGTGCCCCGAGGCCATCTCGGGCCAGGAGCAGTCGGGCGCCATGCAGGTCAACTACCGCCACAGCGACATCGGCCAGTACATCTGGACGCGGCCGCCGTCGGCCCACTGGGGCGACGACCCCGAGGCCACCGGCCACACGCTCGCCGTCGACGACGTGTCGGCCCTCATCCAGCAGCTCGACCCCTCGCGCCCGCCGTCGGACTGGCACCGGCAGTCCTGGGACAAGATGCTCCTCGAGAACGCCGACGACCTCATCCACGTGCTCTCCCTCAAGGGCCTCTTCCTGCACGTCTCCCCGGCCTGCAGGGAGATGCTCGAGTACGACGCCGCCGACCTCGTCGGCACCCCGCTCTCGTCCATCTGCCACCCGTCCGACATCGTGCCCGTCACCCGCGAGCTCAAGGACGCGGCGCAGGGCGACCGGCGCGTCAACATCGCCTTCCGCATCCGCCGGAAGCTGAGCGGCTACATGTGGTTCGAGAGCCGCGGCACCCTGGTCTGCGAGCAGGCCAAGGGCCGCAAGTACCTGATCCTGGTCGGGCGCCGCCGGCCCGTGTTTGCGCTGCGCCGCCGGGATGTCGGCGCGGCCGGGGATGCCGAGATCTGGGCCAAGACGTCGACCAGCGGCCTGCTGCTGTTTGTGTCGGCCGCGGCGCGCGCCCTGCTGGACCTGCGGCCCGCCGACCTGATGGGCACGAGCATGCAGGCGCTGATGCGGCGCGGGTCGCGCGCCGAGTTTGGCCGCGTCGTCGAGAAGGCGAGGAAGGGCGCCGTCGTCTCCCTGCGCCACGACGTCGTCCACCGCAAGGGCCATGTGCTGCCGGCGGAGACGACTTTTTTCCCGGGGGATGTGCCGCCGGGCGGCGAGCGGCCGACGTTTCTGATTGCGCGCGTCCGGGTTGGGAAGGGGGGGAGGGCGATTGCGGGGACGCGGGCGAGTGCTGCTGCTGCGACCGCGGCGGCGGCGGCGGCGGCGGCGAATGCTGGGCTGGCGGCGGAGGATGTGGCCATGACGGGGCTGGCGGCGGCCAATACTGGTACGTCGCCCGACTACCAGTCCGCTGCGGATGGGGCGGACGATGGCGAGGACTACGACGACGGCCCGGAGGATGACGACATCTTTGAGGAGCTGCACACGACGCGCTGCACGAGCTGGCAGTATGAGCTGCGGCAGATGGAAAAGGTCAATCGGCTGCTGGCGGAGGAGCTGGCGCAGCTGATGGCGGTGAAGAAGAAGAGGAAGAGGAGAAAGGGCGCCGGTGGTGGCGGGAGCGGCAGTGGTGGTTTGGGGTTTGGCAATGCCGGCGGGGGTGGAAGTGGGAGCGGAAGCGGGAGCGGGGGCGGGAGCGGGGGCGGGAGCGGGAGCGGCAGTAGTGGTGGTGCTGGTGGTGGTGGTCCCAGGAGCTCGACGGTACGCGACTGCGCGAACTGCCATAAGCGGGACACACCCGAGTGGAGGAGGGGGCCGAGCGGCATGCGAGACCTGTGTAATGGGTGTGGCCTGCGGTGGGCGAAACAGGTTTGCTTTGTTTCCATCAATACCAGGCAGGGGCAGGGCAGTGTTGCTAACATGGCGTACCCAGACCGGCAAGTCCTCGCCGCGCAACACCGGCGCGGCCTCGACGACGCCGCGCGCGGGGAGCGGTGAAGCCGCCACCAACACGCAGAGCAGCAACGGCGGCGGCGGCGGCGGCGGCGGCGGCGGCGGCAAGCGGGCCAGCATCAGCAGCGCCAGCACCAACTCGCCGGCCGGGTCGTCGCCGCTGCGACACGAGGTCTCGAATGCCGGCAGCAGTGGGAGCGGGAGCGGCAGCGGCAGCGGCAGCGGCAGCGGCAGCGACTCGACGGCGGGCAGTGGCGGCAACGGGGGTGGCAGCGCCGAGATGACGCCGATCCGGGAAGAGTGGGACATGGGCAGTTAGGCGCTGCCGCCGTCGATGCGTTTCGGCCTGTACACTGGGGCTGCGGGCCGGTGTTCCCCCCCGGCGAGCGGCCGGCTGGTTTCCGGTCTGCTACCCTACCCCTGGCATGGAGGTGTCTTACACATGATGTATGCTGGGCTTACAACACAATGACGGTGACACATGGATGTGTCACCACGGCGCGATTTGCACTTGGATTTCCTCTCGCAGTTTTCACTTCTCGCGCTGGGCGGTGGGTTTGGGCATGGCTGTCGACCGTGGCATGGTTCCGTTAGCCGGCGCGCTGATTGCTAGATCATGGCGAGCACGGGACCGGGGGGATTCACAGGTCAGGGGGGGGCGTGATGGTTGGATGGGCTGGACGGGCGGCGTTGTTTATTCACACTTGGTGCGATTCCACACCCTCATACAGACAGACACAGCGTGGGGAGATGAGTCAGGACATCCGGCCAGCCAGGGTGTCGCAAACAGCGCGTCGCGTCGTCTCCGAGAGAAGCCAAGCTCCATCCCGCCGGTTCGGGAAGCCGGGGGGGGCGTGAAACACGCACAGCCTAGCTGCGCGGGCGGAGATCACATTCCTTCCTAGTGGCTTTGCTTTTGCAGGCCCCCGTCAACCGATCTTGAATCCTTCGGCTTCAGCGGGTCGCGTGCCCTGACTTCTTGGCAGCCGGTTGCTTGGGGAGCATGTATGTATGTATGTATGTATGTATGGATGTTTGTACGGAGATATATGTATGCACAACTTCGGACAACCTTCGGCTGACAAACTGTGTCGACCGTCAGACATGCTGTGTACGGATTCATCGGATCCGTCCGTCCAGTGTCTGTCTCTTCCGAGCCGGCAGCGCGGCATCGCCACAGCCGAATCCTTCGGGGCTAGCGATTGGGCCCGTCGTTCGTGCCCTTGCATTTTGCCGCCAGGCAGCACTATTCTTTCTGCGCGGGGATCCCACCCCATCCATCTTGCACGCGCGCCTGCATCCGAGAGCCGTGGCGTGCCGGCCGTCGGTCGATACGATGCGTCTGGGTGTGGTGTGTGCCGCGGCCCTGCGGCGAGAGATCCATCCGAGTCGGGCCGGCCAGCCCAGCCACAGGCTTGTTGACAAGCCAGCAGTCGATACCACCCTGGTATGTGGAAGCCTGGACGAGATTGACAGCGGCATGCTGCATGCGTATCACACTCCGGGTCGGGTGGTATATCGATACGACCGGCAGAGGGATAGACAGTCAGACAGACAGACAGACGGATTCCGGAAATGAGCAGCGTCATTTTCGCGCTGTTGGAGATCCGGGTTGTTGGGGGACGGAAAAAGCCGGTCGGCGGATCGGCCGGCCGTAGAGCAGAGCAGAGTCGTCGACGGGCAGCGAAACAGACTCGTGGTATCATTGATGCAGGCTTACAGACATGTCCCCCGGACAGTCCGCCCGCAAACACGGTCGGTCAGACACAAAACAAATAGCAAAAGCACAAGCGCTTCATGAAGCATGCCAGCCAACGCCCAGAACACCAAGAACATCCCATCCCCAGTAGATAGCGCGCTCATCAGACATGATATGTGCAATCCAACCCCCACCCATAAGCGCCGTCATAACAACCATCACCCGCCACCACAACACAGCAGCTAACCCCGCTCCCGAAACCACAGCTCCTCGCTCCGCGTCGACATCGTCCTCTGCAGCAACGACGCCGACTGCAGCGCCGGGCTGCGCGCCGCCTCCGTCATGGGCGACACGACCCCAGACGACGGCGGCTGCGGTTGCGACGGCGGCTGCGGCGACGGCGGTGGTTGAAACACGGGCGTGGCGGGCGGCGTCTCGCGCATGGGCCCCGTGGACCAGCGCTGCACGGGGCTGTCGTCGGGGGTGCGCGGCGCGTCGTCCGTGTAGACGGTCGCGCGGCTGCCGCGGTTCCACCACTGGTTCTCGAAGCCGTTGTCGACGGTCATCATGGCGGCCGAGAGGGCGCCGAGCTCGCGCGCGCGGCCCGTCTCGGCGTCGCGGGCGGGCGGCGGCGGGCGCGGGCGCGGGACGGGCTCCGGCGAGAAGACAGAGACGATGGTCGGGTTTGTGGCGTAGGTGACGGAGTTGCGCGCGACGGGGTCGGGCCGGGGCGCGAGGCCGTCGGGGTTTCGGTTGCGGGGGTTGTTGGTGTCGTCGTCGTCGTCGTCGCCGTCTTTGGGGTGCAGGTCGGGGTCGTAGCCGTCGGGTAGTGACCAGTTCGACCACGGCTGCCCACCGTCTCCCAGACGGAACTCAGACGGGGCCGCGGGTAAAGGCTTCTGCCGGGCTTCCCCCCATTGGTGGTCCAGGTCTGACGCTCTTGCTCGGTCCTGTGAGACCTTCACGTCCCAGGGGTTCTCGCCGAGTGGTGGCGGGGCCGACCGTCCCCGCCCGTGCGACGACGGCGCATCGGCCCTTGTTGGCCGCTCTGGTTCCGGTTCCGGTTCCGGTTCTGGTTCTCGAATCTCGGGGATCTGGAGATAGACGGCTGGTTGTTGTCCCTGGTAGTACTCCTGCAACTGGTGATGCCGATTTGGGCTGCTGGCACAGTCTTCGCGCCATTCGCGGACCCGTGTCTGCCTTGAGTCGAAGTTATGGATGGCGGCGAGGTAGTTGGTGTTGGGTGCGGGCACTTGGCGCGGGAAGGCGGTTGCTCTTTCGCGCACTCCGCGGGATCTGTAAGTGATCTGGTGGTTCTTGGCGGGCTGCTTCTTGCCGCCCCACGAGACGCTGAACTCCAGATGCAAAAATACTTCGGGTCCCCGTCGTTCATTCCGCGCCGGGGTCGCCATGGTCGGTTCTGTCCTCGGCGGTGTCCGGGGTCGCCAAAGGCAGTGTGAGCTGGGGAGCTTAGGGTGCAGACGACTCCCTCCGGGAAAGTCTGGCGGGTGATATAAAGGAAACGGGGCAAAATGATGGCGAATTCAATGTCCAGATGTCCCGGTGGGTGGCCAATCGAAATCGGTGAAACCACGATGCTGACCTGAGCTGAGCTGAGCAGAGCCGCGAAAGACGGTTAAGGGAGTGCCTCATGGGCCGGGATGAGCTGCGGCCCTGGCTTGGTGGGGCAAGCACCAAGAAAAGGAATTGCCAGGATGGCGAGTGGCTTGCCGCGGCGGGGTGCACTACCGCGGGCGGGGATTACATAGTCCTGCGAAAAGCGGCAGCCTGAGCGACGGGGGCAACCGCTCCAACGCAGCTGGTGCACCGGTTCCAGTGCAGGCGTCACTAACAATTCAATTCTCGTCGCTCGCGCGTGCCTGCCCGCCTGCCCGCCTGCCCGCTTTTCGGGCGTCGGCCGTCCCGACCAAGCTCGGCTGGAGGAATCCAATCCTCGGGGCTGTGCTGAGGTGGTTACTGACCGCCGCCAGCATCAGGCGAGGCACGTCAAAAGGCGATCGATCATGGGCCATCAGGATCGATGCAGAGCCAACGGCGGGCTGGGCCACCAGGCCCATCCAAGCGTCAAAAACACGCGAGCGAAGCGAAACAATGCGCAACATCTGCAGACACAAGACGGATGCATCTGCATACCTCGGAGGAGCCAGCGCAGAGCCAACAACAACAGAACGCTATCGATCCTTGGCAGGAACGCGCTTCATTTCCCCAGGGCCGTTCCCGGGCGCCGAGGTGGAGAGGAGCGGCGCGAAGGAGCGACTGCATCGCGTTGTGTTCGGGGCGATGGCGCGAATGCAGCGTGTTGGAGCGTGGAAGAGGATCTGTCAAGTGACAGGACCGCTGGCCGCCACTTGCTGCGGCGGGGGTGGTTCGGGATTCAGAGGCAGCCAGGGCAAGCAACCCTGTGCAAATGGAGGGTTAGGGCTGATATTGGTGGGTAAACACTCCTCAGAGAACAAGCCAGACCTGCTCTTCTAGCTGGCGTGTATCCGTAATATACAACCAACAACAGACTGGGAGCCGGCCCAGTCACAATACATGTCGGCAAACGAAAGCAATACCCCCTTGTCCCTCAAGCCCAAACTCCAGGAACCATCTCGGTCAAAGTACCCCAAGCCCCAACACTCCCAACTACACAGGCAACTACCTCAGCAAGAAACCAGCCTATCGGTCCATGGCCAAGGCCGGCTTTCGACCTGTCTTGGTCGCTCCGGATGCCGCAGCCAACGCATCTTGACCGGGCAGCCGACCTTGGGTAGTTCTAACCCATTATCCCAAGCACCTGGACCCAGTTATCGCTTCTGACAAGGGGTCACAACCGGGTCCGCGTCTGTGGCTTGTCAGCACCTTAATTTCCAGATGAATCCTGACGGTTCGGCGCCAAATAATTACAGATTGGCCGTCGTCGTTTGGTTCTTGGGGCCGGGGCCGGGTCGTCAATCGCCCGGCTTACCTCTCACGGTAAAAGGCATCCGCAATGTAGATACTGCTTGGCGCGCCATAGAAACCGACCTTTTAGCGTCGTGATCGCCCCAGGGACTCCCTGATGTCCGTCATGTTTTTTGGATACCAGACCAGCAGTCCAGGGACCAGCAGTACCGCTAACCACACCATGCCAAGGCAGCCCAGACCCACCACACTAACCCCAGGTCCATCTCCCACGTCTCAGCCAAGAGAGAAGAACCAAAACCTCCAAAAAGAAAAGCGAAAAGCAAACCCCACAATATTTACACATCCCACCTCCTCCCTCCCAGTGCCCAGTGCCCCAGTTGCCCACCAACCATCAAACATGGCCCCGCCACAACCGACGCCCGGCCCCAGCCAGGTCGCCGCCGACTTCACGGCGTACTACCTGCAGCGCGCGACGCACGAGTTCGCCGAGGACCTGGACCGGGTGCGCGCCGCGGCCGACTTCAAGCACGACGCGCTCGCGGTGCTCGTGCACGCGCTGCAGCAGGGCACGGCGCTGTTCGCGCCGGCCGAGCAGCGGCGCATCGTCACGGCGACGGCCGCGAAGGGCCGGCAGGCCGTGAGCGGATGAGGACGAGCGAGGATTGGCTGTTCTGTTCTGTTCTGTTCTGGCTGTCTCGTCTGTCTCGTCTGTCTGTCTGGGGTGCCGCAACGCGGTTCTGGTTCTGGTTCTGGTTCTGGTTCTGGTTCGGGAGGATGCGCGTACTGTGACGATGTCGGCGTCATCGAGGAAGGGAATGCTGAACCCTCCCTCCCGCCTCCGCTCAGCCATCGGTTGCACGCAGTTGGTGGAGGATGGGGAGGGCAGGACGGCGAAGATGTGCAAGACTGGAAGAAGGCATGGAATCGCGCGCAGCGGCACAGTGACGCGGAACACGGCGTGTAAAGACATATGAATTCTATCAGCATATCCGCAGTTTATCTCCATGACCTTGGTGCTTCCGCTCAAAACCTGCACCGCATCGGAACCGCGGTTCTCTAATGCACGGGAGCGTGGTCAAGCCGCCTTATAGGCCGCTGTCCTTCTAAATTCAGCACGGACAACTTGGCCGAGTGGTTAAGGCGACAGACTTGAATTTATACATTCTGGGTATCTGTTGGGTTCGCCCTCACAGGTTCGAATCCTGTAGTTGTCGAGATCTTTTTGCCTTCCTACGCTCGCTTTTTCTCCGCGCTATCATGAGGAGTCGCCTTGAGCCGTGGCGGTTCTCCTTGGATATGGACGACCATCAAAAGGCATTGCGAAGTGTCACGTCTAGTTCAATGCGACGAACAGTAGACCGTAATACAAGTAAGCGCCCAGCATGGAATTGAACCCTCCCCCCCCCATCCCATTTCGGCCCAATCCAACAACCACCCCATGCCGTCCATCTGCCATCAATCCATATACAGCCCGCCACCCCCTACTTCATATTCCGCAACAGATACCGCACCCCGGCATACGTCTCCTCGGCCGTGGGCACAATCTGGGCCGGCGGCAGCACAAAGCCGCTGGCGCCCCTGTCACGGAGCTCGGCCGCGAAGTTGTACTCGGACCCGGCCACGTCGTTGGCCCAGTCGATGCTGCTGCCCGTGGTCTTGTAGATGGTGGAGCAGATGGGGCCGTACTGGAACGGGGTCCCGTGCACGGCGCGGATGGCGGCGGCGGTGCCCTTGGCGAGCGCCTGCAGCTCCGTGTGCCGGGCGGCCTGCGCGGTGCACGAGTAGCCGTATGCTGTTGGGTGTGTGGGGGCTGGTTAGTGTCTGTCGGCTTCACTGTTGTGGAGGTGGAGGTGGCGGGGATCATACGTGTCATGAACAGCTGCGAGTACGCGTGCCAGTCGATGTAGAGCTTCAGGCCCTGGCTGGCCTTGGTCTTTTTCAGAAAGTTGGCGAGGTCGGCCGTCTCGGGGGCGTCGAAGGCCGCGGCGCCCTTGTAGTCCGCGGCGCAGGGGTCGGTGGATGCGCCGCCGGACGCCGACCACGCAATGTCCCAGTTCCGGTTGATGTCGCGCCCGATGCAGCGGCTGCCCTTGTTGGTCTGCCGGTTCTTGCGCCAGAGCCGCTCGTTGGTCTGCGTGTAGACGAAGCCGTCGGGGTTGACCACGGGGAAGACGTAGAAGTCGTACTTGTCGAGGAAGCCCCTGGTCTCCGGGTCCGAGCCGTACTTGGTCACGAGGTGGTAGGCGATGTACTCGGTGACCATGGTCGTGATCCACTCGCGCGCGTGGACGGTGCCGTGGAAGACAATGGCGGGCTTGACGCCCTTGCCGGCGCGGCCCCAGAAGTGGATGCCTGTGATGGGCCTCCCGTTCAGCGACGTTCCAGACGATACGATGGCCGACTGGTTCGGGTACGACGCCTGCAGGTCCCGGAGGAACTGGAGATGGTCGGCGTAGGCGTGGTACGAGTTGAACCAGGTCTCGTTGGCCGAGCCAGCTGTCGTGTGCAGTCAGTGGAACTGCACAGCTTGCACGACGAGCGCATCACATGCCTGCGTAGGTGCTGAAGCGGGACTCGGCCTCGATGGACGCTGCCAGGTCCTCGTGCATGGTGGTCACGTCCAAGCCCGCGGCCGCAGCACGGAAGTCGGCGACCTTCTCGGGCGGCACGACAATGTCGGCAAGGGCGTTGGCGACTTTGGGGGCCTTCCACGTCTCCAGGCCAAGCCTGTCCACAATGCCGTTCACCTTGGCGACTTGGTCCTTGACTGCGATGCGGAAGACCTTGAAGCCGCCATAGGCCTTGATCTGCGGCCGCACCGCAGCCTCGGGGACGGCGGCCGCCGAGGCGAGGGCCAACAACGACGAAAGAGTAAGAGAGAGCTTCATTTCGAGGGAAGCGCGACAAGAGTCCGGAGTCTCTGGAGTCCTCAGGCCTCAGATCGAGGTTTCGTGGGACGGGATGTCTTATACTCCCCGAGTTCCCCCTCGAACGCCGTGGTGCGATTTGGGCGCCACATGGCCCTGTCTAGGATCAACAGCAAACATGTATGGATGAGGACGGAGTCGACGCACAATCGAAAGTCGGAGAGACCAACCTTCCGTTTTAGGATGGACTGTGGTGCGAAGCCACTAACACCTTCCTGGGGCGATCGCCAATGCGACACCCGCATCAGGGCAGATGCGAGAGACACGGCTCGGATGGGATCTGCGGGAGCAATGCCGAGCCGTGTGCAGCCCAGATGCCGAACCAGGGTCCACGTCCGATGCCCAAAGTCACCTTCTCGAACTAGGCCGCGGACCACCTTCGACATTCTGCTTCGATTGAGGCTTTGCACAGTGATCTGTAAGTTGGGCCAGATCCAACTGAAATAATACCTAAAATTGCTAGCTCGACCCCACGATACAGCTGACAGAGCCAGGCAGCAGATCACTCCAACTGGCAAGGGGTGATGTTGAACCTAGGTATAGTGTCAGACAAAAACAGTAGAGGTGGCTTGTGAGAGATAGTGACTATCAACAGGGCACGAGAACCCATACAACACCTTGGTGTATGTTCCCAACGACCGAATAGAGGTGGGTATCCATCGACATTACTTCTTGAAATCATCTGCCCCCCAGATGTATTCTGCCCAGCAACTTGCCCCCATTCACACAGGGCTGGCTCGGAAAATCCAAGCAGCCCTCATCCCATCCCAAACCACCTTGTATGCCCCATAATATCATCAACATCATCAACATAAATAGCAACCACGGGTATCTCTGAACAGAGACGGGAATCAACCTCTCCAATATTATCCAAACGGCCCATCCCACAGCACCGCACACGACATCTCTAGTTACGCCCCGCGGCCCGCACGGCCCGCCTCACGGCGTGCTGCCCAGCCCTTGAGCGCAACGACCGCGATGACCCAGGCCATCAGCAAGCCGACCAGGCCCATCGTGACGGTGTACATGAACATGACATCGAGTTGGTAGTGGATCATGCCAGCGACTGTATCGTTCGACTGTAATCGCCGCTGTTAGCGCAAGAAACAGTCGTCTACTGCTAGCCACATCATTCCGAGACTTACGCTGGCCATGAAGATAATCCCCCCCGAGACGAGCCCAAACGCAGTCAGCAGCTCGGTGGGAGGTCGCGAGGGGTAGATAGACCTGGGCGGCTTTAGGTAGACCAGCACGTACGTGAGGCCGCGCGCGAAAGAGGCGCCCGTCAGGAGGTTGCCCCACTGCTTGTGCACCATGCTCGAGACCATGCTCTCCTGCGTGTGCGAGCTCATCATGATGCCCAGGAGGAGGATGACGAGGGCGGGGATCGGGTTCATCGAGAAGGCGTAGGTCTCGGGCTCGCGGAGCTCGTTGCGCTCCTCGTCACGGTACGTGTGCTCGGGGCCTGATGGGACGGCGTCGGCTACGGTGTGGTTGAGGAGGCTGCGGACATTGATGGACTCGATGAGCATGCCGCACTGGAAGTGGGTTAGCATGAGAGACCGAGATTGGTGGGAATGACTCACCAGGCCGCCGCCGATGAAAAGGACCGTGATTGAAGCATGTTCCAAGTCCTGCGCACTCCATTCACCGCCCCAGCCACCGAGGTGTTCCAAGAAGATGTTGGTGGAGCCGTAGAAGAAAATGAGCGCGCTCTCGACAAACTCTGCCGAGGGACGCCATCTCTGGCCGGCCTTCTTTGGACGCACGTTCCAGGCCTGGTGTACGTTAGTTTCTCATTCTCCTCTCACATCGTTGCGCTCAGGGGTAAACTAACCCATCCGAGCTCGCCAAAGCTGCCCGCCCAGCGGCCGAGGGTGAGGATGCCCAGCCAGAGGAATACACCACCCTTAATCCAATGCGCCAGCCCACTGAAAATCCCGCGGCCCTCCTGTCGATGCAGGTCAATACCAGCGTCAATTGTTTGCCCCGAGTGGTACTCACAAAAAATCGGCCGTATGTGGCGATGCCTGTGCATAGGGCAATGAAGCCGAGAATCAGGATGGTCCGGTCGACAAAGTTGTAGGCAAAAATGAGGATCTTCCAGAACCGGTCCGAGATCTTGCCGGCAACCCCGGCCACCACCGAGCGGACCTTATTAGACTTGGAGAACAGGGGTAGGTGTGTCTCCGGGTCGTCGTCAACATCGTCGTCCTGGTGATGATACTCTTTGTGCGAATCGCGGATGGGACTAGGCGGACCAGACGAAAGCGAGTGGCTGCGGAGCGACTCGGTTCCTGGTTCGGTGCCCTGGCCGCTGTCGTTGGAAAAGCGGTCGTACGGCCCCTGGAAGCGGGACTCGTGCTCGGCCATGGCCTCAGTCGACACCGGGATAAAGCCCTGGTGCTCCTCGGCACGGCCCAGCGACCCCCGCCTGAACGTGCCGGCAACGTGGGCCAGGAGTCCGACCACCACCTGGGCGCTCACGACAAAAGTCACAATCCAACCGAGCTTGTGGTGGGCATTGTTTGGGTACAGGTCCGGTGTGTTGGTGTTGTAGATGACACCCAACAGCATACCCCCCGCATTCAGAACGAGGAAGCCGAACTGCACCGGCAGCGTGTACCGCGAGCGGGCGAGAGACAGCATGATAGCTAAGACATGATTAGTCCACCCAACTAGCCCGTCAACATCACCGAACTGCAGGGGGCCTTACCGGCGGGCAGCGCAAACACCCAGGCCAACACCATCAGGACAATATGCCCAAAGATCACCCCGCTATGATCCGTCAAGGCAAAGTACGTGGGCGGATACTGGTCCTCGGCCAGGGGCTTGTCGGCGTCGCCCATCTCCATGCCAGCCCCATGGCCGCCGCCGTGTGCAAGGGCGACCGGGACAAAGCCCAAAGCCGCAACGCCCGCAACAGCCGGCAGGAGGGAGGCTGTAAGCGCCTTCATTGGGATGACTTTCCACACCCCCCGATCGCCAACGCTCTTCTCGTCCGGTTCGAGGTCGGCCCTGTGGCGGCTGCACGGGCCCAGCGTGGGATCGGACTTGCGACTCGTTGTTTAAAGGCCCAGGATACGGTATCGGATGAAGCTGCCGTCTGTACAGATTACGTCTTGGTGCGTCAAAGCCGTTGGTGATGGTTGTTGCCAAGCCTGGTTTATGCGCCAGTCCGATATGTGTAGTGGCAATATGTCGTCGAATGCGATGTCGTGTGGCGTCTGGGTCGGCAACTTTTGCAATCCAAGACCAAGATGAGCAGTCCCTAGGTACCTTTCTGCGTGAGGTGGCACTTTCTCCGGATGCGGGAAGCGACGACTTAAAGGCCGCCATCCTCGAGAGCAGCGCTCTTTCCTGCTCCGGATAGCGATTAATAATTGGAACTCCGTGGCCAAGAGTTCAAGCCCCGAGAAAGAGTCATCAGGCCGTCCAAGCGCGGGTCCCGAGTAATCCTTTCGTGCCGCTCGTTCGTCGATGTCTTCGCCGTTTGCGCCCTGCAACTCCGAGACATCCGAAAGTTTTGCAAGAGAGGTCGTCGTCAGGAGCCATCTAAGGCTGTCCCGTGTTGCACACTGTGTGGGGGGTTCTTTGTCGAACAGCACTCATCATGACCCGTTCCGCCGCCGCTTACTACGCAGTGTACTACACACCTGCATTAATCAAGGTTGTCTTGTCGGTAAGACATCTCAGCAGTAGGGTCTCACTCTCCACCCGGATTGCTATTTGAAATTGTGTTTCGGCGGTGTGGCCGTTAATGGACCGCTGGCTGGCCGACAGGTATGTGAAAATGGTTCTTTGTATGAAATACCCAGTGCTTTTTACACCGTGCTGTCTAGGATGGGGTCAAAATCGGTGTGGGGGTCGGTAGAAACTCCATTGATCTCTCCATGCAAGTCCCCCGCATTCCAATCCCACCCTCCCGCACAGCACCGAGACTGTCGCGGCAACCGTTTCTCTCTAGCGTATATTGGAATGGCACGGCTGGGACGCCCTTTCACCGTCCATCCCGGCGATAGTCGGTCAACGGGCTCGGAGTTGCGACAAGGACCCGAGACGCCATCGTTGCGTCCATCGCTCCCAACTATTATACACAGTACGTATTGTGTGGCTAGATTTGTAGAAGGCCTCGCAACCCGATACAAAGAAGTCCGACCTCCTTGAAGACAGGTCAGCCTTGCCAGGCCTTCCGGGACCATCCTCAAAATATTATATGGTGGAGTAATTCTCACGTATGTTGCCATCACGCGCGCCTTCGCGGTCGGGAAAAACAGAGGAAGCAAAAAATCATGGATCCGATATTGCCGGCGACCACTCACGACCCACATTCCCACACTCTACCATGGAGCCCCAGCCTCTGCCGTTGAAGGATTGCCTGCCTTGCCGCGATTCTCACATGCTCAGCTCACGTAAAATCCAACCCCTCGCCAGTTCGCGGACAAGCACGGCGCGAAGTCGTGTGGTTTTTGCGGCCAGTGCACCAAAACGGTTGTTTTCCAACGGGTAATATTCCGTATGTCCCGGGACAGCAAAGCTGACGTCACTGCTCAACGGGCAGGCAGGGCTGAAACGGCGCCCCGAACCGAAAAAGCAACAAGCCTTCCCGAACCGCCCCACGCCTGGCCACTCGGAGAATACGGATAACAACAAGAAGAAAAGCAGCATGCGCGCCGGCATCATAGCGCCGACCGGCCCGAGAGACCAGCAAGACTCCATCTCTCCTCGCCGTCCCCGTCCCCGTCCCCCTCGGCCCAGAGTGCGGCCCTGCCCTCCCGCCGTAGCTTCTGCAGAATCTGAACCACCCCGCCCGCGGCCGCAGGGTGCAGCGCCTCGGGCACATCCCAATAAATAGACCTCACCAGCTCCATCACCGTCCACACGCCGCCGTGCCTCCGCCCGCCCACCTCCTCCTCCACCGCCTCGCCCCCGGTATTCTCATCCGGCGACCCGCCCACATCCCGCGCCGAGAACCCGCGCAGCGCCTGCAGCACCTGCTCCTCGCGCTGCTGGCGGTGCGCCAGATACTCGGCGATGCGCGCCGGCCCGTCGGCGACCACGGGCCCGTGGCCCGGGTACGCGCGGCCGCGGCCGCGGAAGAGGGGCCGCATCGTCGCGAGACTGGCCAGGTAGGCGGCCAGGTCCTCGAAGACGGCCGTGCCGTGGCCCAGCACGTTGTCGCCCGTGAAGACGGCGTCCTCCTCGGCGAAGACCAGCACGGCGTGGTCGGCCGTGTGGCCCGGCGTGTGCACGGCGGTGAGCGAGGCGCCGGCGACGGCCAGGGTCTGGTGGTTGGCGAGCGGCAGCTGGCCGGGCTCGGGCTGGTTCTTGTAGATGGGCGTGGCGGGCCAGGCGGCGAGCAGGTCCGGGATGCCGCCCGTGTGGTCGTGGTGCCAGTGCGTGATGATGGTGCTGGCGATGGCGGCGTGCTCGTCGGCGAGGACCTGTTTCAGGGCGGCGATCCATGCCGGCATGCCCTGGCCCGTGTCGATGAGGAGGCGGCGCGGGCCGGTGCCGACCAGGTACGTGTTGGTGCCCTGCAGCGTGAACTTGCCGGGGTTTCCGCCGAGGATGCGGATGCAGGCCGGGCTGAGGCGCTCGACCTGCGGGAGGGCGGTTAGCTGGGTTGCCATGTTGAGACGCTGCAGCAGCGGGGCGGCCGGCGGGCGCATCGGTGGCTACGGGCTTGTTTTAATACGGATGCTCTGCGGCTGGCTGCTTGCCGCGGGGTTGCATCCGGACCGCTGCGGGGTAGTCTCGGTCCGGCCGAGTGGGGAACCGAACCGAGCTGTTCGGCAGCCGGCCGGCATGTGCTTCCATTGGTGCTTTGTCTTGGCGGGCCTCGGTTTTTAGGCTAGTGATGCAAGGCAGTGTTCCCACGCCGGGCATCTCCCATGAAACGAAGTCGAGGCATAGATTCCTACACCCATGGAAACTGCATCAGGGGTTGGTTGCTCGCAGCGCAGAGTGCATTGACAGTGGATACCTACATAGCTGCGTCTGAGTCTACAATAGGGGGACGGGGGTTAAGAGAGTTTGAGACCGCGTTCAAGATCAACACGACGCTATTGTTCATCCATAGTCTATTGTCCAGCAATGCCGAGGCTGAAGGTGTGTCAGCGGTCCTTATCCCCGTCCCGGGGCCAATCCCATTACTTAGCGCCCGCCTGGGCGAGAGCTGAATCATCAGGCGGTGCATATCGATAAGCCTCGGGAAAGATCCGATAAGCAATTTCCAGCCAGCCATAGCGGTTGGACAACCCTCTGGCGATGCAAGAAGCGTGAATTGGCGCGAAACAGGAGCTCTCTAGCTTTGCAAGCGGTCTAGGTTGGTAGTGGTCCCTGTCCTGCGTGCGTACAGAGGTGTTCATCTGCCTGACCATGTGCGAACAGTTGAGATTCCCAGCCCGCCTGCTGGTTGCGACGACCAAACACGGCGCCCTTTGCCTCCCCCTAGCGCCGCCACCGGCCCAAGGCTACCAGAGCTTCCCGACAACGGTCTCCGACGCTGACGACGCCGCGTGCACGCGCGCTGTCTCTTTGCGCCCCACACATTGGCAGGACGGAGAAGAGACGCAGCGCCGTTTCTCTCTTCTTTAATCTGACATCTCGGCCACTTACAGGCCTGGAAACCTTGGGGACGCGGGCATCGCAGCAATCGACCATCGCTCGCAAACAGCACGACACAGCACGGCACAGCACGACACGATTCACGATCCCCTCCCTTCCCGTCTAGCGCTCCCGGCCTGGGGCGGCGCTCTCCAAGATGGCTGCCAGGCCTACGACGCCGGCATCGCCCAAGAACCACAAAATCAAGGCTCCGCAGCAAGGGCAGCCCGTGTACGGGTGTGGTAGGCCGCGTCCGCCCAGCACCTGCAACTGCCGCTGTCGCTAACAGCTTGTAGAACACATCCAGCGGCTATTCAACCAAGACCAGGCGACGACGAATACCTCCATCCAACATTACAAGGCCATCCTGCGCTGTGTCTTCGACACAAACCCCATCATCTCGCAGACAGCCAAGTCGCTCGACGGCCAGATCATCACCTCCCTCACCCCCACATATCTGTGCCTGCAATGCCCCTCGACACTCACCGACGACGACCGGCAAAAGCATGGCAGCAAGAAGTCGCACAGGTTTTGTATGCTGGCATCACCCACGGGCGGCTGGGGATCCGTCGTTGACTGACCTGGCACAGACGTCGACTCAAGAGACGGTGCTCTGTACTGCCAAATGTGCGATGACATCGTCTGGGATCCGACCTTTGAGGATCTCCGGCTGCGGAAGCTGGGGACCGCCTCGTTCTTCACCTGTGGGTTGCCCGCCGGGACGTGCTGCCATTGGCATTGGCTACGTACTGACTGACTGCCCCTAGCCCGCAAGCGCAAGCACGAAGAGCTCTTCTCCTCCGCAGACCCCCTCCGGGACAACCCGACATACATCTCGGCCAACACGACAGCCGTCTCGTGCAAGGCCAATGGCCTGCGCGGCATCTACAACGCGGGCGCCACCTGCTACCAGAACGTCGTCCTCCAGAGCTTCCTCCACAACCCGATTCTGCGCAACTTCTACCTCAGCGACGGCCACCAGAGCAGCAGCTGCGAAACGCCACACTGCCTGAGCTGTGCCATGGACGACATGTTCCAGGACTTCTACGTGCAAGAGAACACTAACGGCTACACTGCGGCCAACATACTGTCGGGCTTCTGGATCAGCGAGAAGAAGGCGTTCGAGAACCTGGTGACGACCAAGGAGCAGGACGCGCACGAGTTCTTCCAGTTCCTGGCCGAGGAGCTGCACGAACGCAACGGGGACGGCAAGAAGCCCGAGACTGGCAGCGAGCACAGCTGCAACTGCATCATCCACCAGATCTACTACGGCAAGCTGCAGAGCACCACGACGTGCCAGAACTGCCAGGGCGTGACGAACCAGGTCCAGAGCTTCCTGGACCTGAGCCTGCCGCTCGAGAACCTCGGCCACAAGAAGGGCAAGAAGGCGCCGCGGCCGCCGAAGCTGACGCTGCAGGAGTGTCTCGACGAGGAGTACATCAAGAGCGACAAGTGCGAGTACCGCTGCAACAACTGCAGCTCGATGCAGCAGGCGCGGCGGCAGACGTCGATCAAGCGGCTGCCGAATGTGCTGTCGATCCAGCTCAAGGTATTCTCTCTCTCTCTCTCCACCCCTGCCGCAACCCAGCACAACACTGACAGCAGATACGCAGCGGTTCGAGTACAAGCAGGGACGGCACGAGCGCGCCGCCAAGATTGACACGCCCGTCCAGTTCCCCCTCGAGCTCAACATGCTCCCCTACACGAGCCGGGCCAAGGGCCAGGACGTGCGGGAGAGCTTTGAGCTCGCGCGCTCCTGCGTCTACGACCTGATCAGCGTGGTGGTGCATGTGGGGGAGATGGACACGGGGCACTACGTGTCGTACTGCCGCGTTGGCGACCAGGTGAGCTCCGTCTTTTCGCCATGGAGGAGAAGAAGAGAGAGGCTAACCGGTGGGGGGGGTGTCGGCGTGTGCGCAAAGTGGTTTGCGTTCAACGATCACAAGGTGGAGTTGGCGCAGAAGTCGGATGTTCTCAACTCGCGGGCGTACTTGCTGTTTTACATTGTCCGGTCCTTGTCGTAGCGCGCGCGCAAGACGGATGGGCCGGGCCGGCGGGCGTCAGGCGTCTGTTCTGCTAGATTCTTGATTACTAGACACCCGGCCAGGTGTCGGGGATGCATGCAGTTGCCCAGCGAGCCAACCAGCATGGATAATAGGAGTTTGGAGTATTGGTTCTGCCGGCCCGTCGTGGGCTGAATACACAGCATCTCATCTCCCTGCGCCGTGGCCCTGTGAAGAGCACCCTCTCTGTGAATCCACGAATGCGCCTCCCGCCCGGCCATATCCATTCTACCCTCCGCCAGTCTACTCTAGAATCCAGCCCCCGACCCCCGTTCCCCGTTCCCCCCAGCCAGCCACACACACCAACCAAGTAAATTTAGGTACTCACCCTACCCCTCCATCATTAAACCCCACCACTCTTCCCCGTCCCCTTCTCCCCCTCCGCCCCACCGCCATCCCGCCACCCCCAGCACGCGGCCGACGCGAAGTTCGCATAGCAGTAGAACTCGTTGCCCAGCCCCCGCGCGTGCACGGGCTCGTAGTCGGTCGTGCGCACCCCCAGCGGCCGGTACACGCGGTTCACGACGTCGGCCATGCGCTCGCCCGTGCACACGATCAGCCGGTGCTGCTGCGCGGGGGGGGTTGCGGGTTGCGAGGTTGGTGGTGCTGGTGGTGGTGTGATTTTGGCGAGCCAGCGGACTGTGAGGGCCGCTGGGTGGGTGGGAAGAAAGGGGTTAGTTGGTTGGTTGGATGGATGGATTGTGGGAGGGGAAGTGGCGCGCGGCATACATTTGGTCTGGCAGTCTTCGGACAGGAAGGGCGGGTCGCAGATGAGACGGTCGCAGGTGCCTTTTAGGTTGGCTGGGAGGCGGGGCGTGTTAGTGCGCTGGCGCCGCTGCTGGGAGGTGAGAGACGGGGGGGACGGACCGGGCAGCTTCAGTGGCTGGGCAAAGTCGTAGAACACAAACTCCGGGAAGACGGCGAAGCGGCGGTCGTGCTCGAGGAGGATGAGCTTGGGCTTGGGCTCGTCGGCGGGGGCGGCGAGCTTGGGGCCCGTGTTAGTTCCGTTCCGTGGGATGCAGAGAGGGAGACGCGGAGGGAGACGGACCAGGATGTTCTTCAGGGCCACAAACACGCTCGGCGCCGACACAACGGCCACCGTCATCGCGGACGTGGCCCCCTCCAGGAGCTGCCTGGCAAACAGGTAGGCGGTCTCATCGGCGTACTACATGCCCGACACATCAGCGCGCGGTCCACGAGCGCCACGCGGCGGTGGCGGTCTGTTGCTCAGGGAGGGCGAACCTACCCAGAACTGACTCTCATTCCAGTCTTCGGTGAAGGCCTCCATGGACAGCTTCATGTTGGCGCTGGCAGCCGCCGTCGCCACATCGGCAGCATGCTGCTCCTCGGCCAGGGTCTTGAGCTTCCGAAAGTGCTCGGCGCGGGCGTCGCGCTCGGCGTAGAACGCCTTCAGGGCATCGAGCGCCGTGGACGAGAGCGACCTGTGTGGGCAGGAGAAAAAAGTCAATGATGCTTAATCTTGCCAACAATGTCGGTAGACTTGCAGCTCGTCATCGGTCTCGTGGTCTGTCATACCGAAGATAAGGCACTGTGTGCGGGCGAGTCGTGGATGGGATGGCCGATTGTCACGTAAGGCGCTTGCGCAGAGGGGGCCAAAAAATAATAATTTTTGAGTGGATTCGATGCGCATTTTGAGATGCGACTTGGTAATGGTTTCACTTTTATAGGGCCCGACTCGGGCCGCCACGCCGAGTACGTAAACTCAAACTTGACGAAGCTTGGCAAGGCTCACATTATTTTGAATTTTCAGTCCACTCACTCATTTCTTGGCCCGGTGATGCAAGGAAATAACGCTTTAGATATGCCGTATGTACACTCTACGTGGTGTCCAGCCTGCCATCCCCACCGCGCCAACCACACCCATTTTACTGGTCGTCGAGCACGTGGATGTACTTCTTCTCCTCCCGCATCTCCTTCTCGGTCGCCGGCGGCAGATCGAAGTATGTCGAGGGACGGAATCCTTGCTGTTCGGCGGGTCGGGGTCAGTGAGCTCCAGGGCAAAGGCGCCGGGGGAATGCATACCAGATAGTGATAGGTCCACTTGCTGATCTCGCTGGGCTCCATGCCCAGGTCCTTGAACGTCTTGGCCGACGGGTCAATGACCTGGTCCTGGAACTCGCGCTCGATTTCGTCGGCAGACATGACGTCCCACCATAGGAGGCGGTTTAGGAGACCGGCCGCGGGCTTCAGGAGCCGCTTGGGAACGTTGATGTGCCGGCGCTTCTGGTAGATTTCCCGGTCGACGATCTCGGAGATCTCTGCCGTCGAGTAGTTCTGGGGCCCGTACAGCTCATATGTCTGGGCCGCCGTGTGGTCGTCGAACAGCATCTTCTCCAGGGCCTCGCCGACATCAATGACCTGCAGTCCGTGTCAGTCTCTGCACGTCGCATGCCTGTTGCGGGATTGCACCTACATGCACCGGCCAGTACCTCTCCTGCATGTTGTTGGATGTGAAGAGGTTCGTGACGCTGGCCAGCTTCAGCAGCAGCCGGTCCTCGTAGCCGAACATGGGTGCGGGTCTGACGATGGTGGTCTCGGGGAAGATGTTCCGCGCCACTTGCTCGCCCCGGCCCTGGAACCCGAGTTAGAACGTGTCGTGCACCAGGGGTAGTTCGGGCCCATGGTATCTACCTTGGTAGCATAGAATTCAGAAGTCGAATCGGGGTTTGCGTTGTACGACGAGACGTGGATGTACCGGTCGACATCATACTTGGCGACCGCCTCGGCGATCCGCTCGGTGCCCTCGACATGGACGTCCTCCAGGGAGAAGTTCCTGGACCCGTCAGTTCCTGGCCCATTCCGCCCAGCCAAGCTCGGCCTCGTGCAGACTCACTTGGTGGGGTAGTTCCGGCCGATCAAGTTGTAGACGACGTCCGAGTGCCTGACGCTCTCCTCGATCGACTGGGTGTTGTGCAGATCGTATTCCTAGCTTCCGTTCAGCAACTGGCCTCCCTCCCGGCTGTCCCGAGTCCCTCACAATGAACACCACGCGGCCCAGATCGCCAGAGACCTTGAGATGGCGCTTCGCCATCTCCTCGCGGTACGGCACAATGACGGTGCATCCTTGTCTCGCTGCAGAACACGGCTGGTCAGTCGGGGGTCGAAATTGCCTCGAGGGGGATGTTGCGTGGCACCTAGTCGGTTGACGATGTAGCGGCCCAGCTGGCCCGTGGCGCCAAAGACGGTAGCGGTGTGCTCGCCGAGAGAGGAACTGTAGGCCGCGCCCTATTAGACGGATTCCAACCGGGGAATGGGGGAGAGGGGGAGACGGACCGGCCGCCCTGGGTGCGGATGAGAGGCTTGCCGGTGCGGGTGATGTGCACATCCGAAAGGGCGCGGCGCTGAAATGTGCTCCTGATGAGCTTGGGTGCCGTTGCCCGCACCGCGGTCGGCAGGGAGGCCATTGTGGCTGACTGTGAGTGTGGGATCCCAAGATGGGCGGCGTCGCAGTCAATTGGCGTTGATGGAGACGGCGAGCTTCGTTCAATTCAACCAAGACGCTGCCCGCCGGCTGCGAAGCTCAGGCCCACCACGCACCCTGGCCGCCAGGCCCATCAGCTGGAATGATCATTGGCCAATCAGAGGCGGGGTAGTCGATTGCAGTTGTGTGCACAGACCATCCTCCAGGTATGTATGTTAGTATGTATGTACCCAGGTACCGTCATCAGCAGGCAGCCCTGCCCGCGTCGTCAAGCGGGACCTCTAAGCTGGCGCGGGCTGTAACTTAACGAACAGCTCTGGCCTTCCATCACCAACCTCCAAATCAAATCCAACCAAGCCACTCTCTCGAACTCGAGATACCCCCACGAACCGCGACATATTTCTCTCGGACAACCCGCTCGCACGAACAGCCGAATTTACCTCGCGATCGATTATTCCAATCCTTCACCGAAACAGTTCCAGTCGGGCGGGAAGATGAACGTCGACACCATCTCCGACTTCCTCGCCGAGCAGCGGGACAATGCCCCCGAGGAGCTGCAGCCGCTCGTGCTCGAGTTCGAGACGCTGTGGGAGCGCAAGCTGTGGCATCAGCTCACAAACCAGCTGATCGAGTTCTTCAACAACCCAGGCAGCGCCCCGCAGCGCCTACAGTTCTACAAGGTCTTCGTTCTCAAGTTCGCCGACAAGATCAACCAGCTGAAGCTCGTCGACCTTGCGCTCAAGGCGGCAACACAATGTAGAGGTATGCACTGACGCCGGGCCAGCCGCTGCGAGGACATGCCCTAACCGCGGCGTTGCAGACAACCAGGAGCGCCTCTCGTTCATGGAGGCGGTCGCCAAGAAGGTGGACCGCGACGAATCGCAGGACGCCCTGGTGTTCGCCACGATCGCCGTCGCGCGCGTCAGGCTCGACCTCGAAGATCTCGACGGCGCCAGGAGAGACCTCGACCGGGCGGAGAAGGTGCTCGAGGGCTTCGACTCGGTCGAGACGATTGTGCACGCCGCCTTCTACGGCGCCAATGCCGACTACTACCAGGCCAAGGCCGACTTTGGCTCGTACTACCGCAACGCGCTGCTCTACCTGGCCTGCATCGACATCAAGTCGCTGAACCCGGCGGAGCGGCGCAACCGCGCGTACGACCTGTCGGTCGCGGCGCTGGTGAGCACCAACATCTACAACTTTGGCGAGCTGCTGCTGCACCCGATCCTGGACGCGCTCTCGGAGCGCGACGACGACAAGTGGCTGCGCGAGCTGCTCTTCGCCTTCAACCGCGGCGACCTGGCGGCGTACGACGTGCTGGCGGCGCACATCGGCGCGCACGCGCTGCTGTCGCAGCACAGCCGGCAGCTGCGCGAGAAGATGTACCTGGCGGCGCTGACCGAGGCCGTGTTCCGGCGCCCGCCGCACGACCGCGCCATGGCGTTCGGCACCATCGCGGCCGAGACCAAGGTGCGGCCGGACGAGATCGAGCACCTGATCATGAAGGCGCTCAGCCTGGGCCTGCTGCGCGGCACCATCGACCAGGTGGACGAGGTGGCGCACATCAACTGGGTGCAGCCCAAGGTGCTGGACATGAAGCAGATCGAGAACATGCGCCAGCGGCTCAAGGACTGGGACTCGAGCGTCAACCAGCTGGGCAACTGGATCGAGAAGGCGGGGCAGGATGTGTGGGCGGCGTAGAGGAAAGGACAGGATCTGCAGGCAGGCAGGCATGCAAACATGCCCTGTATGATACGAGCAATCGACGCAGCATCTGTCTATGACAAGTCGAGAATAAACTCGGTGACACCAACAAGTCTGAAACTAGCTACCTATTTGATCATTCAGCACCACAGCCGTTTTTTGCAACCCAGTGATTTAACCCCCACCAACAACCACATCCACCCTCCCCCCCGTCCCAGTCACATCCCATCCCATCACAGTCCCACCCCATCACTTCCCCGCCCCCGTCCCCATCCCCCGGGGCCGCCCCAGCAGCACCACGCTCCCCGCCAGCCACGCCGGCCACCACACGCACCACACCACCACCTGCGTCCACGTGCCGCACACGTGCCACGCCACGGCCGCCGCGCGCAGCACGTCGCCCACCCCGACGCCCCAGAGCGCGCACCCCGCGAGCAGCACCGCGGGCGGGCTGACGGCCGCCATTGCTGCCGCGGCGAGGAGGCGGCGTCTCATCAGAGAGGATGACGAAGATGATGAGGGTGAGGATGATGATGAGGATGATGGTGCGAGGGAGAGCGGCCGGAGAAAGGTGAGGGGGATGGAGACGAGGCCGATGAGCAGGGAGAGCGGGAAGTTGAGGGTGGCGAGGGTGGAGAGGAACATGCCGAGGAGGAGGAGGGAGAAGGATTTGATGAGGTGGTACTGCTGTTCGGTGGGGGCGGCGGCGGCGGTGAGGTGGTGGGAGAGGAGGGGCGGGAGGAGGGTGTTGAGTGCGGTGAAGACGGCGAAGAGCGGGGTGAGGGTCTGGGCGGGGTTTGGTGGTTAGTCTGTTGGTCGTGGTTGGGGTGGAGAGGGTGGGGGCCTTACGTTGTCGGGGGCGTGGTTGAAGAGGTAGAGCGGGATGACGGAGAGGGACTGGCAGAGGGTTACCACGCCGAGGGGCAGGAAGAGGTCGCGCTCGACTGTCTGGGTGCTGAGCCTCTTGGGCTTGTCTGCGCCTGTAGTGGCGCCCTCTGGATGGCCGCTCTTGATCCACAGGGCGATGGCCATGATGGTGAAGTTGGCGGCGACCAGCATGGCGCTGGGCAGGTAGGTGCCGATGCTGACGAAGCGCTCGCGCTGCATGAGCAGGTAGAAGAAGAAGCTCTGGTGCAGGTGCTCCAGCAGGTTGTTGAGACTCCGGAAGGTGCCCTCAATGACGCGGCCCATGGCCATCTCGTCCTGCCAGCCGTCGCCGAACGGGCGCAGCGTCACGGCGTCGACGTGGTACGGGATGAAGCTGCTGTGGGGTCCGCTGGCGAGCCCGAGGCCCTGCTTCAGCATCCCGCGCAGCATGGTGCGCAGCCGGTCCGGGTACTTGTTGTCGTGCTGCCACATCTCCTGTATCGCGACGCCCATGCCCATCTGGCCGCCGGCAATGTTGACGACCGAGTTGATCAGGTCCAGGTTGGGCAGCTGGCCGTTGACGCCGTCGTAGACGATGTGGACGCTTTCGAAGCGGCCCTCCTGGGCATAGTCGATGGCGATGGCGCCCTGCAGCGCGCCCGACTTGATCGGAAGGCTGGCAACGCGGTACGTGTCGTGGGCATCGTGGTATGCATCGACCCACGCCTGGGGGCCGGCAATGCTATCCGGGGTCAGGACCAGGATGATGTCCTTGGACCACAGCGACCAGCGCTTGAAGTAGCGCAGCAGCGTCAGCGCGAGCGGGATGCCGTTGATGTTGACCTCGTTCCTGACGTTCTCCCGCGCGGCCACGAGGACGATGGCCTCGGTGGCGTCGCTTCGTGGTGCCTGGAGGATGGCGTAGAGGTTCTCGCCCTCGAGGGTGTGTCCCGCGGCGTGGTAGGTAAAGTTCTGGCGTGCCGTCTTGAGGCCGAGGCCTTTGACGATGGGCTCGAGCTTGTCATTGAACCTGCCATCTGTCAATTGAGCGCCCCACGCCGCCTCCCCTTCGCGCCGTCGGGCCGTACTCGATGTTGCTCTTGCCCGCCAGCGCATGCAGCTCGTGCTTGTATGCCCGAAACACATGCTGGTCGCTTCCGCTGAAGTAGGTGTGCACCTGTCCGGGGAGGAGGGCGTTTTCCGAAATGTAGGTTCTCCGCGAGTAGTCGTCGAAGGGGAGCAGGAAGAGCCAGACGACGCCGACAACGATGCACAGCAGCGACAGGTACGGCGGCAGCTTCAGGATGCGCGGGTCGCGTCGCAGGTGCAGTGCGCTGGCTGCAATTCGCTCAGATTAGCTCGCAGACATGACCAGCAAAGTCGGCGAATGCGCACCTAGGAGTCGCGGCATCTTGACTGCAACCGAATCGCCCTTGTCGACCTCTCGTTGCGCCTGCTCGTTCAGGGGAAGCTCGGGTCGCGATTAAGTGGCAGCTGGACGTTGGCGCGCCGTTAATGCATGAAACGCGGCAGCGCTAGCTGTATTCAGTTAAGCGGTCTTACTAAATTTAACAAAGATGACCCATGCCATGCAGCCAGTCTTCAAGTGCCTTTTTGGGCCATCGCCTGCAGTCGCCATGCAAGGGTTGCAGATTTCCATTCATATTGGACGACACTAGCGAACACACCCTAATTATACCGTAGGGAACCAGCAATATTTGTACAGGCCGTTCCACACCCAACATCGCCAATACAAACACAGTCTAAGGGCCCAGCCTCTGCGTGCTGCCAACCCGGCCCATGGCGGGACCTGACGATGGCCCGGTCGACGTGGGGAGCACCCCAAACCGCCCATATGTCTTCTGGTCCACGCTCACAAAGTACGGCAGCCGTGCTGGGAGCTTGAGCTTCCCCTCGACCCAGCGCAATGCCTTTTCCGGCGGCGCCAGAAACTTGATATATCCAAGACCCCCTACATACCGCAGTCAGTGCTTGTTCGGCAGGATCGAAACGGCAGGACAGGCGGACATACAGATATACCCCACCACCAACCCAACGAGGTGTCCCAGGAAACTGGAGCTGGGCACGAGCGCCGCCATGCAGAGCAGCAAAGCGAGCGGCGACGTCCAGGTCGGGATGTTGTATGTGGAAATGACAAAATACGGGTTGGTCCTGTACGTCCGGATCGCCTCTGCGCCGAACAGCAGGAAAGCCCAGATACTACACGCACACAATGTCAGCAACTCGCCGTCACACACTCGGCCGTCTGCGTTCTCGGCAGGCTTACCTGGCCCCCATGACGGGCGTGTTCGCCCCCAGAATGTGCTTCTCTACCCCGACATACAGGAGCGCCGGGATAGTCGTCAATGCTGCCAACCCGACCGACCCGGTCAGCACGGTGGCCCGTCTCCGCTCCCACTCAGAAAAGGGTCAAAGACTCACGCCCAAAGAACAGCGCCAGCGAAGTCAGCGTGCCATACTCGCTCTCGAACCGCTCCAGCAGCGGGATCACCGTCAGCAGGTTCAGGACCAGATGAAACGCGTTCAGGTGTATCAGCGGGAAGGTATTCGTCCGATACACTGTTCCCGGTCAGCAATCTGCATCAACAGTAAGAAGAAGAAGAAAGAAAACGACCTACGGGTCTGAAACCCAATCTCGTCCGGTATCAGCGCGCCCCAGGCCCGCACGTCAAACGAATGCTGCAGCCCCACCACCTGGAAGACCACCATGGCCGCCAGCATCGCGCGCGTAAACAGCGGCAGCCGCGATATATACGACTCCAGCTTCGGGAGGCTGAACCCGGGGATGTTCGGAAGCCGCATCGCGCGTCTGAGTTTGTGTCGACCTGTCTGTCTGTCTGTCTGTCTGGTGTGTCCCCCGCTCGTTGCCCGTCCGTTTCCTTTTTCTGCGCTCTTTCCTCTCTGCCTGTTGAGTCGTGGATAGCCCGGATCGGATGGTAGTCCAATGCGGCTCCGGGGGGTTCGGGTGATCGGATGGCGCGCAAAGTATAGTAGAGTAGACAAGAGGAGATGGTCCGCCAGGTGGAGGACGGCAGGGACGGCAAAATATCTCGGTTGTTATCCGATCCGCAGCTATCCGGAACTCGAACTCGATGGCGCACGATAACAGTGTCGTCAAACTTGTCGTGGCATGGTTTTTGCTGGCACTCGTTTCGTTCATTCGTCCCGGTCGTCAATCACTTAAAAAGGGAGCGGCGCTTCACAGATCGTTGCACGGCCGGCGCAGAAACATCTTCAAAACGGACACTTGAGGAAGGGACGGTATGATTTGTGACGCTGCTGATTGGGTGCAATGCCAGCGGAATCCCGGATCTCCACTTAACTTGTCTTATCGCCGTGCTAATTGGGACGGTCCAAGATCCCGTTTAATACATATCCCACGACCGTCCTGATGCTGATTTCGGACTTTTGCAGGCCATCATCATAGAGGAACCAAGCATGGCGAGAGCAGCTGGCAGTCTTCATAAACAATCCCATTTAAATGCAGAGGCCATGACTATACATACAAAAGAGAAACAGTGCTGCGGACTACGCCAATTCCGGAAATCCCTGATGCCGCCAACCCACACCACACTCATTGCTCCTTCGTCCTCCCACCTCCCACCTCCCATCTTCATCATACGTCACAATCTAATGTATTTGTTTTGTTCTACGCCCGGTTCTTGGCCATGGTGTTGAGCGCGCTCCCGTTCTTGAACCACTCGATCTGGGCCTCGTTGAAGGTGTGCGACAGCTTGATGTCATAGGCGGCGCCGCCCTTGGGGTGCACGCGCATGGTCATGGGCTTGCCAACGGCAATCTCAGTGCAGAGGACGTCAACCTTGTCGTCGGGGTTGATCTTGTCGTAGTCGGCGGGGTCGGAGAAGGTCAGGGGAAGCATGCCCTGCTTCTTCAGGTTGGTCTCGTGGATACGCGCGAACGACCGGGTGATGATGGCGAGACCGCCGAGATGGCGGGGCTCGAGAGCGGCGTGCTCACGCGAGGAGCCCTCACCGTAGTTCCAGTCGCCAACGACGACCCACCTGATGCCCTTGGCCTTGTAGTCGCGGGCAACCTCGGGGACGCCGCCATAGGTACCATCGGTCTGGTTCTTGACCTTGTTGGCCTCGCCGTTGGCAGAGTTGATGGCACCGATCAGCATGTTGTTGGAGATGTTGTCCAGGTGACCACGGTACTTGAGCCACGGGCCGGCCATCGAGATGTGGTCAGTCGTGGTCTTGCCCTGGGCCTTGATCAGGATGGGGAGGTCAGTGGCATCCTTGCCGTCCCACGCGTTGAAGGGGGAGAGAATCTGGAGGCGGTCCGAGCTGGGGGAGACCTGGACGCTGACGGTCGAGCGGTCCTTGGGAGGGGCCTGGTAGGTGTCCTGGCCGGGGTCGTAGCCGCGGTTGGGCAGAGCGTCGCCCGAGGGAGCAGCCAGCATGAACTCCTTGCCGTCCTTGTCCTTGAGCTTGTCGGTCAAGGGGTTGAAGTGCAGCGAGCCAGCGATGGTCATGGCAACGACGAGGTCGGGCGAGGCGACGAAGGCATGGGTAGCCGGGTTACCGTCGTTGCGACCGGTGAAGTTGCGGTTGTAAGACGAGATGATCGAGTTGGCCTCGCCCTTCTTGACGTCCTGGCGGTCCCACTGACCAATGCACGGGCCGCAGGCGTTGGCCAGAACAACACCACCAAACTCCTCAAAGGTCTGGAGCTGGCCATCGCGCTCAATGGTGGCGCGAATCTGCTCAGAGCCGGGAGTGACGGTGAAGATAGACTTGGCCTTGACTCCGTGGTTGAGAGCATCACGGGCGATCGAGGCACCGCGGTTCATGTCCTCGTACGACGAGTTGGTGCACGAGCCGATCAACCCGACCTTGAGCTCCTCGGGCCAGTTGTTGGCCTTGACGGCCTCCGAGAACTTGGAGATGGGGGTGGCAAGATCGGGGGTGAAGGGGCCGTTGATGTGGGGCTCGAGCTCGGACAGGTTGATCTCGATCAGCTGATCGTACTCGGCGCCCTCATCCTGGCGGAGGCCGTGGGCGTACGTGCGGGCGAAGTCGCCGATGTCCTTGCGCTTGGTGGCGGCCAGGTAGTCGGCCATGCGCTCGTTGAAGGGGAAGACGGAGGTGGTGGCACCAATCTCAGCACTATCGAGGAGTTAGCAAGAAGAGCATTGGAACAGACGACAGATGCAAGATGACGGGAAACCAGATGAGTAAATAACGAGCAAAGGAGAACAAGACGCGAAGAGATAAGACGTGGGAAGCAAGAAAAAAAGCAACAAATGAGAGACGGAGAAAAGGAACAGAAACGGAAGTGCTGAGTGGTTTCACTGACCCCATGTTGCAAATCGTGGCCATGCCTTGAAAGTAAAGTTAGCTGTTAAATCCTTTTTTTGGTGTTGCGGATTCAAATTGTTGCTTACCGGTGCAAGAGAGAGAGTCAACGCCGGGACCGAAGTACTCGACGATGGCGCCAGTACCACCCTTCACAGTCAGGATGCCAGCAACCTTGAGAATGATATCCTTGGGCGCAGTCCAGCCGGAGAGCTGTCCGGTGAGCTTGACTCCAATGACCTTGGGGGCCTTGAGCTCCCAGGGCAGGTTGGCCATGACATCGACGGCGTCAGCACCACCGACACCGATGGCGCACATGCCGAGACCGCCAGCATTGGGAGTATGCGAGTCGGTACCAATGAGGAGACCGCCGGGGAAAGCGTAGTTCTCGAGCAGGATCTGGTGAATGATACCAGAGCCGGGCTTCCAGAAACCGATGTTGTACTTGGCGCAGGCGCTGGCAAGGAAGTCGTAGACCTCCTTGTTGATGCCGACGGCGCGGGCAAGATCCTTGGCACCGCCAACCTGGGCCTCGATCAGATGGTCGCAGTGGACAGTGGTCGGGTTAGCAACGGAGGGCATGCCGGCCGACATGAACTGCAGGATGGCCATCTGGGCGGTGGCATCCTGGCAGGCGACGCGATCCGGGCGCAGGCGGAGGTAGGAGACACCGCGCTCGATCTCCTGGCCCTCGGGGTCGTCAAGATGCGAGTAGAGGATCTTCTCGGCAAAGGTGAGAGGGCGGTTGAGCCTTGACCGCACAATGTTCAGGTTCTCCGACATCTTCTTGTAGTTGATGAAGTTGCCCTCCTCCCAGTTGTTTTGCCGGACCTACGTTTGCGCGACATGGTCAGCGATCGAGCGAGCGGTGGAAGGCGGGGGCGAGCACGGCAAAGCCGGCCAGTTCGTTACTCACCTTCTTGTCCAGAGAAGCATCGGCGGCCGAGGCCATGCGACGGACCCCAAGGCTCGCGCTGCCAACAGCGCGGCTCCGGGCGAGGCCCAGGAGCTGACGTGAAGCCAACATTGTGATGACGTTCGGGTTGGCGGGTGAGCGCAAACAGAAGTCAATTGGAGTGGAGATGTGCAGAGCCGATTCACCAGATGGCCTCGCGACTTAACAACGAGGGAATGGGCGGGCGGTTGCAGACAGGCGACGTCTGGGAAGAAAAGGAAAAAAAAAAGGTGGAGAGTTTTCGTCGATAGCTGGCGGCAGGAGGGATTTTGATGGACTCGGGTGTGGCAACGGCCTGCTAGCTGCGAGCTTTCCTGCCACCGTCATTGCCGAAAGAACCTCGCCCGAATGGATCCGGCTCGTCGACCAATCAGCGTCTCGGTGATTATGTTCTGCCCGCATGTGGGGGATGAGAGACTTGATATCCCGGCTAGCCCGGTTTGTGCTAGCCCGTCTCCTTGTTTCAATGACTTCCTTTGCAATGGGCGATTCCCGATGAGAGCCGTAACTGCGCCGGACGTGCGCCGGAACTGCACAACGCGCCGAGGACCATCCTTTGCAGTCGTTCCGTGTCTGCTAGTGCCATTGATTCCGCGTCTCAGGTTGCTGCTCGTAAAAACAGCCAGGTTCGGATTCGGTAGGCTGGACCCTGTTGCAGCCAAATTCTTATTCTGCCCTGTGTCCATGCTGCCAGTTTTAGCGGCAGGGGTCTCGGGTGAAAGGTTGTTGTGTATCCGTACAGATTACAAGACCAGGTAAACACGAATAGCCGAGGTAGAAATTGTTTCTTCCTGGTGACACCGAATCGCGAGCGAGGGCATTTCGAAGATATAAGTGCATCTCGACCACAACAGTATGGCTACAGCTAAGGCTTGGCACTGGTTTCTGTCTTGGGCGGGTGAGCATCCCGGTTCCGTGTGATGGTGTTGACATGTGTTTTGTAACCCCTCACCCCTTGTCACATGTAAGGCCAGCCACCATGCAGTACGAATACTCTCGCAATTCTATCTAGACTGCGTCTCGAAGTAAAGTCTTGTCGTAGAACATTCCATGCAATGAGAGGCGACACCCAACAATGATGAGGTTGCCATCCTCTTCAGTGTGGGGGGGTCGGCATTTCAAGAGTGTGTTGCAATACATTATTATGTATATATAAAACTAAGGAAAGAATGGAAACGGAAGGACATCTTCATCGCTATATATGTATCGCGCCGTCTACAACACCAAGGCCTTGTACAGCTCAGGCAGCATTTCGGCTTTGTTGTTCTGCTGCACAACCTCGACGGTGTCTAGGTGGTCGACAATGTTTGGTGTCGCAATGGCAGCATCCACGCTGTTGTATCAATAGCCATGAATGATGTTCGACATGTTGGATAACTATGGCTTCTCAAAAGAAAAGGATAAGGCCCTGCGCATTGAGTTCAGACCAAGATGCAATCTCTCCTGTTTCTATAGCAACAAAGACCTGGTTCAGCTACCATCTAACAAGAGATATCAAGCCCCTGTATATCCCTTGTGTATCTTCGTCTGAATCACATCGTATCATGAAATGCATTGACACAGCTTCATTGCAGATTGCAGGACATAACGTAACAGCATGGATCAGGCGAAGTGCCATTCGCTACCTCATACGTAGGATTCGGATATAACAAGGCAAATCAGATGGCAGGATAGGTCACCTTGATATATATATGCATGGTCTTCCATCCATCCAACAAGTAAGGTGTATGTACCTTGTGTCATTATGCATGTGCCTCGCTCGGGTAGTGCTCCGGCGGCTCTGCAAATTCCATTGAAAGCAGCCATCGACACAGACCTGCAGGGCTAAAAAAAAATGACGTAACTTGACAGCGCATTTTTGATGTTTGCGCCATCTTTTTGTTGTTCTTCTCGTGGTATCGATACAGTACGCAGTTATCCATACTCGGGGGGGTTGAAACCGGCGTCTCCACCGCATTTGGCAGGCCCCACTAGAACTGCGGGCGCTACGCGGCAACCACTCTTGGCGTCGGGCACATGGAAATCTCTGCTCGCCTGGAGACACTTTGGCGGTGGGGCCGTCGGCAAGGTGGCCCGGCTCGGCGCGCCTTGAAGCCGCGACGTGGCTCGGCTGGAGATGGAGATCCGAGGGCGATAAGGCCGTAGCTCCGGCTCAGACCTCCATTTGATGGCATCGAAGTCATAACTCGATCGGGGTTCGGGTTAGTTTGCAATTGCGAGAGACATAGGTTACATTTGCTCCCAGTGACAAGAGCTAATTGAGAAGGAGAACTTGAAGCCAGGCAACATTTCCGAGTTGGGATGTTCGATGATTGCTGGTTGCATTACCGAAGATATTGGCCGAGTGGCAAGTGGCAGTAACGAGGTACTGTTGTTAGACCGCAAGGCTTTTTGGGAATAGATGAAGACTTATCTGGGTCATTTTATCCTTTGTCTGTACCTATGTTCGGACATCTTGGTATTGGGTTTCACTTTAGGCCGCTGCTGTACGTCAATTCGTTTAGTCACCTACGCGCAATGGATCTGCAGACCTGACACCAGTCCATCATGCATAACCTACTGAATACATATGTAATCGATCCAGAAATCTAACAAGCACAGTGGCTAGGGTTTGGGATATGTCCCACTCAATGACGACTTTTTTGCCCAAATCGGCGTCGCACTTCTGTACAGTCGCGGTCCGTAAGAAGACCGAAACAGAGCCCAAGAAAGAAACAAGAAAACAAGAAGATGGGAAGACAAGAAGTAGGGGGAAAGGATAAAGGGGGAAAAGAGGAAACAAAAATGAAAGAGGGGCAGAAAAGGGAAAGAAGCACGCTTACGGAGTACAGACAGGACTTCTAAGTTCTTATTGTTGTCGACTTGCAAGTTGCAGCTTTCAGTCTCATCTCCATCTCCAAGAAGCCTCCGCCCCGCCAAAAAGCGGGACTTCTTCTGGCGCCAAAAATGCCAATGTCGAATTTTTTACCCCACCCAGTTTGACCTCAACTCACACTCAGCAAGACCATTCAGTGGCCATTCAGTAACCAAGCACAGAGAACGATTCAATACTCTCGACGCCACCATGGGACTTTTCGCAAAGCGTACCAAGACAAAAACACGGAGACGTCTCCGGTAAGCATCTGTTCAGACCACCTCGACTATGTGGTCCCTAACTGACCCCGTAACAGCGACGTCGACCAGGTCCAGGCTGATCTCGCATCCCCGAGACATCTGCAGCTGTACAAGGAGACCAAGGCTGACGAGGATCTTCCCGGTCTGGGAAGACACTACTGCATCGAATGTGCCAAATGGTTCGAGACTGACACCAGTCTGGACGGGCACAAGAAGGGCAAGCCGCACAGGAGAAGGTCAGTCGCCTGCATCGTCGCACATTGACAGTGTGTGTTTTTTGACTGACCGGCCTGATAGACTCAAGGATCTCCGTGAGGGCCCATTTACTCACGCCGAGGCAAATGCCGCGGTGAGCTACAGGATAGACAACGGGCCCGAGAAGACGAAAACTCAGGAGATTGAGATGTCATGAGCAGCTTGTCTGGAAATGATGGTTATTGCATTAGGAGAGATGGAGGGTTTCCCAGGGGCTGAGCATGTCAGAGGCGTTCGGCGGATGGGTACAAGTGGGCGGCGTCTGGTGTCGGGTATAAAAAGGGTGCTATTCTTCTTCATTGCATTGCTACAGCGGGCACGCCCCGGCCTGAGAGGGACGAAAACATGACAGAGTAGATCTTCTCTGATGCAGAGCTTCCACCTCCTGCGCACCAGATCTCGATACAGCGGTAGAGTGTCACCGTCTACCCGAAGTGCAGGCAGTGATGTTATGTAGTTGCGGATAAGTGCATATTATAAACTCGAGAAGCCCCCCTGTCGCCGACTCCGCTTCTCTTCCGCCACATCCTTGCCATCGCAAGTCCCAAGCGACGAAATTGTTAGTGCTGGTCTTCGATATCGAGCAATCCGCCGCCAACGCGCGATGAACTCTCCATGGTTCTCGCAACCTGGTTTTCGCGCATCTCAAACCTGACACGCCAAACCATGGGCTCTACCGCGTACGCGGCCTTCAACAATGGCTCGGCCAACACTAGCAGCGCGCACACAGAGACCGCCATGGGCAGATGGTCCATCCTCAACAAACAACTGCCAGGTCCGCCCGTTTGCACATTCCCCCATGTCTGCGCCTCGAGCAGAACATTCTCGCTGACCGCTTCTGCGAAATAGCCGCTGCGGGGATCAAGACGATCCACGTCTACGACTTTGACAATACTCGTAAGCACAACCGATCCCGCTCTCCATCGCCACTGCCTGCTGACCTGTCTGCGCCGCTCCCCTGCAGTGTTCAAGACGCCGCTGCCAAATCCCAAGATATGGAACGGGCCGACAATAGGAACGCTGTCGAACCCCGATGCCTTCATCAACGGTGGTTGGTGGCACGATTCCCGCATCCTCGCCGCAACGGGCGACGGGCAGGCCAAGGAAGAGCCGCGCGCGTGGAACGGATGGTGGAACGAGAAGATCGTTGAGCTCATCGGCCTGACCATGCAGCAGAAAGATGCGCTCTGCGTCCTCCTCACGGGCCGCTCCGAGTCCGGCTTCAGCGAGCTGATCAAGCGCATGGTCACGAGCAAGGGCCTCGACTTTGACCTCGTCACGCTGAAGCCCGCGGTCGGTCCCAACAATGAACGTTTTGCCAACACCATGGTGTTTAAGCAGATGTTTTTGCGGACCTTGATGGAGACATACAAGCATGCTGAGGAGATCCGCATATACGAAGACCGGATCAAGCACGTCCGAGGCTTCCGTGATTTCCTGGACGAGTACAATACCAAGAAGCGGAATGGCATGGATGGGCCTACCACGCGTGGGCCCATCGCCGGCGAGGTCATCCAGGTAGCCGACATGGTCACCTACCTCGACCCAGTTATCGAAGTCGCCGAGGTGCAGCAAATCGTCAACGACCACAATGCCTCCCTGTCCAAGCGAAGACGCGGCCTCCGCGGCGAGCGCCTTACCATCCGCAAAACCGTCTTCTACACTGGCTACATGATCAACAACGCCGACACGCAGCGCCTGCTCACGCTCGCGCAGATCCCGCAAACCCTCCCCGAATCCGACCTCAAATTCCACGCCAACAACATCATGATCTGCCCGCGGCCCTGCCCGCCCACCATCCTCGAAAAGATCGGCGGCATTGGCAACAAGATGACGTGGGAGGTCACGGGCACCGCCTGCTTCGAAAACACCATCTGGGCCGTCTGCGTCAAGCCGATCCCCGCGACGGCCAAGTTCCACACCGGCGACCCCGTGCCGCTCGTCGTGCTCGCCCTGCGCAAGGGCGCGCGCCACGTCGATGCGGGCAAGATCCAGAAGTGGCAGCCCGTCGCGCCCGACCAGGTGATCCGCTTCGAGACGACCGTCGCCGAGAAGATCCTGCTGCGCATCGAGGCCGAGGACGCGTCCGAGGCGCCCTTCTACAATCGTGCGTTTGGCGGCGGCGGGAAGCGTAAGCACACGGCGCATGAGAATGACTTTCGCGCGAGGCATGGCGGCGGCGGCGCGGCGCAGGGCCAGGGCCCGCAGGGGCATGGGAGGCAGTTCCATCACCAGGGCGGGAACTTTGCGGGGGGCGGGCCCGGCGGTGGCGGTGGAGG